>JAKSZT010054202.1:12948671-13164090 GCA_026826555.1 Tolypeutes matacus
TTGATTAGCTTTTCTCTATGCTCTAGAATTTTATTTAGCTGTTGGTTCTGCGTGTGAGTTAAGTTTTCTCTTTGGCAGTTTTTCTTCTTATTTTATTTCCTTACTTCTTTCTATGTTCCCTTGAAGGCAAAAGGTTAGGGCCAGAGGAATCAAAAGATGTAAGGAAGGCAGAAGGATAATAGAAATATTGATAAAAGTTAGAAGAGGGGCAAAATGAGACTTAATGAGATGAATATTTAACTTGTGTAGGCAGTGTAGAGTACTAGGAAAAAATATGGAGTTTCTATAATGGACTGGGAAAACAAATGGAGGAATATATATATATAGTGATTTAGAAGGCTAGAATTATGAGGAGGTAGAGAAATAGTAGAGAAAGGTCTGAAAGGAAAAAGTTAATACTAATAAAAAAAAAAAAAGAAAAAAGAAGAAGAAAACAAAATAGATGGGATAGAAATTGACACCCTTAAGTTGTGGGCCTATGAAAAAATGTTGTCTCTAAGAGCCACAACAGAAAACAGAAGGCAGAAACATGCAGGAAGGATAAGCGATAGTTTGTAATACAGAATCAATATATACAGCGAGTGGGAAATTACTGAATAAGAAGCCCAGCAAATAAGCGACCAGCTGGCAGCACCTATTAAAAAAAAAAAATAGAAGGAAAAAGGAAGGGGGGAGGAAAATGGGAATAATAGCAATAGACCAGAAAGTAACAGAGAGAAACCAAAGATCCACACAGGCAAGCAGTCAAACAGAGCTAAGGGGGGTCAATGATTCCCCTAGGGTCCACGTGGATCCTTCCTGCCTACTTGTGTTTATCAATGAATTTCCCCACAGGGTTCTATATGCAGGTCCTGAAGCAGCTTTTAGCTATTAAACTAAATTAAAAAGAATTTATTTTTCATTTGTTGAGGTGACCTCACTTTTTTTTTTTTTTTAGCCAAATGCAGGACCCAAAATAATTCCTCTTCTAGACCAACCCCCTTACGGAAGGGACCCTAGCTGGGCTCGTGGAAATTAATCAAGCACGTCCCACTTTCCGGACTCCCCAGGTTAGCTGAAGCTCTGATGTTAGTCAGTGAGGAGTGCTAAAGAGGGCGGATTCCGCCCCTTCTGGCACCGAGCTTCAGCGTCACCGGGCTGCTCAGTAAATCAGTTTGAGTGCGGATTCGCGTCTGCTGTCAGCCTGATGCTGCTTCAGGTCGGCTTATCTGCTCCCCAAAGCTATGGGGCGGTGCAGGCAGCCAGATCGATGTCTAAAAATATAAAATACCCTTCCCTGTCTTCCAACCGAACCCTCCCTTTTTTGGGAAGTGTCCCTTCCTCCTGGCTCCGCAGCGGCCTGGGTCTTATCCCTGGGTGGCTAGGGAAATCAGCTGCGTTGCCCGACCAGAATCCCCCCTCCGGTTCACTGGGTGCTGATTAGCTCGCTTGCTCTGTTCACACAAGGTCCAAGGGGCGCCAGGCAGCCAGATCCCCAGAAAATAAAACTATTTCGCCCCACCCGCGGCTCCAAATGGCCATTTTATTTTATTTTTTTCCTAACCGCGGGGCTCAGCCGCCTGTGCCAACCTCCACCGGCAGCCTCAAAACTCACGAATCTCCACCGTTCGGTCCACGCCGCCGATCCGCGCAGATAGATGTCCCAAGCTTCTCACTCCACGCGTGCACAGCACAGACCCCCGGGCAGGACCCCGTCCCCAATCCGCCTTGCTCTGGGAGCTTGCAGTGTGCGCCCTCCTACACCACCGCCATCTTGCCGCCCTCCTCCAACCGACTCTACAGTTACATTTGAATCTGTTTTCTGATAGATAATTCTCTCAATTTCAAAATATTATATATTTTAAGGCAAGAATTTTTCATGATCCAATGGCAATAGATTGTGATCTGAACAACATATTTATCAGTAGTACCCATATCTCCATTTGGTGGCCTGTAACTCTTGTTATCACCATATTATTATTATATTTGACCTTTTGAGTAATATAGTATGAAATTATTTCTATTCATTTATTAAATTTAAAACTACTCTTGTTCTTTGTATAGTGACTTACCATTTGCAATTAGCAGGTGATTCTGCCACAACCAGATCCCAGATTACTAAATTAATTCAGTTCTCTTTACTTTACCCAACCTTAAACAGAGTTCCAAAATTATATCAGATTTTCACAGAAATTCTGCAAATAACTGGGAAGGCATTACAGTGTTTTATATTTGAGGATACTGGAGGTTCAAAGATTTTAAGTGACAAAGTTACACAGTTGGAAAACATGAGACTGAATTTTGAATTCCAGCTCTAACTATAAGTTCAGAACTCTTTTCAGTATATACTAGAACAAACAGACAGATACTTTATGGTAAGATATTGACTTATTTAACCCTTATGAAACTTTAGTTTTTCATCAAAAATCATCTCTTGAATTGGGAATTGTTCATTATTACATGTTTTACCTTAGTAAATGAAATTGGTTGCAAAAATTATGAACATTTATTTTGTATTGAACATTGGCTTCCATTTATGTTGTATTTTACTGTTTTTGAATTGATAATTCTAATCTATTACAAGTAAAACACATTTGTTTATTCATTTGCTTGATTATATTGAGCTCTTTATTTAAAAGTAATGCTTTAGTGATTACTAAATTAGGATGTGTTCATGATAGAAAACTTGGAAATACATTAAATGAATTGCTATAGATGACAAATATTGGAGGTATCTACTGTCAATCTGTTATAGAAATATATATATATATCTACATACAAACACATACACACAAATGTACATAAAATATTTTCTTATTTAATGAAATTAAGAATGTGCCCTTTATACGGAATATACTAAGAATATTTTAAGAGTTTATCATATTACATATTCTTTGATAACAGGATTTTAGAATTTGCATTATTTCAGTTTAAACAAACTGTATTCACTGCATTTATTTATAGTGTCTTTTTTATATTTCATTTTTTAAAGAAACTTCAGATTATATAAAATATTACATAAAAATATAGGGGTTCCCATATGACCCACTCCTTCCCCACCCGCACTTTCCCACATTAACAATATCCTTCATTAGTGTGGTACATTTGTTACAATTGATGAACACATATGGAAGCATTGCTATTAACCACAGATTGTAGTTTACATTATAGTTTACACTCTGTCCCATGCAATATTGTAAGTTATGATAAAATATATAATGGCCTGTATCCATCATATTTATAATGTCTTTTAAGTTTTCTTCCCTAATTGCATTGGTTAGAACTTCGGAGAGAAGATTGAATTATGATGATAACAGAGCATATTTATTATGGCAGATCCCTTAACTATTTTTGTTGAGTTGTTCAAGCTACCTTCTTTTTTTTTCTTTAGCGGTATGTGCATTATATACTCTATTGTTTTTCTTGAATAGGAAGTTCCTTAATTTGATGTTTGTGATTATTTACTCTAAGCACCTAAGAACTGTATTTATACTTTTAGAAATGATTATCTATACTTACTACTATCTTCGGTAGGTAATAAGTAAAATTTTGCTGAAATAAGTTTTTATTTATTAATGTTATACACTTTAGTCCTACTAAACAAGATAAAGCAGTGATGGCAATATTAATAGGACTTTTAAATCTATATACGAGAGTAAGAAATCAGGTGATGGTGTAATTTTGGAAGACAAAGACCACTAAGGAATGGGTCGCAGCTGACAAATAAGACCTGGGGGAATTTATATAAGGCATGAACCCTAGAAATGCAATGGGACATCTATGATATTCCAGGTTTATTTTGAGAACTGACTTTAATATTGTGCTTCTTCCAAGAGAACACATTTTAGCATGGGCCCAGGACAGACAAATACCATGGTCCAAAGGGACACTAATACTACATCCATTACCAAGCCATCCTGGTATTGATTGTCGGTCATGAGAACTTCTAGCTCTGGGATTGGAGGTGGGAGATTAGATGGTGTCACTTCTCTCTTGCATTTTGGCTACAAACAATATATATGATTGTGCCTTTTTTAAAGAAACTTGCCCTTGAATGTTCAATTTAATTGACTTTTATGGATGGGTTAAGGAAGATTGTGATAACATTTTTTTCTTATGTCTCAACTCCTCTAACTACATCAAAGTTTGGTCATCCAGAAACCCCCCCCCCCCATACACACACACACACACACACATTTGACTTTATTTCTCTGTCAAAATCTAGAGTGAAAAAAAGATATTGAGTCCTATTTTATAAGATGGTGTGGTAGATTGGACTATGTACTCTAATTAGACACACTCTTAGTCTTAATCCATGTTCCTGTGGGTTGTAAACCCATTGTAAATAGCATCTCCTGAAGATTTTATTTTAGTTACAGTGTGGTCCAACTGAATGAAGGTGGACCTTAACCCAGATTACTGGAATCTTTTATAAGCAGAGGAAATTTAGATATATTCGGAGAAAGCCACAGGGAGGGGATAGAAGCCAGAAGACAACGGAACCCAGAAGACAAAGGAGAGGACATCTGATTCGGGGCAGGGAACACTAAGGATCACAGGCAGTTAGCACTAGAATGTTACAGACTTTGGGGAGAAGGCATTCTTTTCTGATACTTCAATTTTGGACTTCTAGCCTCAAAACTGTGAGTTTGTAACTAGCAGTGCTATTGTATGGGTATGACAGTGGTTAAAAGTCTCAGGTCATGTATATTACTAGAAGGAAAGCGAAAAACTGTAACATGGTTCTGTATACGACAGCAAAACCTCATGTGAAACATGAATACGGGTGATATTGGATATATAAGACTGTTTTTACAAAATAGAAATACAATTATACTAGAGAGAAGGAAACAGAATAGCAGCTATGTATGGCAGAGAGAGATTGAAAGGATGATTTTTGTTGGTTTGTTTTTTGTTTATTAGTATTATTATTGGAATAATGTAAGTTCTGTAAGAATGAAGTGATGAATGCACAACTATGTTATTACATCGAATACCATTGATTATACACTTTGGATGGATTTATGCTTTATTAATATGTATCAATAAAATTGATTTCTTAAAAAACAAAAGAGTGAGTTAATAAATTCTCCTTGTTTAAGTCAGCCCATTGTATGGTATTCATCATAGCCGCTGGAAAACTACAACAGATGCTAAATCGAGAAAGCTTTTATATCTTCTCTTCCTCGAGGGTATTACATCAGAGAACAAATTCCAAGTTTTGATGGGAATAATCTCTGATTTTAGATCTAGATTATAACTATTTATTTACATATTAGATCTTTGTTAAATAAATTATGTTGATATTTGTACAATGTTTCTTTGCCATATTGAAAACAACTGTTTTTGTCTGAGATGAGAGTCCCTTCCATTAATTTCTCAGTTATGCTTTTATATTCTGGTATCTTCACCCAGTTTCCAGGGCTGGCATAACGTTTTTCTCCATATTTAATTTCTGCTATTCATTTCAGTGGGAATTGAGGGTAGAGGAGACTTAAAAATATGGCTTCAATTTACCCATATTGAACAAAAGGCTTTGAAAACATGACTTTATTGACTGCACAGTTTTTGATGTGGGGATAGATCTTTACTTATTTCTGTTTCTGACATTTAGTTTGTTTCTAAATTTTACTTTCATCAATAATTCTCTAACAAACTTCTTTGTGCCTTTAACTTTATACATATAGCTCAAAAGTTTTCTCCCCTTTAAAAAAGAATTATTCCCTCTTCAGTCTAGGAAACTCAATAATACATTTTTAGGTAACTTTTAAAGTGACATGAAAAAAAAAGAGTATAAAGGGAAAATAATGGTGGCCAGTTTTTGATGAGAAAACTGATCCATTAAAAATGCTCTTGTCTCTCTCCTCTCTCCTGCTCTGCAAAACTTTAACCCCTTTCCTCAAACTGAGACCAATGGCAGCAGATTTGCTGCAAGTAAATTTTTAGGAGATATTTTCACTCTTGTGTATCTTTAGTCTATATCCTTTCAAACATTTACAACAATCAAATATTTAGTTTAGAATGGAGACTTAGAGTGAATTAAAATCAACTAATATATATTAGATATTTATTATGTGCTAAACAATGTACTGGATGGTGGGAGGGTAGGGTATATATTGGTTTCATTGGGAAGCAAAGAAATGAAATTTGCAAATTTATGAATAAATCTCATTTGTGAAATAGATAATACAAATCTATTGAAAATAAGAGTGAGGACAAGAATTGGCCACTGATTTAAATGGATTATTATGAATTGTTTGATTTGATAGTCATTGCTATGTCAAGAATATTGATTCTGAGATGAATTTCTAAAGCTTCTGAGTTATTTTTAATATAATCTCACTTACTCAAGTAATAATGCATATATTTTCACAAAATTCAAATAATACAGAAGTGTTTAGAATAAAATGGATAGGTCTTTTACCTACTTCCCTCCCTAGCAGTAACCTCTTTCTATATATTTGAAAAACATGTATATACATATATGTACAAATAAATATGCGGTTATATTTTGTTACTTTCATAACTCTGGAAATTGGACCATACTGTATGTATTGCTCTACAACTAGCTTTTTCTTTTTAAACTTAAGATATTTAGAAGGTCTTTCATGTTAGTAACTTTATATCTAACCCAATATTTTAGTTACTAATTACTATTTTATGAACTAAACAAGTGAATGTTGTTGGGGACGTTTGTTATTCATCAAAATGAAAACAGTATATCCAATAAGAACTGATTTATCATCTTCATATTTGATGTCTTATATACACATGCATGCATACACATATATGCACATGTACACACAAGCATCTGCATAGATATATAAAGACCCACATTTGTAGGTTATATTTGTTTTTTCCCTGTGACTTAGTCAGCCAAAGGGTTGTTGATGCAAAGTACTAGAAATCTGTTGGGTTTTATAAAGGGTATTTATTTGGGGTAGAAGCTTACAGTTACCAGGTCTTAAAGCATAAGTTACTTCCCTCACCAAAGTCTGTTGCCATGTGTTGGAAGAAGATGGCTGCTGCCGTCAGCAAGGGTTCAGATTTCCTTTTAAGAAGCTGGAACCCAGCTTCTTCCAATATCAGCTGTAGACTGGGATAAGTCTCATATCTCTCCCAGAGCTCATTCCTCTCCAGGCTTAGCTGCTCTGGTCTCTCCACAAGGTCAGCTATAGACTTTCAGGCTCTCTGTCTTCCTGGGGCCTCTGCTGTGTCTATGGAGCTGTCTCTATTCCTCTGACTTTTTCTCCTGTGTATTTACTTCCTGGGGCTCCAGCATCCCAAAACTCCAACTAACTCCTCTGCTGTATAGTTTTCTCTGTGATTTCCTGCCCACCAAAGGGACGAGGACTCAATGTCCTATTGACCTTAATCATAATTTAATCAAGTAAAAGTGAAACCTCTGAATCCAATACAGTCTAATATGTCCAGTTCACAAAGATAATCCAATATCTATTTTTGGAATTCATAAACAATATCAAACTTCTACACTCTGTTTAATGGCCTCTTTAAAAATAATCAGGTATTAAGCAAACTTGTAGGAATTAGGAGTGGAAGGAAAAATAAGTCATGCCTGTTTTATGTGGTTTATTTTCCCAGATACACTGAAAAAGTCAGATAAAAGTGAGGTTCGGGACCCTAAAACTATGAGTCTCTTCCATGGTATAACATTATTCCTGACACAAATAGTATATTTGAAAGATTTTTTTTTTGTTCCTAAGGAAGACAAGGAAAAGGGTTGTGCAGTACTTGTAGCTGTGTTGGTCCCAGAGCGTTAGGAAATTTTGTATCTACTGGTACTCTGTCTACCATATAAAAAGAAGTGTTTTTCAACTTCATCATCCCTCTCAAAAGCTTTCTCACTGAAACCCTGAAACAAGTTGATTCACAGCAGTCCCTGTCCACCTAACAGGTGAATCTGGCAGACAATGAGTTTTACTCCTTGTCATTCCCCCTGGAGTTTGTTTGCAACCAAATTCCAGTCATATTTATGAGTTGGAACCTAGCTCCCTTGAAAGGACTCATAAAGGAGCCAGACATGCTTGGTTACCTGGCAAGTACTCAAGGGAGCAGTAATTGTGGAGGGTAGTGTACTGATTCAGAAAAGAAGGAGGCTTCTTCCCAAACTTCTACTGCTCATCGATTATTGTTAAAGTCAGAGATAGGCTCCATGGAGAGTTAATAAAATCATCTCTCAAGGGCAGGTATACTTCCATTTCCCAATTCCCTTCCTTAGGGTATAATAATTAAAAGGGTTGACCCTTCATTCTTGGGGACAGCACAATTCATAGTCTTCCTCTTTTCATAGAAAACACTGAGCACTTACTTGGTGAGTGTATGAAAAAACAGTTCCAGAGCCATGATTTGAAGAAATTAGCTGGATGGATTATTAAAACAATTTGTTCAAAGTTTCCAAGAAGAGCAGGCCTATTCATGACACTTTGGAGACTTCCAGGTAATTGATTGAAGGCCAGGGAGAGGAGACAGTCACTAACAGCCAGAGAGTGGGCGGAAGAATTTGGGGACTCTCTGTTCCTTATTGAGGATTAGAAATAATGAGAATCCACACTGAGGACTGGAGCTGCATCTACTCTGATAGCAAATAGTATCCCACCACTCAGCTTGTGTCTCCTCCTTCCCTTACAGCTACCCTCACCTTCATCATAATTCTGAGTTACATGTTTCTCAGTAGTTTTATATTTTGCCACTCATTAGGATGTGACATGCCTAAACTCAGAGTTTAAATGCATGTCCCTCTTGGCATTTGAAACTAACCCTGGTAAAGACAGTAATGAGATTGGAGGGCTGGTCTCTGCTCCCGATAACCTGCCACTGAGACCTTCCTGGCTTCTGCTCCTTTGTGTGATAGTCCAATAGTCTCCACTCCCCCTGTATTACTTCCATGGTTATCCCCGAGGTCACCCAGCTTCTTCACTACATGGCTTTTTTATGAACCAAGAATAGGAGTGATGGCTAGGTATGGTGGAGAAGTTTACCAGTTGTGGTGGATTGAATTGTGTACCCCCGTTTGGCCATATTGTTGGTCTTGGTTCACATTATGGTGGGTTCGGACACATTGTAAATAAAATCACTTCAAGAAATTACTTCAGTTAAGGTGTGGTCCAACTGAACCAGATTGGGCTTTAATCTGGATTACTGGAGTCCTTTATAAGCAGGGTGAAAGTCAGACAGAGAAAGGAGCCATGGGAAGTAGGCAGAAGATGGAAGTCAATGGAACCCAGAAGAGAAGTGAGACAATGCCGCCATGTACATTGCCACATGGAAAAGCCAAAGAACCCCAAAGATTGCTGGCAGTCAGAAGATACCAACCCCCCAGGACACAAGCCTTCTAGCCTCTGATACCATGAGCTAATAAGTTCCTCTTGTTAAACCAACACATTATATGGCATTTGTTTTAGCATCCAGGAAACTAAAATACCAGTTGAAACACACTATACCCTGCTATAGTCGTCCAGTAATGAGAGTGTATAGTAGTTCTTTTTAATTAGTTATCATAAGAACCAATGACAGCACCAAACAGTGGGAAATTTACTAACAGGAAGTTGAAATATTAGAAAATTTGCTAGCAGGAAGTTGATCCTATTCTGTAGCTAAATGGTGGATGGCTAAGACATCGGGAAGTGGTGGAAGGAGTAAAGGGCACAGAGAACAATATTTCAGAGAAAAAATATTTTTTTAATTTTATCCACTGCTTTGGGAAACATCATAAGAATAGAAGTTTCCTTCTCGGAATGGAAACTCTCTGCTAATTGTTCCAAAACTTCTGTGCTCATGGTTTTAAAATATGTCTGAGATTATGCTATAATATTTGTAAGGGAACCAGGAGACAGATCCATAATACTCAATTCTCAAGAAAACCAGACAAACTGTTCTTGAAACAAATTTGGATTCTTGAAGTTGAAGAATTAAGGGAAGTGAAGCTTTAAAAAAATTTTTTTATCAGTCCTGCTTCTTTCCCTATCTTTTCATGGAATTTAATAGCATCTCCAGTCATGAGCTTGGTTTTCTTCTCTGGTTTCTGAGCCAGTCTTCTTTGAGGGATGGAGCTCTGCTCTGCCTGCCCCCCACCCCACCCCAATCTGGTGTGAGAGAAAAGCATTAAGCTCCCTAAGTAGACTGTCCTGAGTATCAGGGCCCTGAGGCTCCCTGAGGCAGAATTCCTCCACCTTGTATTTTTCTCAATGTCTTGCAATGGCTAGTTCTGATCATGGGCTTTTGTAGCTCAAAGGTGCTTTGTCCACTGTCTCCATAGAACTAGCCTTCTTTCTGGCACCCATCCTGAATTCCTCTTAAAGACTGTAGTTCTGCGGAGTCTTCATATTGCTTTAACCTGGCTGGCTCCTTTCTTAACAGAGTCCCTCTTGAGTGAATGACCACCACATCTAGAGACCTCAGCTACTTGCCTGGACTTCTGAAGCTTACTATCCCCTCTGTTTCCAGTTCTTGAGTCCGGTCTATCTGCTGGGCCCTCTTGCAGCATTGCCTTAGATCAGATGCTGCTAACTCATATGGCTTCTGAATAGAGAGGGCTGACAAAGGATTGTGATGGGCCAGAGAATGTGTGCCCCATTTAAAGAGAATGGCTGTAAGCCAGAGCTAGCTGATTATTGCCATTTCAAGAGAGGAAAGAATTTGGGTTTCGGTGTGAAATTTCCCAATTTATAAATGTTGGCAACTTCTTCATTTTTTTAATGGTATGTGGGCCAAATAAGCTCCATCTGCAGCCTGATCTGCCACACATCAGCTACACATCTGTGAATTGTCTCTTAGACTATGTTCCTCAATCACACAGTAACCCTGGGCCTTGGCTTTTGTTTAGGTGGCTGAGCCTATGCTGTCAGCCCCTGAGTCGGGACATCTCGCCATTATCAACTCTTGCCCAGCAGGTGCTTTATCTCTAGGACCATCCTGCTTCTCCAGCATTTTCTATCTTGCTGCATGTTATATATCAGCATATTCCCAAGGAGCAGTTCCTTGAGCAATGATGATTTTCCCGTCCAAGAAATCATTATTAAGCCACTCTAGTGGGCTAGCCCCTGTGATGTTAAGAGTATAAACATCAAATCTCAGTAAGACACAGGCCTTGTTCTCAAGCATTATGGAAGACACAAACTTGTATAACCTCTCCCTTTGAGGGCAGGTGGAACCTGTAATTTGCTTCTAATCAATAGAACAGAGTAAAGGTGATGGGATGACAATCCCTCAATAATAACTCCTCAGTAAGATTATGTGAAATAGAAGAGGTGATAGAATGTCACTCCAATGATTATATTACTTTATAGAAGACTCCATATTAGCAATCTGGAGCAAGAAAATCTTCTAGCCTTGATGCAGCAAAAAGCATGTTGAGAACTGCTTCCCGAGAGGGCCAACTGGCAGGGAGCTGCAGGTAGCCTTTAGGACCTGAGGGCTATCTCTAGCCAATGGCCGGTAAGAAGCTGGGCCCTCAAGCATAGCTGCAAGGATATGAATTCTTCCAGCCACCTGAATGAGCCTGGTAGTGGGTCTTCCCTAGTCAAGCCACCATAGCCCAGTAGAGACCTTGTGCAGAGGAGCCAGCTAAGCCATACCTGGACTCCTGACCCATGCAAACTGTGGGATAATAAATGTGTATTGTTTTAAGCCACTAAATTTGTGGTAATTTGTTACACAGCAATAAAAAACTAATACAAACTGTTTATAGCCTATCACGGAAAATGCCTATGCAACACAGAAAACAATTGGAGAGATGTTGGCCACTTAAATTCTTTTTAAAGAGAGCACTGCATTTGTTGGTAGAAAGGTCTTGCTTGGCTGAGTCTCAGGACTATCCCCAAAGCTACTGTGCAACCAAGAAGTTGGTTTTCTTTATGAGGAGAGACAGGAGAGAAGTGAGCAATGCAGAGTGAGATACAGAGAGGGACAGGCAGAGGGCTAGAGAGATGGTAGAAGGTGTGTGCTTATGGATATTACAAATGCTCATCCAGTTTTTTGAGTTCTTCACTCTTGGGCACATGTGCCCTTGAGGTTAGGCACCTCCCCTGTTCTGCTTTGTATCTCACTGGGAAGTTGGCTTCTGGAATATGCTTCCTGCTATGCTCCATTAATGGAAGGCACTGGTAGGAGATTGGAGAGGGAAGGTGATTGTGGGGATCAGAGAAGCAGGGATTGTCTCCCAGTCCTTTCCTGACTCTGGTAACATCTTAGGTAGCTGCTGCATGTCCTCCAGGGCCCCAGCTCCAAAGGGAATGGCCTACTGTGGTTTCAGCTTCTAGAAATGTACGGTGTAGTTTGGTAGCCACTAGTCACATGCAGCTATTTAAATTTAAATTAATTAAAAGTAAATAAAACTAGAAATTCAGTTCCTCAGTCACATTAGCCATATATTGCAAGTACTAACTAGCCACATGTGGCTAGTGGCTACCATATTGGACAGTGCAGGTAGAGAACATTTTCATCATCTCAGAAAGTCCTGTTTGATAATCCTGTACTAGAGAGTAATCTGTCCCTTTGGCTCTGGTATCACCATGTCCTACCTTTGACATGCTAGCCTAGGGGTGGGAGCAGTTGCTTGATTTGCTAAATTTTTTTCTTACTGTCTTCTTAATTCTCAGTTCCTCTCTCATCTTTATATCCAATCCCCCTTCCTTACAAGTTCCTCTGTTCTAAATACACATGTGTTTTCTTTCCTGGTCAGATTTTGATTGTGATATCAGAAGAGGGAAGGATAAAATAGTCAACATAACTAATGAATTTCCTAGTGTTGTGCAACAAATTGGCCTCAAAGTTTTCAACTTGAAACAAAATACATTTATTATTTTACAGTTTCTGTGGATCAAGAAAGAATCTGGCTTAAGGTCCCTTATGATATTGTCAAGATGTCAGCATGGGCTGCAGTCTCGTCTGAAGGCACAATTGGGGAACAGTCTGCTTCCAGGCTTACTCTCATGGAAGTTGGCAGACCTCAGTTCCTCACTGGCTGTTGGCTGGAGTTCCTTGTCACCTGGGACCTTCATAGGCTTCCTGACTATTGCATGACATGGCAACTGGCTTCCCTTGGAGCAAGTGATCAAAGAGGGTGAAAGAGTTTGAGTGAAATAGTGAAAGAGCACCGAAGATGGTAGACTTTATCTTTTATAACCCAAATTTGGAGGTGACATAACATCATTTCTAATGTATTTTACTGGTGACACAGACCAATCTTGGTACAGGGTGGGAGGGGCTACGCAAGGATGGCAATACCAGGGGGCAGAGGTCATTATGGATCATCTTTGAAGCTGCCTACCTTATGTGCTCTAGAGAAGTCACGTGGATTTTGTAGATGGGGGTTTATTCCTCCTCTGTCTTAAGTTGGTAAGGGCAGAAAGCTCACAGCAAGGGCTGAAAGAGTGTGCTGGTATTGTGATATTTGATGGGAAAAGGCCAAAAACTATTATGCCATGCCAACGTTGAATTCTATGTAGCATTCAGATGTCAGAGGAAAATGTTTGATCATTGCTTTAATTCAAAGCCAGGAAATGATGGAAAATTACCAAGATATTGTAGTACTTCTTCTGGAAAATTATTTGAAAGCATTGGCCCACTTGAAATCAAGAAGATTTGCTGATTTAAAATGGCCTACATCCATTACAGCAGAAAGATGGCTGCAACTTCAAGCATCATGTCTTCACATATCAATGCCCAAAGGCTGGAAGACAGAATGTTCCATCCCTATTTGTCTTTTAAGAGAAAAATTTTCTTTTCCAGAAGCCCTCCAACAGACTTTCCTTATATTTCATTGGCCAGATTTGTACCACATACCCATTTCTAAATCAAATAAACTGGCATGGATATTGGAATTATCAAGATCCTGTCTTCTAAAGCAAAAAAAAAAAAAAAAAAAAGATTTGGGGCAAATGTCTAATGTTCAGGAAAAGAAAAATGTACATGGCCATAGGAAAATGGTAGGCTGGTTCTAGTTTCACAGTCTTGCATGATGGTTTAACAACAGAAGCTGAAGAAGCTTCAGGTTGTTCCCAATTCCATATGGGTTTTCTCCAAGGAAAGATTTAAAAAGCACAATTCTTTATGCCAGCTGACAGATGACCAAGTCAGGGGCCTGTGTGGATGAGTTAGGATGAAGGAGAGAGCAGCTTAATTCCAAATGTAGCCTGTGGTAAGGAGATGTGGCGATCTGTTGCAAGCCAGCTTGTTCTTCCTCGATGAATATGAACCTAACAGAGTGAATGGCACTGATATCCACATGCTGCACTGTCATTGTCATTTCCTGGATGGAGGATTTCCCATCTTTTCCTCCTTCAGGTATGTTTGTATTTAACTGAACACAATCTGCCTAGGAAATGGCCCAGTCCATGAGAATTGCAATTTCAGATACAAACGTACTCTATACTATTCAGAATAGAGAAGGGAACCTCTAAGAAGCGATTTCGCTTTTTAGTTTTTTTTGTTTTGTTCCCTGAAAAAAGAGAGTCATAGTGAGAATGAGAATGAGAAAAAGAGAAATGAGACTGGAATAAGCCCAGGATGTAAAGTAAACATTTTTTCATAATGAACTTCAGTGAATAGTTTTTTCCTTTTAATTTAAATTGAAAGGCATTTTCATGTTTGAAAGTTCTAAGCTGTAAAAATAAACCCTGGAAGTAGATTGCCTGGGGTAAGATTTAATTAAACACTGTACAGTAAATTAGCATAATTTGATGAGGATCAGCTTTAGTTCCTAGAAACTGCAACAGGCAGAAGTTTTAATTTTGTAATATGTTAAAATTCCACCATCTCATTTCCAAAGTGTGGTTTAAAAATAAAAACTAAACAAGGTACTACCAAACAGAAGGCATTTTATTAGAGAGATGATATACTGGAGCTGGGATTTGAGGAGGATCCTGACATAGATATCAAAAGTTGGTAAGAAACATATTTGTAAAAATATTTGTAAAACAAAATATTTGAAAAAATGAGTTGGAATCCTCACTTGAAGCAAAGGGGTTATCTGTAATATCATAATAATACTTCCCTGTCCCTCCCTCCCTCATCCTCCCTCCCTCTCCCCCTCGCTTCCTCCCTCCCTCCCTCCCTTCCTTCCTTCTTTCCTTCCTATGGAAACCCTAGTGCAGATCATAGATAAGAGAAAAAGTTAGAAATAGAAATTTTTAAAAAAATTATACAACCAAACATATATATGAAACATTCTTTTGGAACATAAATGTTTGTGTTGTTGTTTTGCCCCTGCCCATAATTCACCAAACACATGTCCTGCGTCTTACTCAATGAACACTATTGCTTTGCATCTGAGGAACCAGCTGTACCTAAGAGTTATAAGCTAGAATATGCTCATTGTAGGAAAAAAAAGGGTGGGGGAAGAGTTACCTGGATGAGTAGGCTCCAGAAAACCCTCTCCCCTGGGAATTTTTAAGGTGAAATGAAAAGTTTTAAAAAGTTAAAATCATTTTACAGTGGGAGCAATGTGATAGGATTTCTGGGCGGTGAACTCTGAAGTCAGTCCTCTTTGTGGGTGTATTCTCAGCACCGAGGAGAAGGCACAGAACATAGCTGGGCCTCATAAAATCCGTGTTGAATGATATTCTTGCCCTTTATGTGAGTGGTTTGCATGAGTGAAGTCTATGGGTCTTCAGATGTCATTCCTTATCTACAACTACAGGATTGGGAAGTAGAGCCTTGTCTTTCCAACCCCAAAGATTAGATTACTGAAAATTCCATAATGGGAAAATATGTGGTTGAGGAACTTTGAATGAAAGCAGACTATTCCTTTAAAAGATGTTTTATTTCTCTTAAATGAATCAAATGGCTACTATACTCTTCATTTCCATTCTGCAGCTTTTGTTTGTTAGGAAAATTTCATGTGGTTCCAATACAACGTTAATAGATCAGCATGTATTAGTGGGGGGTTGCTGACCATTCAGAATCCATGCTGGCCTGAGCCAGTCCAAGTGTTCATCCTTTAGGTACTTGGTCCTTCAAAGGCCTGGGGTTCCTGGGGTCCCCTTGAGGAGCTGGGGAATAGGCATAGTTGATGGCATCAGTTATTTTATAATCAGTTTAGGCACATTTAGATGTTTTAATAATGTGCATGATGCAACTAGAGCTTTCCAGGTAAATATCAGCTCTGCTTAATAACTTCCTTTGCTTTGCTGCCAATAATGAACACCTGAAGGTGTTTTCCCCTGTTGGATTTAGGGTTTCTCCTAAATATTCAATTCCTTTGGGATTTTATTGAAATTCAGTGGGACAAAATTGTTGACTCCATTTTCCTATGTTCTACCTCTAGCAGCCTCCTTGGTGCAGACAGATTTACTTGATATAAATTTATGCCAAAGTGTAGACCCCGGCAACTATTGTACATGCTACTTTTTCCCTCGACCCAATTGGCACAAAGATTTATTTTGAAGACCTGGGTTCATCTTACTCCATGTTGATTTATGCAATAGTCAGGAAGCATCTTAGGGGACTGGCCAAGCTGAGTTTCCAAAGATGGGAGTTGTCCAGTAGCAATTTAAAAAAAAATTATGGAAGCAGCAAATTTAATTTTGGAATACACATATTGTGTTTTAGGATATAAAACTTTTGTTTTCGAGTGAGAAGTTCACAGTAATCTTTTCCATAAGTACGCCTCCTCAAATGTCTTCACCTGGCCCCAGTTTAACCTCATCTTACCTCTATTCTCTCCAGGTTTCATTGCCAAAAGTTCTACACTGATTTGGCCTTCTGACTTACCTTCTTTCTCTTCCTTAAATCCTGACTTCTACTTTTTCTAATTATCCCCAAATGAAGTAATTGGAAAATCACTCATAGTGGAACCTAAATTCTTGTGGGTTTGCTGAAAAGGTTATACAGAAGTAAAACCACATATACTTGAGGATTTTGCGTTAAGGGAGCTCAAGGCCAGGGAGAGGCTGTGGTTTTGCAGAAAGATCACTCCTACCCTCAGAAAAGCCAAGGGCATCCTTTCCTTGGAGTCCCGACTCCATTTTTGTGGGAAATTGTCCAGGGCACAATGAGTCTCTGGCAGGACTTTGTTGGCCTTTGGCTTTCTATCTGGCTGCTAGAGGAAAAACAACTCTCCAGAGTCCCAGCGTTGAGGTGACATGTGCAGCTGCAGTTTGTGGGGAGAGGAAAAGGAGAGGAGAAAGAACTTTCTAACTCCTTTCCTGCCCAATTTTCAAAAATATGGAGCTTGGGTCCTTGCAGCCAGTGGTTGTAAACCCAAATAAAGTGCTAGAATATCTACCTCATTTTCCTTAAGTCAGTGTGTAAAATGGAAGAATTCTGAAGTCTATGGATTTTGATTTCCTGCAATTCTGAGGTCTACTGAAGGGGAGGTGGTAGGGCTGTTTACTCTCTATATGGCCCCAGCATCCTATAAATCAGTATCTGGCCTACAGTGTATTTTCAAACCATATTTCTTAACTCTTTCTTTAGATTCCATGTCCAAATCTAGACTAGCTACTTAAGGATAAATTTTTGGGTCCTTAAGATGAGAAAATAGGTTGATTTTTAAGAATCTTGTGGTTGTACAATATATTAGGATTTGAAGTAGAATAAAATAGAGGTTAAGTGCCCAGAGTCTTTTGCCAGACTGCCTAGGTTTAGGGCTTCACCATTTCCTACCTGGGTGACCTTGGGTAAGTCTTTTATTTTTTTTAAAAAAAACCTTTCTAAGACTCTGTTTCCTCTTCTATACAATGGGGATAATAATACAACTACCTCACAGGGTTTTTGTGAAGTTTAGAAGAGCTGATCATTGCAAAACCTTTAGAATGGTGCCTGGCAATAATAAACACTCAATAAATGCAAGCTGCTATTGTGTTTGTGGGTTTTAACAATGTCACTGCCTTGATTGTTGTTCTCGTTATTATTAGTATTATCTGAAATTTTCATTAGCGGTGTCTTAGATCAGATTCCCTTGCAGCAGAGCCTGAGAGAGGGATTCTTGTGCAGATATTTATTGTGGAGCTATTCTCAGGTAAAGCCTTTAAGAGAGTAAAGTAAGTAGGTAAGACAAGGAAGGATTTGGGCAAAGAGGAGATTTCAGCTCATGTCTAGCCTCAGCCTGACCCCATGGGGAGCTCTGGAGTAGGAATTAAACCCAAAAGTAGTCCCACCTTGAAACAAGGGGAACAGACTTTTTACCCCTAAGATGGTATGTCATTGGCTTTAGGCTATCCCAGAGCAGAGAGCATAACTCCCAGGAGTTTCCAGGGGAGATGGCCCTGGAAAAGGTATTGGGGTGATTAGCCAGATAAGGCAATTAATCTGTAACCAGCAGCCATACTATATGGGTGTACCTCATTGAGAAAAAAATGTTTCCGATGAAATGGTTGGGTGTGCTAGAAACTAACGCATCAAAAGCACTCAGAAAAAGCTGAAGGGAAAGTATTTTATAGACTCACTTTGGGATCCTTGGATGAAGATCAAGGGCAGCAAGTATGGATTTTAATTAGTATTTAGAGTGCAAATCCTGAAGGCTCCTGAACAGCTTCTGTGAGCCAGGCTGTATGAATCATTTCTAAACTGGTGACTCTGGCGTGGTTTATTTGCCTATATTCCCTTGCTCCTTGTTGCCGATGCTCAGAAATCATGCACAATGGGTTGCACTAAGGTGTTGCTTGCATCGTGTTTCCCAGTGTTTGAAATCTGCCATTTTGCAGCTTGAGGCTGTTTTCTTTTGCTTTGTTTGCTCTCTTTAGGAACGAGAAAAATTAGATCATGAGGAGATCAGAACCCGCCACAATTCGTAAAGTGATTGGAATATAAAGTGTCATTTTCAAGGCTCCTCCCTGCCTACTACTGTGGCACCTCCCTACTCTCCCAACTTAGCAGGCCTTTCATTGAAAGAGGCCTTTTCATTTTGCACCTTGCTGGGCTCAGTTCTCCATTATATTCATTCCCTGTGTCGCTTTCAATTAAAGTAGAAAAATTGCTTCTCATGCCTCCGAATTTTTGACCAAGTAGAGAAAAGCTCTTTAAGTTGTGCTTCAACTTGCAATTAATGTGCTGTACTTAAAAGACGAGTTTAACTTTGGATTCTTGAGTCTGGAATTAATGAAAACTTTTGAGGATATAGCCAACTCCTCCGTATCCATGTGTGGCTTGTCCAGTTTGCAGGCCTATCTTCTATAAATATTTAAATCCCAGACTGGCTTTCCACATCACCCATTGTGTCCTAAGCACGAACTGGTGACTATTTAGCATGTGCCAAGTCATTTTAGCATAAGGCCAAGGAAAATGTAATAAAGAAATCAGATGAGACAGGGGAGAGAATGTCTCAATATCTTCCTGAGCAAATATAAAAGTTACTTTTAATAGCTTATGTTTTGGAATATCCATGCTATTGCATCTTCCCTTCATGGTACAAACTTCCAAGAGCTGGTTCTAAATGCTCTACTGGTCTTTGGTGAATAAATGAGTCATAAAATATCGTCAGATAAACAAGATGAAACAAAAAATTATTCCATATGGAAGCTGTGTATGTGTGTGTGGTTTTTCAGATAAACTTTTAATTAATTTTAGAATAGTTTTATAAGTACAAGAAAGCCATGAAGATATCATAGAAGGTTTCCATACACTCCATACCCAGTTTTCCTTATTGTTACTATCATACATTAGGATGGTACATTAGCCAAGTCCTCTGGTTGAGAAACCCTGGCAGTAGGGCCAGTGAAGAGGGAGGAGTACAGGATGGCCCTTATGGTCACACACACTGTGTGTTGCACGTTTCCAAGGGCTCCCTGCCAATATATTACAATGTGAATGGGATCCTGGAAGAGGACATTGTGTGTTGTCCCATGACGTGGGGCCTGTTTTGTTGTAGAAGAGAGAAAACATTAAACTCTCACACACAACCTTTGACTACTTTGCTTTCTGTGGTTTGGCTTTTGATAATTCTGCGGTATATTTCAAACTAGAACTTCTGTTTTTTTTTTTAACATTATCTTAACAAGAGTCGTGTGAACACTTTTTTTTTTAAAGATTTTATTTATTTATTCATTTATCCCCCCCCTTGCTGCTTGTGCTCGCTGGGTCAGCTAACCACGCCGTGCGGGTGGGCTTGCCCTCACCAGGAGGCCCCAGGAACCGAACCCGGGGCCTCCCATATGGTAAATGGGAGCCCTACTGATTGAGCCACAGCCGCTTCCCCGTGTGAACACTTTTGACAAGGACAACGTGCTACTGTCCTCTCCTCCAGTGTATGCTTCTGACTTGTTATCTAAGGCCGAGCCTCCTCTGTAAAATGAACTCTGGGGGATGAAACAAGATAATGTAGGTTAATCATTTTATGAACAGTGACTCGGTCAGCATTGGGGACCCACGTTCACCCCACTCTCCAGACAGTGCTCTCCTTAAGCCGAGGGTTTTCATACTCTTCACAGACCAAATAGCAAGGCCATCATTCAGCATATCTACATCTCTCTTGGTTCCTTTCATGTTTCTGACTCCGCTCTTTGCAGGGTTTTATTGTAAATATCTGTTTTACTTTGATAACTCCATTAAAATGAAGGCAATGTTTGTAGCAATTTATTTATACAGCATTTTACTTTCTTTCATCTCAGCTGAATCGATAAATAAAAATGTCTTCTCCTTCAAGCCATTAACTAAAAATACTCAGATTTAAGAAAACCTGCAAAACAATATGCTATCTCTCTGATTTATTAAAAGAAGATGAATGAGGAGCTAAAAAAATTAAAAAATCCATTCAGCCTACTATCATGAACCAAAGAGGAAAAATGTGTCAGCTGGTATATATGCCTAGAGATGCCAGAGAATTATAGTTTTATTACTCAAGATCTATTTCAGACAAATGGGTGGAGACAAAGATTCCTGCTACTTTAACTGTGATTTATTTTACAAGTAAAGCTCTATCTACCCAGCACAGCTTAAAGGCAGGATTTGAATTGGATTGTCAGCTGTAGCCAAGCCAAGCAATTCAATCTGTGAAGAAGTGAAACATTCAGTTAAATTTTCCTGCTTGTGTAAAGACAGGAGGTTTCTTTTGGGACTTTCCTGCTAAAAATAATGGTAACACTTTGCTTCATTTGTATCCCAGGTTTTCTGGAATAGACCATCTCAATTTCAAATATTCTCTGTCATTATTCCCGTATGTATATGATCAGAAATTGTGTCATCACATATATATGATCAGAAAGTATATCCCTAGTTGTTGTTCAGAAAATATAACGGCCATATCCATAGTGTAATATGTGAAATTTCTCCAATTTCAGTTCATTTTTAGGGGCCATCCCTTTAGCAAGACTTTTCATTTCAGTAGTTTTGACACAAAACAGTTCAGATAGCTGCCCTTGATGGGAAATAGCATAAGATAGTGCAAAGTTTTCCAAACTCTCTTTCAGGACAGGGTTTCCTAAAATGTTAATGAGAGTTTTATAGACAATGGATTATGTAACCAGATACATTTAAGGAATACTGAGTTGAACAAAATCAAATAGGTTTCTTTTATCCAGGAATTCCCACAGCTGTTGATACGTGCTTACACATTGTGAGTCTCCAAGAGGGAAAGAGAGTTTGTTTGCCCAACTTTAATAAATACGGAACTTCGTTTTTTTTATTCCACAAAAGCCTGCTCTTTCAGTTATCTATTGCTGCCTAACAAACCATCCTGATTTAAAACAATTTATTTCTATCTCTCACGATTCACGCTTGACTGGGCTCAGTTGGGTGCTTCTTGCTCAGATTCTCAGGTGGCAGCTAGACATCAGGGCTGGATTTATCTGAAGGCTTGACTAGCCAGGACAGCTATACGAATGGCAGTGGATGGTGTTTGTCAACCAGAGCACGTACATTGTCGTTACTGCATGGCTTTGTCCTCCCCCAGGATCCTGTGAGGGAATATTCTCAGATGGAATATCCAAAGGGTGAGCATTCCAAGAGCAAGCAGAAGCTGTGAGGCTTCGTGTAATCCAGCCTCAGCAGTTCCACAATGCCATTCCTTCCATAGTGTCTTGGTCAATCGAGGCCCAAGACTAACCCACATTTCAGGATTTGATGGACAAGCTCGAGCCTACAGGGAGGGAAATAATTAATGGTGGCCATCTTTGCAGATTATCCACCAGACTTTTCAACATCTTATGGGACACTGCAATTTCATCGAACAGTTTGGGTAGTGATGAAACAAAGTGGGAGTAGGATAGTAAAGGAGCAGTTTCCCCAGCAGGGAGAAATATTTTGTCACTGACATTGTTTAGAATTGCTGGCATATGGTGATAATAAAAAGCATATTGACTTTTAGATAATTTTCTTATTTTGTTTAAATTCTCTGCAGATAGGGTTGCCAGATAAGGCACAAAATGCCCAGTTAAAATTGAATTTCAAATAAAGAACTAATTTTTTAGTATTTTGTCCCAAAGATTGCATAGGGCATACTTATACACACAAAATAGGGTTATTTATCTGAAATTCAAATTTAACTGTGTATCCTTTACTTCTGTTCCCCAAATCTGGTGATCCTATCTACAGATAATGTGCTTCTTTATTGCAAGTATTGTTGCTGGTTGCCTCTCTCCCACCCTGTGTCCTGCCTCCTGCCCCACTGATACCCCACTGAGTTTAGAAAAAATGGATGTAATGAAAACAGTTTAGATTTTAGAACCAGGGAGATCTGATTTCAAATGCTGGCTCTGCCACATGCCAGCTTGCGATTGTGAGTAAGTTATTTAACCTCCCTGAGCCTTAGGTTCATCACCTGTTGGGGCTGGTAGTGGCAGCCTGGTGGGATCGCTAAGTACTTAGGTGTGTAAAGCTCCTAACCCTGTGGTTGGGAAATAACAAGCATGTAGCCAAGGCTAGTCCTGATTCTTGCTCCCCTTGATGAGACTGAAGCAAAGGGGAACCCCTCCCTAGCTTTGTGGGTGGAACATGTTTGCTGAACAACAGGTGGGAATTTGGATGGATTTTTGTTTGTTTGTTTTAGTTCTTGCAAACGAATGAGTTGCAACTCTTGGGAGTTGCAACTTTGGATTTAGACCATGACGACGAAGAAAAAAGCTTAAAACATGATGATAACCATCCCTTGCAGTATATTATGTAATTCTTCTCAATACTTGACAACATTTTTAAAAATTCTATTTGTTTGCATAGCCACACTCTTATGTAGATTGTTACCTAAAGTTATTTTAGTGTAATCAACTGTAGGAGTAAATTTCTTGAAGGTTTTCTGAGGCACGTCACCAAGAAATATTTGGGGCAAGTTAAGTCCAAGTTAAGCCACAAAAGCATGGTGTTCTTGGATGAACACTGCACATGTATGGAAATATTTAGTGAAAATGGACTCTGCCAAACTCTGTTGAATTCTCGTTGATGTAGGTTGGGTTAGCTCCATTTTTACAACTAGGGAAATTGAGGCTCAAATTGGCCCCAGGACCAGCCAAAGTCACAAAGCTAATAATGGGAGAAATGTCCTTCCCTATCCTACTCACTGCAACAACTCTAACTTACATCGCCAGTGGCATCCCTGTCAAATACGAGAAAGGACATTTTCGGTGTTGATATTAGTTCACCTTTCAACGGCATCCAACACTATTGACCACGTCCTTCAGCATGAAACACTGGGCCTTGGTTTCAACCAAACTCATGGCCCTGGTTGCTTCCTCGTCTGGCCTCTCTTCTCTCTTCCTTGGAGGCTTGTCTTTTGTGATTAGATAATTAGGTTTGGAATACCTCTATACTGGGCTCTTTCTCCTCTTCGTCCTCCCACCTTTTCTCAATTGCATGCACAGCTTCAGTTAGCATCTATTCTAGTTCTCCTGGTGTTACACATATTTCCACTGCACATATCATAATCGAAACTTTATTTTTATTGATGTGCTCATTTATTCCTTGCTTCATGTCTGCTTTTACTCACTATGAGATCCTTAGTGCCTTGTAAGCATTCCATATAGACTTGAGGACTGAAAGAATAAACAAATGAATAGAATATAACTGATCCCAGATAGCATGACCTAAAATCTCTTTTTTCCACTCTATACTGCCTGCCAAAGGACTTGTGGCATCAAAATCCCAAAACCTCATTTTGTATATGAGGGGCCTGAAAGTCAGAGAGGTTAAAGAATTTCTCCAAATGTATCCAGAATTCAGAAGCTAGATTTAGGACTCTGCTGCCTCAAACCTCAGGGATGCTCTTCTCTCTATAGATTTGATCTCAGCTCACCTGCACTGCCGAATCTGCTCACAGGTACACTGGTTTGTTTTCTTTTGCTTGTAATAGAAAGAAGGTCTTGGGGAGGTGGTTTAGCGTATGTTGGTTCTACCATTCATCCATGTCCTTTAGTCTAGCCAGAATCTGACATATGTATCTGAATTACTTCTTCTGAGTTTTTTTTGTTTGTTTGTTTCTGTCTTCTACAATGACTCAGCATTTTTTTAAAAATATATTTTTTATTTTTTCTAAAAGAGACTTGTATTACATAAAATGTTATATAAAAAAATATAAGGGATTCCCATATGCTCCACTCCCCACACCTCCCACTTTTCCCCACAGTAACAACTTCTTTCGTTAGTGTGGTACATTCATTCAATTGAAGAACACATTTTGGGGCATTGCCACTAAGCATGGATTATAGTTTACATTGTAGTTTACACTCTCTCCCACTCAATTCTGTAGGTTATGGCAGGATATATAATGGTCTGTATCTGTCATTGCAATGTCATTCAGGACAATTCTAAGTCCCAAAAAATACACCTCTTTTTCCCTCTCCCTGCCTGCAGCACCTCCAGTGGCCACTGTCTCCACATCAATGATATAATTTCTTCCATTGCTAGAATCACAATAAGTCTGTAGCAGAATACCAGTAAGTCCACTCTAGTCCATATTTTATTCCCAATCCTGAGGATTCAGAGATGGTAATGCCCACTCCACTTCTAATTGAGAGGGGGCTTCAATCCTGTATGGCTGATGGATGGGACTCTCTTGCTTGCAGTTATAGGCTCTCTCGGTTCCTTGGTATGGTGGTTGTCCATCCTTACCTCTTTGTTAGTTGTCCTGGGTGAGTCCAATGAGTTGGAGAGTAGGTGCTGTAACTCCACTGAGGCTCAAGGCCCAGCTGGCATATGGACAGCCCAAAGATTAAAGTCTCTTTGGCATACACTCACCCACTCCAGCACCAACTATAGGTTCAAATAGAAGGGACAGAAGAGGCATGTGTAGAGAAGTCACAGCTGAGTCCAACTCTGTCACACTCAGGAGCACAAACTCCAAAGTAGGGCCCACTAGCAAGGCACCAAACTCCAGAGCTATTCGCCATGACTGTAGGACCTAGGTGTCTCCAGAGCCCTCAGGAGCCCCACTTGTTGGGGTAGTATCTACTTTGGCTGTCTATGCGATCCTGCTGAGACGTGCATAAGTGTTACCTCTGGGATGACCTCTCGACTCACTGTCAAGTCTTTTAGCCATATAAACTCATTTGTCTTTACCTTTTCCCCCTTTTATTCAAGGTCTTTTTCCAGTTGCATTGCTAGTTGGTGCTTGGTAGTAATCCCTTGGTGCCAGGGAGGCTCATTCCTGGGAGTCATGTCCCACTCTGGGGGGAAGGTAATGCATTTATATGCTAAGTTTGGCTTAAAGAGAGGCCACATTTGAGCAACATGGAGGCTGTCAGGAGGTAACTCTTAGGCACCCTGCAACACTAGGCTAAGTTGCACTTACAAGAGCAAAGGCTCATAAGTATAGTCATCAATATCAAGGGCCCATCAATGTACCATCCTTCTTCACTAGTCATTGCCCCTGTACTCAGGGGATTGTTACTGTTCCATTAGAGAATGTGGCAGAGCTCCCCAGGATGGGAATTCAATACTCTTTCAGTTATTGTGTGACTCTCTACCCCCTGTGACAATGCCCCATGAACATTTGAACACATTTATATACCTTATATGTACGCCAGGTGAACTTCCTCCCATATAGCCTCCATCACTGACTCCCCACACCAATGATCCTCCCCTGCCACAGTTTTAACCCTTCTGTGGCCCAAAACTTCTTCAAAAATGAAGCCAAGAATATCACCAAATGTAATTAATAGGAAAATGAAATAATAATGATAGGATTAAACATAAGAAATTAAAACACATCACTTAGAAAAACTAAAACTAAAATTAAATTTAAAAAATTGGGGTATTAAAAAAATGAAAAATATTAAAAAAAATTTTTTTTTGACCTTTTGTCTTTCATCACCATCATATCTGTTGTATGTATAGTGACATTTTCTTCCATTTCTTCCCCAGTGTCTTAGTTTTTTTTGTTTTGTCTTCAAAGAAGTTTTAGGTCACGTAATGACTCAGCATTTTTATCACTTCTTTTTTTTTTCCTTTGTAGAGTGTCTAAAAAATAGCTCGTTAATCATAAAACATGATAGTTCACTCAAATTTAATAGAATTCTTGAGATTCCATATACATAAGGTTTGAAGTTCTAAATGGAACTCCCCCAACTCTCCCCCACCCCCCCAAAAAAGCCAAATCCTATACAGTTAATGGCTTTTTCTAAACTTCTGTAAAAGAGGTCCTCTGTGTCCATACTACAGTCTGCACACATACGCTGTGGTTGGCTGTGTGGTGAGCGGTACCTTTTTTATTGACTGACAAAATAAATAGAGTATCAAAGCCAAAATAACCCACAGCAGGTGACTAAATACATGTGAAACTTAGGTAAGAGTAGAGACACTTGTCATTTTTAAACTTTCCTTTTGCTTCCTCTTTTTTCAGTGCTGGGTGGTGGTGGTGTGGTAGGATAGGTGGATTGCCAAAGCAAGCAAGAGGGAAAGGAAAAACAGCATATGTGAGAGAGGTAAGGGGAAAAAAAGCAAATAATATTTCCCTGCTGTTACAGATTTATACAGTTCTGACTGACGGAGCTTGAAGAACCCTTAGAAACTCCCTTGCCTTCCTCCCTCATTTTATAGGTTAAAAATGGAAATGTCTGGAGAGGTTATGTTCCTGATCTATAATCACCATTAATTAATGTAAGAGTTGAGACTGGACCCCAGGTCTTTTGATCTCAGTTCATCCTTTAAGGGTCAGCTCACTCATTTCCTTCTCTGTGATGCCTTCATTGAGTGCCCCCTAGGGATAATGGCCTTGTACTTCACTTACCAATATTACCATAACACCTTGTATTCTTTCTGCATCCATGTGGTCCATGGTGTTATATTTACCTCTTGTCTGCCTCCCTCTCAGATTTTTGAACTCTGTGAGCTCTGGGATCATGGTGTTTATGAGTTGAGAAATACAAAGTAATGAGGTAAAGAGGATATTTGATATGTTTTCTAGGGTAGTACGGATTTATTTCCCTTTCTCCAAATACCGGCCTCTTTGCCCATAATCTATATGAATTTCCCAAATGGTTCTGTTGTTATCCCTCTGTAGTTTCATCTGATTCCTAAGACCAATCTGCTTCAATGGAAAAAGCTTCATTATCAGACCTGCCATGAATTCCCGTGTCTGTTTCTTATGAGTTTGTTGGCCAGGTCAGTTTTTGTGAGGATCCGTTCTCTCTCACCTGTGAAATGGGTAAATAAACAGGAGTATTTCAAGATATTCATTCAAACTATGTGAGATAAGGTAGAAGAAATCTCCCAATAAGTGTCTGGCATATCTTTTGTCATTTTTCTATTAGTTCCCTGTAGATCCTCGGCTGAACTAATGAGGGACTAGAAAGGACCAGTCACTTCCTTAGGGACTTCAGTTATCATTTTTGTACTGTTATAATTGTTTCTGATCCTTAAGATACTTTATTGTTTGTTCATTTTATGTGTTATCTATAATTTCCTGCTGATAAAACAGCTTACAATGATTGACTTTGAGTCAATCAGCTTAGCATACCTGGAATAAATCCCCCTTGGCAGTGATGTATAATTCTTTCTATACATTTTAGAAATTCATTTGTTTGTATTTTTTGAGAAATTTTGCATCTATGTTTATGAGAGATATTGGTCTGTAGTTTTCTTTTCTTGTAATGTCTTTATCTGGTTTTGGCAGTAGGGTGGGTAATGCTGAGCTCATAGAATGAGTTAGGAAATGTTCACACTGTTTCTATATTCTGGAAGAAATAATGGGGAGTTGATATTATTGCTTCCTTAAATGTTTGGAAGAATTCTTCAGAGAAATCATCAACAACTGATGCTTCCGTTTTTGGAAGGTTAATACTTACTGATTCAGTTTCTTCCTTTCTTTTTTTAAAGATTTTTATTCATTTATTTCTTTATCCCCCCCCTTGCTGCTGCTTGTGCTCACTGTGTCCATTTGCTTTGCATTTTTCTGTGTCTGTTTGTCTCCCTTTGTTGCATCATCTTTCTGCAACAGCTCACTGTGCCACGCAGGCTGGCTCATCTTCACCAGGAGGCCCCGGGAATCGAACCCAGGGCCTCCCATATAGTAAATGGGAGCCCAACCAATCGAGTCACAGCCACTTCCCCTGATTCAGTTTCTTTCATACAATCCTAGTATGTAAGATTATTTCTCATGATATGTATTTGGTATTTTGGATTTTTCATGGAATTGGTCTATTTTATCTAAGTTATCAAATTTGTGGGTATAGAGTTCTCAGTATTCTTTTATTACCTTTTTAATATTTGTGGGATCCATGGCGATGATACCATTTTTATTTCTAATATTGGTAATTTTCATTTTCTCTCATTTTCTTTCTAGGTTAGTCTCTCTAGAACTTTTTCAATCTTATTGATGTTTTTAAAGAACAAGCTTTTCATTTTGTTGGTTTTCTCTATTCTTTTCCTGTTTTCACTTCCATTGATTTCTGTTCTAATTTTTATCATTCACTTTCTCTTTCTTTCATTTTAGACTTAATTTGCTTTTTTTCTCTACTTTCTTCAGATGGAAGTTTAAGTTATTGATTATAGATTTTTCTACTTTTCTAATACATGCATTTAATTCTATAAATTTCCCTCATCACTCCCTTTGCTGCATCCCACAAATTTAAAAAAAGTTGTATTTTCATTTTCATTTGCTTCAAAACATTTTTTAAATTTCTCTTGAGACTTCTTTGATCAATGGGGTATTTGGAAGTTTATTGTTTAATTTCCAAATATTTAGGTATTACAAGCTATGTTTCTGTTTTTATTTTTGGTTTAATTTAGTTGTGGTCTGAGGGCATACTTTGCAAAGTTTCTATTATTTTAAAATTTTTATTCTGTATTTTATGGCCCAGAATGTGTATTCTGTTGTTGGTGGAGTAATCTGTAAATGTCAATTAGTTCAAGTTGTTTGATAATACAAAGTTCTTGAATATTCTGTTTATTATTGTTATTATTATTTCAATCTTTTTTCCCATTGCCTTTCAAGTTTGGGGAGTTTCTCTTGACCCATCTTCAAGCTCTCCGATTCTTTCCTTGCCCACATCCAGTCTCCTGATCAGCCCATCAAAGGCTTTCTTTATTTCTATTGCAGTGTTTTTTATTTCTAGTGTTTCCTTTTGATTCCCAGACTTTCTTTCTCTCCTTATATTACTCTATTGTTCTTTCATGCTGTATACACATACTTTTTCCGTTAGAGCCCTTCACATACTAATCACTGTTATTTTAAATTCCCTGTCTGATAATTCCAAAATTTGTGTTATTTGTTCTGATATTTGCTTTGTCTTTAAAAAAATTTTTTCCCTTGCATTTTCACATTCCTTATAATTTTTTGTTGAAAGCCAGACATGTCACATTGAGTAATAGGAACTGAGGTAAATAGGCCTTTGGTGTGAAGATCCATGTTAATCTCACTAGGAGTGGGGCTGTGTTTAATGTTTGCTGTAGCTGTAGGTATCAGAGACTTTACACTTCTTTAGTGTGCTTGTGTTTTTCTTCTCTTGACTTTAGGCTTCCCTAAGAATTCCTCCTGAGAGAAAGTTTGTGTCTCTTAGCTCTGTTGTCTGTCATCTACTCAACCCTGTTGGTGTGATGGTCAGGTGTGGGAAGGGGTGTTCTATAATCTTTGTCTTAAGTCTCAGACCTTCACTGGGTCTATGTCTCTGGACTGATATTCACAACTATATTGCTGGTGTCATGGCTTTCCTCCTCCGCCTGCCTTCTCCAGTCCCCGTTCCCTTCCCTGGCTGCAGCATTCCAGCTCTATTTCCTTAAAACTCTTACCCCTGTTGGCTATGTATTAGCTCCCTTAGGTGAGAAAGGAAGGCTGATGGATGCTCGAGGCCAGGGGGGATTTTTATCTTCCACCTGGCATAAGACTCTGGTAAGGTCTTTTTCCTTTAGAGTAGGCAGTTGCCATGGAGAATGCTCTGGATATATTTCATAGTGGTTACTCTTTCCTTCCCCCCTGCCAGAACCATGAGGACATCTTATCTTTTGTCTTTCTTTCAATTTAAGAATTTGGTAGAGTCCCTAAAGGTATAGTCTCTGAATGTGTGGGTGCCCTCCCAAGATGCCCATTTTCCAGGAGTTTGTTGCTGTCAAGCTAGTCCATACTCAGCCTCCAGCAGTTTGTCAAAAATGCCATGTATGTGTTCCTACCATTTATGACTCCAGTGGTTTCAGCTCCAGGTAAGCAGGTTTTGGCTATGTCTCCTTAGATGTGCTTGTCTTTCCAGATTTCAGGGTAGATGTTTGCCCGATGGATTCAAGAAGATTTCATTTTCAGTTTGTCCAGCTTTTTGTCCAAGCTGAATCAGACTTCTCCTTACTTGTTGTGTTTTTGAGTGCATTTTATATATGTATGCGCATGTGTGTACACACAAATTACATCCAAACACATAAATATGCTATCTTCTATCTACACAAATATGTGTATAAATATTTGTATTTACTTATTGTAATGTATTTTGTGTAGTGGTGAGTCAAGTTTTTGTGGTATTTCCATGTGAGCTTTTGTTCCATTCTTCAACAGAATTTGTTGGGCAAGTTACATATATTGTTCATTTGATCCTCACAACAGTTGTATGGGTCAGGGATCACTGTTTCTAGTTTACGGAGAAGGAAACTGAGGGTCAAATCCTTCTTTGTTAAGAAGTAGGGAAAAATATTAAAAGTTTATAGGTGAGCTTCTCAATCGTAGAGTAGTCCTTGATTGCTTTCCTACCTAATCTCCTCTGACTTCTAATATAGATGGATATCTGTGCTGCATTAGCAGGAGGATCTTAGAGGAGATCATTTAATGGAAACAAAACACCAAATGTTAGTTGGGAGTTGCCTTTCAATTTCACTGAAATAAAAATGGCTTGGAGCCTAAGTTTTATTACTCTCAAGTAATTTTTAATTAAGGGTTGTTTCCAGGCACAGCTGGTTGCATCATTCAGCTACGCTCCACTTTCTTTTTTGGTGCTGCTTCCCAGGAAGAGCAAACAAGGATTTCCTTTTTAGCAGTGAGACCGCAGTGGGGTAAAAGACATCTTGGTTCTTGTTTTCACTTCCGTGGTTAAATTACATCTGCACCACCCTTACTGAGAGGTCATTTTTATTGTCACTTGCTAAAGAGAGAATCACAGGTAAGCACACGAACCTTGTTTGACATTTATAAGCAACTTGGGCAATTCTGAGAAATGCACTAGATAGTAAAGGCTCTTCTATAAAAGGCAGTTGACTGATAGTTTAGCCAAAATATGATACCTGGTAGTTTGTTGCAATTTTCTCTAACAGGAATAGATATTGAATTTATTTCAAAATTGACTCAAGAGTCCTTCATGTGCTACCAAGGCATTACCATTTTTTGTAAAGCATACACTAGAAGAGAAAACTCTTCAGGCTATAAAATAAGGAAAAGGTGTGTGTGTGTGTGCGTGTGTGTGTGTGATGCTGAAGGGAGCAGGACTTAATTTAGTATGCTGTTGACTTCTTATCGACAGTTGGAGTGATAAGGCTGCATTTTATTACTTTGTGTAAGTTGTAAAATCATTCCCACTGCAGAATTTCTTAATGAAAATAAAGCAAGTGATTTAGAGAAATTTATTTGATTTCCATAAACAAATCAAGGATAATTCCTCCTACAATGTTTTAAACAACTATGCTATGAAAAGCTTGCACCCCATTCTCTTTTCACAACTTCTTTCATCTTCTTTCCAATTTAAATTATAGAATAGCAAAACCCAATCACCAACTTAAAAAATTCTCTCAGGCATTTTAACGACAAAGTCAGAGGAATTTTGCCTGTTACATTAAAGTACTGCCTTGCATAGTGTGAGAGAAGAGGGTATACTCTTTTCATTAATCATATGAGAGAATCAGGATATCTTTTAATGTTATCTCTGCTACAAATTAGCCTTTGAAAATTATGTGCCCCCTCAATATCTAAGTCCTTATTTTTAAAATGGGGATTGAAATACCTGTCAAACCTGCATCATAGGGTTGAAATGGTGATAAAGTGAGGAAGCGTAGATGGAAATGTAGAGTATTTTCTGAATCTGCAAGTTTCTCTCACATAGTTTGCACTGATGTGACCTATTTTCCAAGTACAAATTTTGGTTCTAAAACATTTGGAAATCCTGTCTGGATTGATGTGGGCAAATGGTTGACACAGCATTAAGTCTGTAAACACCATATTTTGTAGGGTTTCCTACATTTTGGCAGATAGAATTGGGAAATAAGGATATGCTAATATATGTATATATGAGTCTTTGTGGAGGGAGGGGTATAATTCAGTGTCCCTTACAAAATACTCAACCTAAAAAAACAATAGCACCCTAGGAAATGTAGATAAATATGAAGAGAGAATGTGGAACAAACAATATTTTAGAATCATGGGCACTATTCATGTAGGAAAACCTTGCCTTTGGGTCACATATAGTTAGTTGAAGATCTGTCCATTTCTTTTCAAGTTACCAAAGTGAAAGGATTAGAGTGAAGGTGTCAGTGTGATCACTGATGCTAAGAAAACACAATGGTTTTACTAAGCAGGTTAAAATCACTTTTAGTTTTATGGATGTATGACTAGGAGACAAAATGAGTGTTTTAGACCTTTAAAAATACTGTGTTTTATAAATGTATTTTTTTCTCTTCCAAACTCAAGGGCAGGGCACTCTAATATTTAATTTTTAATTGAAATATAATTAGCATGCAATAAAATTCATCATTTAAAGCGTACAATTCAATGGTTTTAAATATAGTTACAACATGTGCAACTATCAATACTATCTAATTCCAAAACATTTCATCACCTGAAAACAAATGCCATATCTATTAGCAGTCACTCCCCTTCCTCTACCTTCCATCTACTAATCTACCTCTTGTCTCTATGGACTTGCCTAAAGTGGGTATTTCGTGTAAATGGAACCATAGAGTGTTTGGCCTTTTGTGTCTGGCTTGTTTTAGTTAGAACAGTGTTTTCAAAATTCATCCATGTTGCAGCAGATGTCAGTACCTTATTGTTTCTTATAGCTGAATAATATTCCATTATGGACAGATCACATTGTGTTTATCCACTCATCAGTTGATGGGCATTTGGGTTGTTTCTACTTTTTGGCTATTTTGAATAATGTACCTATAAACACTTGCACACAAATATTTATGTGAACGTATGTTTTTATTTTTTTGTATGTATAAATATATAGAAGTGGGTGTGCTGGGTCATGGGAAAACTCTGTTTAACTTTTTGAGGAACAGCCAAACTGTTCCAAAGCAGCTGCACCATGTTAGATACTACCAGCAATGCACGAGAGTTCTAATTTCTCCACTTCCTTGCTAATATTTCTTCTTGTCAGTCTTTTTGGTTATACCTATCCTAGTGAATATGAGGCAGAATCTCACTGTAGTTTTGTTTTGCATATAGTTGGATCCTGGGTTATTTTTTTAGCCTATTCTGTCAATCTCTGCTTTTGATTTGGGTACTTAGTCTCTCCATTTACATGTAATGTAATTAATGATAAATTAAGATTTATGTTTTCCAGTTTAGTTTTCCTATATAATACTTGCTGCTTTTGTTTCAAGTTTGCTCCATTATGCCTTTCTTTTGTATTAAATAGATATTTTCTTAGTGTATCATTTTAATTCCCCTGTCACTTTTTTCTGTGTTTTGCATTTTCTTCATAATTGTGCTGAGGATTATAATTAACATCTTAATTTATGACAATCTAGTTTGAATTAATACCAATTTACTTTCAACAGTATTTTTGTTTACTAGGCTACTGGAATGCAATATACCAGAAATGGATTGGCTTTTACAATGGGAATTTTTTTACTTATAAGTTTACAGTTCTGAGCTGTGAACATGTTCAAATCCAGGCATCATCAACTGATGATTTCTCCCCAAATATTGGCTGCTGGTGATCCTGGACACTTCTGTCACATGGCAAGGCACATGGCAGTGTCTGCTTGTCTCTCCCATCTCTCTCGGGTTTCACAGCTTTTAGCTTTTTGGCTCCATGGCTTTCTCTATTCCTCTCACTTCGTATTCATCCCATTTATAAAGGACTCCAGTAAGAAGATTAAGAACCACTCTGGGCTATGCCTTAATTGAAGAAACCCAATCAAAGGGTCCTACCCACAATAAGTTCACACCCAGGAGGACCAGCTTTAAGAACATCATTTTCTGGGTAAATACAATCTCAACCTACGACAAACAGTATATGACTTCTGGGAAGATGGTGGACTAGTAGGACACTGGAATCTCTTCTCCAGAAAAATAGCTAGAAGACAGGCTGAAACAACCCCCAAAAAGATCTTCTAGGGTTTAGGACAGCAGGTGAAGGCTGCACACCACCCAGAAGAGAGAGGGACAAAAGAAGGAAATCACGATGACAGAACCATGTGTTGAAACCAGCAGAGGCTGCTGCTGCCGTCACCCTCCCCCACACTAAAAACTCTTTAGAATTCTCGGGCCCCTGGGCCTGTGACTACAGACAAAAGGGGCCCCAGGGATCCACCACCCCAGGAAAGGGGAGAGAGAGGAACACAGCCTGTTTGGGCTGTAGTGCCCCATGGGCCATTCCAGGCCAGGTGAGACCATACAGTGGTTTGCCCTGGGAGCCGGCGAAGGACTGGAGAAATCCAACCCTCGCAATCTCCTTCTCTTCTAGCCTGGACTAATTGTTGAGGACTCCACAGGAGAGGGGATAGAGAGCCTGGGGCTGACTCAGCTTTTGACTCACAGGTTTGGTCTGCCCTGTCCTGAGAGCCCCTCCAGGCTGGGTGAGGCTGCGCCATTGTTTGCCTTGGAGCCTGCAAGGGGCTAAAGATATACAAACCTCCCAATCTCCTCTTCTGCTAACAGGGACTGATTGTTGAGGACACAGAGGGGAGTGGAAATATTTCCTAGCTGGGAAAAGGGAGGGGACTGCCAGAGAAGACTGGAGAACTGTCTCAGAGTTTGAATTACAAGGCTCCTAGCCTCTAGACAGGAAGCTCTATCACATTGATCTGGTCTGTGTCACAACAAATACACTCTGATCAGGCATTGAATTGAGAGCTGCCAAAGAGCACCATCTCCTGGCAGACCAAGGAAGTACACATAAGAAAACTAAAAATAAGTAGGAGAGGCTTTTCCTGGCCTCTATAGCCTCCCTGCCCAAGGCCCTAGGAAGCTACTCTACAACCAATTACTGGGTCCGGTGCCCAGTTTTGAGCAACCAGCAGGACAATCCTAAATCCAGGTCAAGCCAAAAATCAAAGAGCTGTGGTAACTCACAGCCTCCTGCCACTAATTCCCTATAAAAGAGGATGAGATTGAGCATCTGAGTAAACTACATCCTAACCAGATGCTTAAACACCAGCAAAAAATTATGAGTCATACTAAGAAAATAGAAGATATGGCCCAAGAAAAGGAATACATCAAAGTCCCAGAAGAGATGCAGAATTTGAGAGAACTAATCAGCGGGATGAGCGCAAATTTCCAAAATCAAATTATTGAGTTGAAAGACAATACAGTTAAAGAGATTAATGACATTAAGAAGCCATTGAATGAATGCAAAGAAGAATTTGAAATCCAGAACAAGTAAGGAGTTCATGGGAATGAAAGACACAATAGGTGAGGTAAAAAACACATTTGAGGCATACAACAGCAGACTAGAAATGACAGAAGAAAGAATAAGTGATACCAAAGACAAAGCAGCTAAAATTGAAGAGAGAAAAGAACAGAGGGAGAAAAGAATGGAAATAAATTGAGCAGGGGCTCAGAGAGTTGAATGACAACACAAAACGCAACAACATATGTGTCATGGGAGTTCCAGAAGGGGAAGAGAAAGAAAAAGGGACAGAAAAAGTATTTGAGGAAATAATAGCTGAAAATTTCCCAACTCTCATGAAAGAAATGAACTTACGTGTCCAAGAAGCACACCGTACCCCAATCAGAATAAATCCAAATAGACCTATGCCAAGACACATGCTACTCACAATGTCAAATGTCAAAGATAAAAAGAAAATTCTCAGAGCAGCAAGAGAGAAGCAAATGATCATGTACAAGGGACGTCCAGTAAGGCTTAGTGCAGATATCTCTTCAGAACTATGGAGGTGAGAAGACAGTGGTATGATACAATTAGGAAACTGAAAGAAAAACTGCCAGCCGAAAATTCTTTATCCAGAAAAACTGCCCTTCAAATATGAAGGTGAGTATAAAATATTCACAAATAAACAGAACCTAAGAGAGTTTGCAAAAAAGAATCCACCTTTGCAGGAAATATTAAAGGAAGCCTTAGAACCTAAAAGAAAAAGACAGGAGAGAGAGGCTTGGAGGAGAGTACAGAAGAAAGAATAGCAGAAAGGATAGCCAAAAGAGTAAAAAGAGAGACAAAAACAAGATGACATATGAAAACCAAAGAATAAAACAGAGGAAGTAAATAGTGCATTTACAGTAATATCATTGAATATGAATGGATTAAACTCCCCAATCAAAAGATACAGGCTGATAGAATGGATAAAAAAACATGAGCCATCCATATGCTGCTTACAAGAAACTCACCTCAGACCCAGGGATACAAACTGGCTGAAAGTGAAAGGTTGGGAAAAGATACTCCATGCAAATAGTAACCAGAAAAGAGCAGGAGTAGCTATACTAATATCAGACAAAGCAGACTTTAAATGCAAAAAAGTTATAAGATATACAGAAGGTCAATATATATTAATAAAAAGGATGATCCACCAGGAAGATATAACAGTCATAAATATCTACACACCTATCCAGGGTGCCCCAAAATATATAAGACAAACTGTGGCAAAACTGAAGAGAGAAGTAGACATTTCTACAATAATCATTGGAGACTTCAACACCCCACTCACATCATTAGATAGAACAACTAGACAGAAGATCAGCAAGGAAACAGAGAAATTGAACAATATTATAAACAAGTTACACCTAATAGACATATATAGAACACTGCACCCAAACTCAGTGGTTATACATTCTTCTCAAGTGCCCATGGATCTTTCTCCAGGATAAACCACATGTTAGGTCACAATTCAGCTCTCAAAAAATTTAAAAAAATTGAAATTATACAAAGCACCTTCTCAGATCATAATGGAATGAAACTAGAAATCAATAATAGACAGGAAAAAAGTAAATTTGCAAATGTATGGAGACTAAACAACACACTCCTAAATAATTGGTGGGTCAAAGAATAAATTGCAAGTGAAATCAGTAAATATATTGAGACAAATGAAAATGAGAATACAACATATCAAAACTTATGGGATACAATGAAGGCAGTCTTGAGAGGGAAATTTATAGCCCGAAATGCCTATATTAAAAATGAATAAAGAGCTAAACTCAAAGATTTAACTGAACAACTAGAGAAACTAGGAAAAGAACAGCAAACTACTCCCAAAGCAAGCAGAAGGAAAGAAATAATAAAGATTAGAGCAGAAATAAATAAAAATGAGAACAGAAAAACAATAGAGAAAATCAACAAAACCAAAAGCTGGTTCTTTGAGAAGATCAATCAAATCGACAAATCCCTAACTAGACTAACAAAGAAAAAGAGAGAGAAGATGCAAATAAATACAATCAGAAATGAAAGGGGGGAAGTTACAAATGACCTCACAGAAATAAAAAGAATCATAAGAGGATATTATGAGAAACTATATGCCAACAAACTAGACAACCTAGATGACATGAACAAATTTCTAGAAATGCACAACCAACCTACACTGTTGCTACAAGAAATACAAGAACTTAATAAACCAATCACATTTAAGGAGATTGAATCCATCATCAAAAATCTCCCAGCAAAGAAAAGTCCAGGACCAAATAGCTTCACAGGTGAATTCTAACAAGCATTTCGAAAAGAATTAACACCAATCCTGTTTAAACTCTTCCAAAAAATTGAAGAGGAGGGAAAATTACCCAACTCATTTTATGAAGCCAACATCACCCTAATACCAAAGCCAGATAAAGATTCGCAGCCAACTCAATGGGAAAAAATATTTGGAAATGACATATCTGATAAGGGTTTATTATCCAGGATATATAAAGAGATGTTACAACTCAACAATAAAATGACAAACGACCCAATTAAACAATGGGAGAAAGACCTGAATAGACATTTCTCCAAAGAAGAAATACAAATGGCAAAAACAAAAACAAAAACACATGAAGAAATGCTCAACATTACTCATGATTAGGGAAATGCAAATCAAAACTACAATGATATATCATTTCACACCTCTCAGAATGGCCACCATTAAAAAGACAGAGAACTACAAGTGTTGGAGAGGATGTGGAGATATAGGAACACTTCTTCACTGTTGGTGGGAATGCAGAATGGTACAGTCACTGTGGAGGACCATTTGGCAGTTCCTAAAGAAGTTGAATATAGACTTGTCGTGACCTGGCAATACCACTGCTGGGTATATACCCAGAACTAAGAGCAGTGACATGAACAGACATCTACACACCGATGTTCATAGCAACATTATTCATCATTGCCACAAGTTGGAAACAACCCAGGTATCCATGAACAGATGAATGGATAAACAAACTGTGGTCTATTCACAGGATGGAATATTATACAGCTGTAAGAAGAAATGAAGTCAGAACACATATGACAACATGGATGAACCTGGAGAACATTATGTTGAGCGAAGCAAGCCAGACCCAAAAGGGTAAATACTGTATGAATGCGTTACTCTGAACCAAATATATTGTGTAACATATTGCTTGATTCAAAAAAAAAATTTTATATGTATCCATTACATTTAATTGAGAAATGTATATATTTATTCATGTGTTTACTTTTTAGTTTTTAATCATTTATATTTTCAATTATTAAATGTATAAAATAAAGTAAATAAAAAACTGTATGAAATCTTTGCTCCTATAAAGCTCCATTCTCTCCCCCTCCTTTGTTCTATTATTTCCATATGAAATACATCTTTATATATTCTATTCCCATCTATATAAACTCATAATTATTACTTTATACAGTTTACTTTTAGTCAGATAGAGAAAAAATTGTTACCAACAAAATATACAATTATACTGCATTTTATCTTTAATTATGTAGTTACCTTTGGTCCTCTTTATTTCTTCATGTGGATTTGAATTACTTTCTAGTGTTCTTTCATTTTAGCCTAAAGTACTTTCTTTAGTGACTTGATTTTCTGAGGTTTGGTTTATCTGAGAATGCCTTAATTTCATCTTCATTTTTGTAGAATTGTATAGAATTCTTGATGAGCAGTCTTTTTCTTTCAGCACTTTGCATAGATCATCTCATTGCTTTGTGAAATCCATGGTTTCTGATGAGAAATTAGCTGTTAATACCATTGATTATCCCTGTATGTGATATGTTAATTTCTCTCTTGCTGCTTTCAAAATTCTCTCTTTGTCTTCAGTTTGCAACCGTTTTATTATGATGTGTCCAGATGTGCATTTCTTTGAGCATATCCTACATGGAGTTCATTAAGGTTCTTGGATGTGTAGATTAATATTTTAAATCAATTTTGGGAAGTTTGGGCCATGCTTATTCAAATATTCTTTTTCTTCTCCTTCTGGAGCTCTTGTTCTGTATATGTTCATATACTTGATGGGCTCACACAGGTCTTTTTTTTTTTAAAGATTTTATTTATTTATTCATTTATCTCCCCCTTGCTGCTTGTGCTCGCTGGGTCAGCTAACCACGCCGTGCAGGCGGGCTTGCCTTCACCAGGAGGCCCCGGGAACCGAACCCGGAGCCTCCCATATGGTAAACGGGAGCCCTACTGATTGAGCCACAGCCGCTTCCCTCACACAGGTCTTTGAGGTTCTTTACATTTTATTCTTTATTTTAAAATTTCTGTTCTTCAAACTGACCTATCTTTAATTTTGCTAATTCTTTCTTCTGCCTGCTCAAATATGCTGCTGGGTGCTGAGTTCTTCTAGTGAATATTTCATATCAGTTATTGAACTTTTCAACTCCAGAATTTCTATTTGATATAGGTTTATGTGTGTGTTTGTATATATAATTTCTATCTCTTTTTTTGGTATTCTCTATTTGGTGAGTCATCATTCTCATACTCTCCTTAGTATTTAGACACAGCTTCCTTTAATTCTTTGAATTAAATTTATCATGGCTGATTTAATGTCTTTATATACTAAGTCCAGTGTCCAGGCTTACTCAGGGACAGTTTGTATTGACTTTTTCTTTTTTTTTTTGTAAGGGTCTTGCTTTCTTGTTTCTTTGTATATTTTACAATGTTTTGTTAAAAATTCAACATTTTGAATAATAAAATGGGTAATTCTGGCAATCAGGTCTTCCCTCCTCCCCAGGGTTTATTGTTGCAGTCTGTTTTAGGTGGAGTTGTGGGGTTTTTTTTTTTTGTTGTTGTTGTGTCTTTAATGATTTTTCTCAACTAGTCCTGTAAAGTCTGTATTCTTTGTCATATGTGGCCACTGAAGTCTCTCTTTGGTTAGCTCAGTTATCAGTTAATGACTGGGCAGAGATTTAGTTACATTACTGGAACTAATAAGCCCCTAACTTTGACTGAGTGGCTCTGTGTGCATGTGGGCCACACCTTCAAAGCTCATGTAGGGAGTTTATGCCTCTGCCTTAGTCTCCACATCCTGCTTTTACAGATCCTCAAGTTCAGCTGAAGGTGAGATCTAAGGGCCATCAGAGCTATTTCCTGTGCCTTTGCACACCCCTACCTACACATTTGTGTGAGCTTCTAGACTCCCAGGAATATGTCAGAGATTTTAAAAGCCCCTAATGGACATCTTGTTTCCCAGATTTTCCTTTAAGTTTTTTGATCAGGTTTTTGTTTGCCACAACTGTTATTGCGTACATCAGGCAGCTGTGCTATTAAACATTTGCTTGTTTTTGAAAAATGTACCTAGGGAAAAGCTGTTTGCACTGGGTAAGTCTGAGTCAGGTTGAATGAAGGCAAGCCCTTTGAATGTGGTTTTCCAGGGAACAGGTAGACTGGTTAAATAATGACAATTTCTGGTAATGGGGACTTGAAGTAGCTCCAACTCTGTTCTACTCCTTCCATTGGCTTCTGGGCTGTTGGTTTTCACCATGATCACTCGACTGTTGGTTTTCAAATCTACCACAGATTTGGAAAGGGGGTGGTGGTGGTTGGGAATAGGGAAAGTAAAAAATGAAATAAAGCTGACTGTTCTTACTGAGATCCAGCCATTTTTCTTGAATAAATTCTCCCCAGATTGTTGCAAGCCTTTTGTTCCTTTCAAGAATTCTGAAAAAAATTATTTTTAGAATTCTTCCAGTATTCTCATTACTTTCATTGTGAGAAATGTCAAAGATCCTTACCCCTCCATTCCCACACACTTCATCCCTTGATGCTTTATAAGAGGCTATAATCCATATGAGGAAAGGGGGGAATATCATTCAGGATTATGTGATAGGTCAGTTTTAATTTAAAAAGTCTCACAGAAGGATCTACTAAGGGAATGAAGGAGGAAAGTCAAAAAAGGGGAGGAAACCAAGAAAGAATGTGATTTTAGACCAATTCCCAGCCTCAGCCCTATCCAGCGGGGGAGGTTTGGAGTCTAAGGCATGTTTCATTGTCACTATGTGAAACAAGGAAGATGATTCTCACACTCCTAAGCCTGCCACTCATTTGTCAAATATTGTCCCAGGGAAACATCAATTCCCAGGCTCTTCCAGCTCTTTGTGCCCATGGACAAAACAACTTTAGTAGTCAGAAGGCAGCCCTTCCAAAGAGAGTTTCAAGAGTTGTCCAAAGAAACAAAAGTTTACAGAAACTGGAGAGGAAATCCCATCACTGGTGAAAGGAATCTGGGCAGATTTGAGTAAATCATGGACATGTCTACCACAGGGTTTTGGTTGCAAACAAGAGAAGTCAACCCTCAGTGGCTTAAGTGGAAAAGAAGTATATTAAATTATATTGATTAGCAAACAATTTCTAGGAAGCTAGAGAAATTGGTGCTAGGGTTTACATAGCAAGGATCAGCTCCTCAGGTCACAAATCTGAACTGGTCCAGTGGAGACACCATTGCAGGCACATTTAATCTTGGACATTAGGCACCAGCATAGGACCTCTGCCACTGCTGTCCCTAGAACCTGGGAATATTTGCAACCAGAAGCAATTTTGGCAAGGTCTCCTTCTTTGTGCTACTGGCTTCCAATTCAAAGTCTAGCATTCCTATGTTTGATACACATGCTCTTGGTTTTGTTCATCTTGGAGGAAGGCTGGGAAAGTGAGAATCAGACTTTTATGGAGAGAAGTAATCTCTGCTTTCCACTAGGACTCACAGATGGGGAATTTTCCAAACACAACAAGGGTATTCAAAACTCCTGGGTATTTAAAGGTATGCTAAATGTCCACTAGAATGGCTTTTGGAAGAATTCTTTGGACAGAGATCTTATTTCTTTAGAAATCAAGGGGAAGCTACAAGAGACAGTATAGGTGAGTGTTGACTTAAGTTGCTGGATTTATAATTATTGGCCACAATTCAGTACATTGTCAATGAAGGGGTTCATCTGCAACTCTTTGTTATGACTGTGCTGAGCTGCTGCAGTTCTCTGAAGGTCCATGCTCTCTTTCACCCATAGGTGTTTGGACAAACTTGCATTTTCCAGAAAATCCTTTTAGGTTCTCTTCCTCTTTTCATCTTTCTCAGAATAAAAGCTTTTAGTCCTTCATGCAATTCTTTTGCCATGTCTTCAAAGATAATTTATTTTATATATTTATTATAAGAAAGCAGATGTTCTCCAAATGTTTCTCTCTGGAGTTGGGCTGTTTCTTGGTGCCTTGTTGCCACTTTTATTTCCCACTCCCTTTTCCCACATAGTAGCTGTATCGTTTTAGAGTAGGAAAACATAGAGAAGATAAATACTTGTATGTCTTACAAATGTTAGGAGATTTTATTGGCTTTATGATTCCTGCCAGTGCAGGGAAGCAGACTATTCCCAAATCCATCTATTCTCAATTCATCATTTCAAATCCCCTCCTACATCAGCGCCTCTCCTTCCTTATCACCATAACAACTGCATCTCATACTATGCAGCAAAGACATTGTCAGAAGAAAAAGAGAAATGAATGAAGCTCTTGATCCAAAATTCAGCTTCAATTTAAGGGAATTCTCTTTTAGAAAGCCAGTTGATGTCTTGACACTTCTTATACATGTGGAAAATATATAAGTAGATCTATGTGCTTTTTATTAGAATCCCCCATGTCTATCAATATAGATGAAATTACTATCATGATTATATAACTACTAAATATCAAGAGAAAAGGTTAAAAAATGAATTCATATTCCGCTTTGTTTAATCAACACACATGTAATTTGTTTTTTGATCATAATGGTGCTTAAAACTGGAGAACAAATGGAAACAAGTGCTCACTGAAAGATAGTTGTTTCCACATCCTCATCATCTAACTATGGACCCTGATTACAATCTGCATTTATCACACAGCCTGGTAACTTAGCATTTCTATTCTAATAGATGTCAAAACGGATTAAATCAGTAATAGAAAAATGAGCCCAGTGACTAAAAAGAGTCAGGCATCAAAGACATGGAGCTTGTAAGTGATAGTCAATGGAGGAAAAGGCTAACTAAATGTAGTTATAGCTGGCAAACATGGTGCCAGCATCTCAAGAGATACAAATTGATTCCCAGCCTCGTTGGGTAATGACATATGGAAATGAGAAACCCAGAAAAAGAGAAGGTAAATCCAGTTATTTAACTTTCTCTTTAGAGGTTTGATTTGACATCAAAACCTTCACTCATGGAATGCTACAAGTGACTGTGTTACAGAACACTCTGGGTTCTAGACAAGCACAGCCCCAAGAAGTGTTGCATGCAGAAAGTTGATTTCTGTGTTAGTCAGTATAGTCTAGGCTATGCTGTGGTAACAAATGAATCCTGAAATATCCATGGTTTCGTATAGTAAAAGATTATTTGTTCTCCCATTATAGGATGGTATGAATCAGGCAGGGTCTGCTCAGTGGCTCTCTTTCAAGTGATGACTCAAGGATCTAAACCTTTTCCTTATTAAGAATATGCCAGGTGGGATAAATGACTCCCAGTGCAACCACAGAAAGGGCAGGGATGCTGGTGGAACATGAAACATGTTTCTAAGTGATTTCCATTTCGTCTAGCCATATAGCATGGGCCAGAACTCAGTGAGAAGGTCCAGTCTAACTGGACCTGGTAGTCTTCAAATGTGCTCTGGAAGAAGAGGACATGGAATCATTACCTCTGCCTCAGTTTTCAAGACTCTGAGGAAGAGAGCTGCACTGGCACATGGCACATGTGTGAAAGTCACTGGAAAGATTTCATTGCCAAAGTGAAGCAGAACCTCACTGGTGATAGAAGACAGATTAAACTGATGGTAGTGCATTAAAGAACACAGGCAGTGCCTAATAAAAGAAAACAGACCAATATGTCAAGCCCTCAATATTATTGCAATTAACTATGAATCTTATTCTTCAAAAATTGAAACTCAGTGGTTATCATAGGTTCCGAAGGGAAGGGGAGAGAAGAATAGAAGAGATGGAACACAGGGCATTTTAGGACATTAGAATTGTTCTGCATGATCTTGCAATAATGTATACAGGCCATTTTAAATTTCATCAAAACCTATTAAAGTGTATGGTACAAAATGTAAACCATAATATAAACCATTGATCATGGTGAGTACCAATGCTTCAATATTTGTACAAATGTACCATACACAGATAAAATGTTATTAATAGGGGAGAGGGGAAAAGGGGGAGGGCATTGGTTATATGGGAATCCCCTATATTTTCTATGTGACTTTTCTGTAACCTAAATCTTCTTTAACAATAAATGAAAAAAATGAGACACTGAGGGAATATGCAGAAGAAAATGTCACTGCACATACAAGACAACAGATTTTACAGTGATGAAAGACACAATGTCTAAAATTTGTTTTTATTATTTAAAATTTTTTTAACTCCTAGGTATTTGAGTCTTTTTGTTGCTATTCAAAATGGAATTTTCCCTCTGATTTCTTCCTCAGGTTGTTCAGTACTAGTGTACAAAAACATTACTGATTTTTGTGTGTTGATCTTGTATCCTGCCACTTTGCTGAACTCATTTATTAGTTTAAGTAGCTTTGTTGTGGATACTTCAGGTTTCATTTTTAATGAGGTCTGGATCACAGAAAGGTCATAACTGTGGCAGGGGAGGATCACTGGTGCAGGGTGTCAGTGATGGGGGATGTATGGGGAGACATGCACCTGGGGCATGCCTCGAAGGCATGTGAATATGTTCAAGTGTTCATGGAGCATTGTCTAGGTGGGTGGAGATCCACACAATAACCGAAAGAATATTGAATTGCCATCCTGCAGAGTTCTGCTACAATCTCTAATAGGATAACAAGAATCCCTTGAGTACAAAGACAGTGCCTAGTGAAGGAAGACATCATTATGCCAGGACCTTGATATTGATGATTGTACTTATGAACCTTTTCTTGTAAAATTGAAAGTTAGCCTGTTATTATATACTGCTTAAGAGTTACCTCTTGAAAACCTCCTTGTTGCTCAAATGTGGCCTCTCTCTAAGCCAAAGTCACTACCCTCCCCCCCATCCCCCCCCCTGCTGTATGGAATATGACTCCTGGGGATGAGCCTCCCTGGCATGGAAGAATTATTACCAAGCACCAATTAACAATGCATCAGGAAAAAGACCTTGACCGAAAGGGGGAAATGGTAAGTACAAATGATTTTTTATGGCTAAGAGATTTCAAAGTGAGTCAGGAGGTCATTCCAGAGGTTACACTTATGGGAGTCTCAGCAGAATCTCATTGACTGCCAGGGTAAACAGTGCCTCAAATAGTGGGGTTCCTGAGGGCTCTAGAGACATCCAGACACCTAAGCAGGGCAGACAAGCTCAGGAATTCAGCACCTTGTCAGTGGGCCTTACTTTGGAATTCACATTCCCCAGTGTAACAGAGTTAGACTCATTTATAGTTTCCCTACACATGGCTCTTCTGCCCCGTTTTATTTGAACCTATAATTAGCACTATACTTGTTAAATATATGACCCAGAGACTTAAATCATTGGTCCATCCATGTGCAGTTGAGCCGTGGGTGTCAATCAGAGTTGCAACACCTACTCTACAGTTCATTGGACTCACCCAGGACAACAAACAAGGAGATGATGATGGACAACTCCCATCCCAAGGAACAGAAAGTGTCTGCAACTGCAAGCAAAATAGTTCCATCCATCTGCCTCATGGGATCTAAGCCCCCTCTCAATTAGAAACAGAGTGGGCATCACCATCCCCAAATCCTCAAGATTGGGAAATGAACAATGGACTAAAATAGAATAATTATTTCTACTATAGACTTATTATTATTCTAGCAATGGAAGAAATTTTTAAAACTATTACCATTTTATTTCCTTATTAATTTTATTTGGTTATTTTGTTGGTTTCATTTTTTTTTTTTTTTTAGGTTTGTCTTTATTTTATTTTTTAACTTTATTTTGTACATTTAATAATTGAAAATATAAACAATTAAAAACTAAAAAGTAAACACAGATGAATAAATATATACATTTCTCAATTAAATGTAATGGATACATATACATTTTTTTTTAATCAAACAATATGTTACACAATATCTTTGGTTCATAGTAACGCATTCATACAGTATTTGTCCTTTTGTGTCTGGCTTGCTTCACTCAACATAATGTCCGCCAGGTTCATCCATGTTGCCATATGTTTTATGACTTCATTTCTTCTTACAGCTGCATAATATTCCATCATGTGAATAGACCACAGTTTGTTTATCCATTCTTCTGTTCATGGATACCTGGGTTGTTTCCAACTTTTGGCAATGGTGAATAACCTTCAATAGTGTGAGGGGGACAGAGTGTAAAGTATAATGTAAAGTATAGTCCATGGTTAGTAGCAATGCTTCAATACGTATTCATCAATTGTAACAAATATACCACAATAATGAAGGATGTTGTTAATGTGGGAAAGTGTGGGAAGGGGAGGAGGTTGGGCATATGGGAATCCCATATATATATATATATATATATATATATTTTTTAAAGATTTTATTTATTTATTCATTTATTCCCCCCTTGCTGCCTGTGCTCGCTGGGTCAGCCAACCACGCTGTGCGGGCAGGCCTGCCCTCACCAGGAGGCCCCGGGAACCGAACCCGGGGCCTCCCATATGGTAAACGGGAGCCCCACTGATTGAACCACAGCCGCTTCCCTCCCCTATATTTTTAATGTAACATTTATGTAATCTAAAGCTTCTTTTAAAAAATTTAATTAGAAAATATATTAGAACTGGATGTTCTTAAAAGTTCTTCCTGAACTTATAAAAATCTGAGGCCTTCATGTAGAAGACTACAGAGAGAATAAGGAGTAATATGGACCTTTCCCTATTAGAAATCCCATATGAGCACCTAATGCATTTTTATATCAGCTATCCATCTACTATTATCAACTTTAGACTCCAAGGGCTGAAAGCTATCTATTCTATAAAATAAGACGTTTGGACAGTCTCTAAGTCACTGCCAGCTCTGTCATTCAATGGGTCCATGTTTCCCTTCCCACTTTTTTTTTTGACATTTGGTGGTAGAGTTGATATAAACTCTGTAGAGTTTTTGCTTGGTAGAAAATTGGTGAGGGCAGAAACAAATGACTGTTTTTCAAACTTGTGTGCCTAATTTATCAGCACTGGATTTTTAAAGATTCCATTTGCCATCTGCTGTTTCCTTTACTCCAACATCATAAATACATATATTTTTCTTCTTATTGAAACACCAATTTTTTTCCAGGGACACTTATTCAGAAGATGAAATTCACCTTCTGAGTAATCTATAAACACCGATTACTGTGGTTTTTATTTTATTTTTTCCTTTTCCTAGAATATTATTACTTCCTTGGGTTTAGAGTTTGTTCATAATAATAATAATGGGGTTTTTGGATAAATAGAATCAAAGAATAATATTATGTGAAATGCAATGGTGAATTTTTACTCAAAGTTTAATCTATCTAGTGGATATAATGTTTAGAAGGTTAGCATTCTCTTTTTATTTTTTAACAGCACTGAATTATATATTCTATTGTGTCTAAAAAGGGAAATTTTAGGTTGTAGACATATTTGTAGAATAATAATTTAAAGAAAAAGATCACCTGCCAGTAATTGGCTCAAGAAAAACTTACTCATGTTGATTTTCTTTTTCCATTCACAAACAACATATTTATAAATACCAAAACAGACTTCATGAAAACAGTCACATGTTTATTTGATGAGTATTTATTTGATGAGTCTTTCACTGATACCAAAACATGAGGTGCTTTTAGAAGCCCATTTATTTAGGGCCTGTTTCCTTTTCCCAGGCATGCTTCAGTTGTTTCAGTTGTTCAGGACTTCCCTTCCAGTGTCTAGATCTCTCACGGTGCATGGTCATGTTTCTTACCACACTCTTTCCAGACTCTGTAACATACTCATGTGCCATTGTATGTCCCATTGCTCATTGCATCAAGACAGAGACTCATCAAAACTGCCTAAAGTGGTATGAGCCATTAAATAATTTGACACATTAATTTCTGTTAAGACCATTTCAGCCTTAGTTCTCAGATAAAATACGTATAATTCCACAGTGACCTTCAGTTGACATGCTGGTTTTGCAATCTCTTGGATTAGATCACCACGAGAGAGAAAAGGTTAATGTTTATGAGTGCCTACTTCATTTAGGAACCAGCCCTTGGTGGATGGACAATGGGGACTTAATAAAAACTAATCTCTGGGAATAAAGTCTCTCTTTTTACCCCCTCACCCTACCACCAATACCTTGTACTGTTGTGAAACATTTTTAATGATTAAAGAGCATCCTCAAAATATTACTACTAACCAAATATTTTCCCCCAACACACCCTCTTATTATTATTATTATATCATTTTTACATGAACATACATAAACAATAAGTATATAGTAAAAGTTGTGAATTTACAAAGCAAACATGGATAACATCATACAGGGGTCCCATACATCAACCTACCACCAATACCTTGCATTGTTGTGAGACATTTGTTATAAATTATGAAAGAATATTGTCAAAATCTTACTACTAACTATAGTCCTTATCTTACCTTTGGTGTATTTTCCCCTCAACCCATCCTCTTATTTTTTTAAATATATTTTTATGACAGAAGTTGTAAACTTACAAAACAATCATGCACATGTGTAGAATTCCCAAACAACACCCCTTTATCAACACACCACACCATGGAAGAACATTTGTTACAGATTATGAGATAATATCATCAGATTATTACCAAGTCCAGAGCATACATTTGGCACACTTTTTCCATACTCCCCCATTATCAACACAGTACATCTTTGGTATAGATGTATGAATATTACATTATTACTGTTAACCACAGTCTATATGTCACTCCAGTTATATTTTTCCCATGCTTCTCCACATTCCCACCACCTTGCAATAATGATGTACATCTGCTGTAGCTCACAAAGGACACTCTTGCATCTGTATCATCAACCACAATTCTCATCCACCTCTGGGTTTACTGTGCTGCTCAGTACCTAGATTATTCTCTAGCTTTCTGTCAATTGGCATTTACATCCCTGGACTACCATTTTCAGCCACATTCCTGTTTATAAATCAGCTGTTACTCACTATAATGTGTTACCATCAACTCTATATATTTCCACATTTTTACACTAAAGCTAATTAAAACTTCTACATACATTAAACAGCAGTAGCCCACTCAGTCCTCCTCTTATCTCCTTTGAAAATCTACCACCTACCACTGAGTCTTGAAGATATTTTCCTACATTTTCTTCTAGAAAATTTATGGTTGTTGCTTTTATATTTAGGTTTTTGATCCATTTTGAGTTTTTATAAGGTGTGAGGTAGGGGTTCTCTTTCCTTCTTTTGGCTATGGATATCTAGTTCTCTGAACACCATTTGTTGAGTTGACTGTTCTGCCTGAGCTGTGTGGCTTTGACAGGCTAGTAAAAAATTTCTTGACCATAGATGTGAGGGTCTGTTTCTGAACCATCAGTTAGGTTCCACTGTTCTGTGTCTGTCTTTATGCTAGTACCATGCTGTTTTTACCACTGTAGCTAGGTAATAATGATTTAAAGTCTGGAAATGTAGTCTTCCAACTTTGCTTTTCCATTTTAAGATGTTTCTGGCTATTCAGGACCCCTTGCCCTTCCAAATAAATTTGATAATGATGTTTTCCATTTATTTATAAAATGCTGGTGGAATTTTTATCAGGATTGCATTGAACCTGTATATCAATTTGAGTAGATTTGACATCTTAATGATATTTTGTCTTCCAATCCATAAGCCTGGAATGTTCTTCCAATTGTTTAGGTCTTTTAAAATTTCTTTTAACAATGAATTGTAGTTTTCTTAATAAAAGTGCTTTGCATCATTGGTTAAGTTTATTCCTGAATATTTGGGTTTTATCTGTCATATTTTATTTTGCCATTCTTTTGACACTTTTAGTTACTTTAATTGATATAACCTTCATTTCTAGACTCTCTTCCAAGCCTCTCTCTCCTGTCTTTTCTTTTCAGGCTGTAGCACACCCTTTAGTATTTCCTGCAAAGCCAGTCTCTTGGTTACAAACTCTCTCAGTTTCTGTTTTTCTGTGAATATTCTAAACTTGCCCTCATTTTTGAAAGACAGTCTTTTCAGATATAAGATTCTTGGCTGGAAGTTTTTCTCTTGCATTATCTTAAATATATCATACCACTGTCTTCTTGCCTCCATGGTTTCTGATGAGAAATAGGCACTTAATCTTATTGAGTATCCCTTATATGTTATACATTGCTTTTCTCTTGCTGCTCTCAGAATTCTCTCTGTCTTTGGCATTTGACATTCTGATTAGTATTTGTCTCAGAGTTGGTCTATTTGGATTTATTTGGATGGAAGTATATTGTGCTTCTTGGACATGGGTATCTATGTCCTTCAATAGGGTTGGGAAATTTTCTGCCATTATTTCCTCAAATATTCCTTCTGCCCCTTTTACCTTCTTTTCTCCTTCTGGGATAATTATGACACATATGTTTGCATGTTTCTTGCTGTCATTTAGTTCCCTGAGTCCTTTTTCAAATTTTTCCATTCTTTTCTTTATCTGTTCTTTTGTATGTTTACTTTCAGAGGCCATTTCTTCAAGCTCACCAATCTTTTCTTCTGCCTCCTCAGATCTGCTATTATATGATTCTAGCGTATTTTTAATTTCATTTACTAAACCTTTCATTCCCATAAGATCTGCTGTTTTTCTATGTATGCTTTCAAATTCTTCTTTGCTCATCCAATATCTTCTTAATATCTTTAATCTCTTTAGCCTTCTCATTGAATTTATTAAGAAGATTTGTTTGAACATCTATGATTAGTTGTCTCAACTCCTGGAAGCTTATCTTGTTCCTTTAACTGAGCTATATCTTCCTGTTTCTTGCTGTGGATTGTAATTTTTTGTTGGTGTCTTGGCATCTGGCTTACTAGAGTATTTATTCTGGGTGTAGTTTCTCTCTTTAGTTTAGGGCTTTCTTGCCCTTTATCCCTTGCTGGCTGTGAAGTAGGAGCCAAGGATGTAGTTGATGCTGTAAGCTGTGAAGGCTCAAGCTGCCTTCATTGCCCCAGGGACCAGGGACGCTTCTCCCAACATTTTGCTTTGCCAGGGGTAGGGACAGAGCCACAGCTGTGTGGAATAATCTAACTCCTGCAGGCCTAGACATAGTGGCCCAGAGAGACTAATGAAGCTTCACATCCCTTTCTCCCCTGACTGGGGTGGAGATGGAGCTGTAAGTGTGGGTATCAGTCTATGCCTTGCGGGCCCAAAATGACTGCAGTTGCCCCAGTGGACTTCTGATTATTCAGTCTGTGCCAGCAGAATGTACCTGCAGTTACCTGGAGAGACTAGTGCAGGGCTCACCAGCTTCCTCCTTGCCAGAGGTGGGGCTGAAGCCAAGGCTAGGCCGATGTGGGTGAAAGAAGCCAGTCTCTACTGTCACTGTGATTTTCAGTCAGCCCGGCTTCCCCTCATGCTGGCGGTGGAGTCAAAATGGTGGCTACTAGCCTTTTTCTGACCTGGACAGGTTCAAACTTTAGGTGTTCTTAGGGTTATAATTTAGCCAGCTGAATTTACTAATCAGTAGCTGAAGTTGGTGCTCAACCATCTCTTCCTCCCCTGTTTTTTGGGACATGGAGCTTCCAATTCCAGCCATGGAAAAGCTCCCGAGGTGGCCTGTGCTGCCAGTGGAGGATGGGCACTGGCCTCCATGGCATGGAGGGCTCTACTTACGAATCTTCTCTGCAGATGGGCAGTCTCCTGCTACCTTTCTCTCAAGGATGTTGCAGGGTGCTCTTCTGGTCTCCTGGAGCCCCCAAATAGGTGGCTTAGGTAGCGCTGGGTGATTACTAACTGCCCTGTAGCAGGAGCTGACTCTAGGTGCTCCTTACTCTGCTGCCATCTTGCTGTTTGTCCCAGAGCATTCTCTTTTTCTGTTGTCAGTTTCTCTGTGAACAGACATAAATGGTTTGGGAATCTGGTTCCACATTTTATTACTTCTGTGACCTTTTACATAAGTTATTTACCTCTCTGTGCCTCAGTTTTCTCAACTGTAAAGTGGGATCAGTAATAGTACCTCCCTAATAGGGTAGTTGTAAGGAATCAAAGTAGAAAGTACTTACAACGTTCTTAGCCAGTGATACTGGCAAGTAATGCTTAGGTATTATGCTGATAATCCTTCATAATATAATTTTATTCAATTATCAATTACATAATGAGAGCTTAGTTAATCGTATTATTCCTTAAGCACAACAAACAATTCTGTATTTTAATGGACAAAATGCCAAATTCTTTCACTACATTAGCAAACTTATCCTAAGCTTTCAAGGGCAGGGAATGAGGATTCTTAAGTCCTTTGGCTTTACCCAGAGTGTGTATTAAGGAAAGTCTTCTCTTTCTTTTGACAGGATTAGTTATAAGGAACTCTCAATTTTATAGTGTGTTTCATGGACGATTCTTTGCCTAATACTGTACCCAGCACATAATAAATAAAGACTTAATAACTCTCTGCTATATGCTAAATAAACCAGTACATTTATGTCATGAGATTAAAAGCCCCACTTAGAAAGAAGGAACTTGCTTCTAAAATTATTTTACCAATGAGTATTCATATTAGTTGAATACTCAATATATAAATTGAGAAATTTTATAACAACAGCTCATCCATCTAAGAAGCCGACCAATGAACTTCCATGTCAACACACTCAAGAGATGCCTCATTTAAATAAAAAAAAAAGTTGAAATGATTGACTTCAAGCAAGCGGAAGAAACCTAGAGGGCAAAACAAAATGTTTCCTTCAAAACTTCAAACAGACTTCTTCACCTACCTCACGTGAGGGAGGGCACCAGAAATCCACAAGAAATGACAAGAGAAATTCTTCTAGAAATAGTGGTAGTTGTAGGCAGTCGTGAAAGACAGAGGGACGATTGGAAGGTGATGAAGTACTTTACTGGCCAAATTTAAATCTTAAACAACAAGTGCATTCATCCCTTGCAGCATAAACACAGGTTAACTCTAGGAGGAATGCATTTTCTTTCCCTTCAGATCACAACCACAGAGAGTAAAGAAGAAAGCTTCAGAGGTTCTTAAGAAATAACAGGCAAATGGGATACGTAAGGACCCATGCAAGCATGTTTTACAGACAGAAGCATTCTTCTTTGCCCCCTTCTCCCTGCCTTCCCATGTTCCTCAGCCTCAGACAAAAAGGCTGTGATACACAGTGTGTGACTTCTGAGCCAAGGTTTTATTTGCTTCTTTTTATTTTCTTTTCCTTGCATTTCCTTTGGTTGAGCTCTTCAGGCATTTCAATTTTATGACAGAATGTATTTCTTTTGGGTGCAACACCCTACCTCAAACTCCCAAATCCTCCTCAGAAACTCATTGTGCTTACCCCACGCCTGTTCTTTTGAAACGGTATTCCTTCCATCTTCTTGTCTGAGTCTTGACAATTTGTTTCTTCTCTCTCCTCTTCTCCCCTTTCCTTGCCTTCCTTTCCCTTCTTTTCCCACCCTTCCCTGCCTTTTCCTCCTCCTTATCTGCCTGCAAGTCTTCTTCCTCCTTGTTTCTCCTTCTCCTCTGTAAGTGTCTCCTTCTCTGACTAGTTAACTCCACGATTTGCCTTCCATGGTAAGGCTTTTAGAGCTTCCACATTTCACTCTTTGATGAGAATAAATTTTTCAAGCCTTGGGCAGGGTCTGTCCCATATTTGTGTAAGATTACAGGAACCTCATCTTTAAGTCAGCACGTAAATTTTATGGATGTTTATTGGATTAGAAGTGGTTCAATGCCAATGGAAACTGTTTAAAAAGTATTAAAAAAAGGAGCTAAGGTGGCGCAGGCAGCAGAATACCTCTCTCCTACATCGGAGGTCTCCAGGATCGAATCCTGGTGAAGACTGGAGGAGGAGGATGAGAAGAGATGGCAGGAAACACACACAGAAAATTGCCCAGCGAATGGACACAAAAACAGCAAATGGGGAAGGGGGGGTTTAAAATGGATAAAGTAAATAAATAAAATCTTTAAAAAAAAAATAAATAAAAAGTATTAAAAAAAACTTTAAAAAAATGCAAGGTGTGATAATTATCACTATTGATGTTAGAAGGATGACTCATTTATTTACAAGTGAACTTGAGCATTGCACTGATTATATACTTCTTTAATTAAAACAAAATGCACTCCATAAATGAATCTTTAGTCTTTAAGCTACTCTTAAGCCTTTGCCTCAGTTTTTCTGCTGAGGAAAACTTTTGCACTTCTGCTTTCAATAAAGAATAAACAGTCTTGTAAACAGGATTCACTTAGAGCTAATGAAACCTAAATGGAATCAGCTCCTTTGCCACTGTGAAGTCAGGAGCATATCTGCATGTGGTGCCCCAAACCCCACTGTGAATGCTTGTGTTACTTTGCCTGTCCTCATAAAGACATGGCCATTCCCACACACATCTCCAGAATAAAAAAAAAAACCCACAAAGGATGAATACCTTAATCATATTTTGTTATGATAGCTTCAAATAGAGCCTTGGAAAGCCTCAAAGAGTAGAGTTCTTGATTCTCCTATTGTGACATGAGGAACACAAGTATTAGATCTGCAAACATGGCTTTTCTCTTTTCAGATCAGTGTGGGAGAGGGGGAGAGGGCTGTGAGTTGTTGGAATGACAGCTCCAGCAGTGGTTGCAGCTGTTGTTACAGCAGCGGGTGGCTCAGGACTTTAGAAGAATGCTGCCGAAACCTTTAAAGGTCCAATGAAGGAGACAGTGAAGCCTTCTGTTGACAATCCCAGTGCTGGCTTCGTTCCAACCACATGGTGTCACTTGAGATGGGAGATTAATAGGTGATAACAAGGCTTTAGATCTCAGAACACGTCATTAGAAAGTCCCTTGTATGTCTTGTTTGAACTAATGAAGCCTTAGCTCAGATAATATCCGAATGGTTACCACACAGTTAATACCTTCCTAAATCTTATCAGTATGGGAAACAGTCCGTGGTCTTCAGGCAAGTCTGTGAGAGCCTTCATTTCCAGCCTAATACTAGAGTTAGTAACAAAATGGCAGCTGTGCAGAATCAAGAAATTTGGTGGCATTGCCTTCTTAAATAAATTCTTCAGGACTATATTTTATAAAGGATGGAAAAGGTAATGTTTGGGTGGTCCTCAAGTCTCTAAATATGACTGTTCTGTGGATCTCTTTGGCAAGAGCTGAGAGATTTTAATAGATCATAGGAATACAGTAGAAATGTCATCTAATAAGCATGATATGTGCTGTCACTGTTAATTCAAACATGATGAACAGTGACTGAATAATAATGGCTGCATACAGAGGTCTGCCATATGCTCCTTCTGGGTGAGTGTCGCAGGATGTGTTCTTAAGTATGGATGCCACAAGCTAGCCAACGGCACTCTAAATAATCAGGTTTTCTGCTGCTCTCAGGTTCTCATAGGGATTTTAACTTTTCAGTTAGTTGAATCATAAAAATGAAATCTGATCCTGAAGTGCTTTATAGATATGTATGCAGTGGCAGAGAAGAAAGGAGTGGGGAGGCGAGGAGAGAAGGAGAGGAAGACAGAAGGGCGAAGGAATGAAATTCTAATGCTATTTTTCACTCTACCATGTGGAATAGCTTCTGAATTAGAAATAGTCTGTTTACTACTCCTCTTCTCCATGCAAAGATATATTAACTTCTGCTTTATATAAACCCAGTATACTCTTGCACACAGCATATCTAAGTAGACATTTCTCTTTGTGTAGCATTTTAATATCTAATTAGAGTCAAAATTACAATGTGTTATAATATGTAAGTAAGATAAATTGATCTTTCTACTGAATTCTATAAAATTAATTGATGTGCTTAGCATATTGATTGACTAAATTATATTTAGTCTGTACAAGCTGATGGACTGTAAAATTTGTTCTCATTTGCTCCAGAGGACTGGGTGTCTCACCTCAGAGTGGGATATAAGGGAAAGTCCTCTTTGAAATTAGAAAAAAGTCAGATTTATTTCAATTTATATGGGTTGGAGTGGCAACTTGAACAAGACCCTTGCACTCTCCGAAATTTGTTTCTTCTTTCTCATTCATATGGTGGGGGTATCATGAGGATTCTATGAGATCATGTAAGTTAAAGCCCTTTGTGAACTCTAGGGTATTAGATCTTGGCTAGTCAAAGTGTGATTTGTCAACCAGAAGAATCAGCATCACCTGGAAGCTTGTAAGAAATGCAGAAAATGAAGCCCAATCCTAGACCTACTGAATCAGAATCTTCATTTTAATAAGATCCTTAGGTGATTTATATGTACATTAGAAATTGAAAATTACTTTTCTATGCAAATATTAACTTTGGTTATTATTACACATTATAGTAAACCTGAATAACCTGAGCTATTTTGTTGAGCATCACCTTGAGAAAGATTAATAGCATATAAGTCCCCTCCAAAGGGAAGAAAAAGTCTGAAATAAAAAAAAAAAATCCATAAACAATACTTATATATCTCTCCAAGATATGTCCTGGAATATAAACTCAGTAAGTCTAAACACATCTATCATTTATTTTAACCTTTCTATAGCACGAGAATTCTTTTTTAAAGGAATTTTATTGAGATGTATTCACACAGCATACAATCCATCCAAAATGAATGGCTCTCAGTAAAATCACAGAGTTGTGCATTCATCACCACAATCAATTTTAGAACATTTTCATTGCTCCAAAAGGAGAAACTCAATACCCATTTCACCTTATTATTGTCACAGTATTTGGTGTGGTACCGTTCTTTTAACAATCAATGAAAGAATATTCAAATATCACTACTAAACTATGCTCCATGGTTTGTATTAGGTGTATTTTTCCCATATACCCCCCTATTATTAACACCTTGTAATAGTGACATACATTTGTTCTAGTTCCTGAAAGAACATTCTTATATTTGTACTATTCACCTCAGTCATTGTCCACAACAGGATTCACTATGTTGTACAGTTTGATGTTTCATTCTCTAGCTTCCCTTCTAGTGACATATACTACCCTTAACTTCCTCTTTCAACTGCAATCACATTCTGGATTAGCATGATGCCCATGAAATTACACAATAATCTAAAAGGTTTAGTTACATTCGTATTATAATTATAAAGAAGAAAATGCATTTTTAGATTTACAAAGGATTTTCATGCCCAAGTGTTGAAATAAAAATATATTCTTTCATTGCACTTAAAAACCAAAAGATTTAAACCTCAATCCTCGAAATTCCTGGTAACTCATGCTGTTTATTATACTTCCTTTTTGTTGCAATAGCAGCAGCAGTATCTTATACTAGTAGAGTATGATTGAAGTGTCATGGCAAATGTTAATTCCAAACAGAAATAGATGGTGAAATGTCCCTTCTTTTTCTAAAGAAGAATTTGTTGATTCACAGGAAATGAAAGAAAAAATGGAGGAAATACCTTTGATCAAGTATTTTAATCATAACAAGTTTTGGGAAAATACCACATGTTTAGTTTTTATATCACTTTGTTACCTTTCCTTATGAACTGAAATTCCCTATTTTAGCAAGTTTCAGGAGTTACAGTAAATATGTAGCAAACAACATACAATCTGAAATAAATAAGTTTTGAAAGTAAGCTGTTAACAAAAGAGTAGCAAAGCTTGTCATTTAAGCACGTCCAAAAGAGTGTTCTGTGATGATGGAAATGTTCTCAATCTGCACTGTCCAACATGGTAGCCACTAGCCACGTGTGGCTACTGAGCACTTGAAGTATGGCTAGTGCAACTAAAGAGCAGATCTTTACATTTTATTTAATTTTAATTAGTTCACATTTAAATTTAATTAGCCATTTGTGACTAGTTGCTACCTATTGGACTGACCTTGTAGAGGCATTGAAAGGTTGTTGATTTTGATTGTTTCTTTTGACCATCGTTAATGATCTGCTCAGGAGGTCACCAGCTTCTCCTTGTATACAAGCATTGTCTAAGAGTCTACTTAACTTTTTAGAACTGAAATTATGCAATATAAATGTGGTAAACTAGCTCATTTTAGACGTGTATTTCGTAAGAAAATGCAGAGTGATTATTTTGGCTACAGGGGGATACAGATATTGATTAATACTCTTGTGGACAGAAAGAGCAAAGGAATAGGAAATTATAATAATATTTGAATAGCAATTCTCCTTTTGGGTTGAAGATCTCACTGAACTTTATAGATTTATGTCCAACTGAGTGAAAATTATGCCCATTTTACAAATACAGTCATTATCTAATATTCATGTCCATGTCATGGATTATAAATATGACTTTTCATTATTGTCATGAATTCACCCATTTATTATGCATACTACATTAGCTTTCAAAAGGAATTGGAGATGATTCATTCATGCCATCACTTTGCTCAGTCGAGCATTTGTCTGGATATTTATAAAGCACCTTGAATACGGCTCTTTAAACAGTAAAAAACACTCAGCTATAAAGAACCTCACAATTTTTTTACATGTTAGCACCACACCTGTCCTCCTCTTATTTTCTTTTCCTAAGTTCCCATTCGTACAGAATTTCACTTACAAACACACATATATATATATATAGTTATAGTTTTAAAAGTTGCTTAAACTCTTCTGGAACAAGATAGGGAAAAATCCACAATTTCAAGTTAATAAATATATTTTAAAATAGTATGCATTATATTTTTATTTTTAATAATTGTGTTAAAATTTTTAGAAAATAACAAATGTTCACCAATAACATATGGAAATGTATCCAGAAATTGAATATTATACAGTTATTCAAAAGACAACATAGTATATTTTTATTTACACTGAGAGATGCCAATATTATATTAATGAAAAAGCAGTTTGCAAAATAGTAGTATGTTTAGAATAATAGTTTTTGGTTCTAAACTGAGTGCATTTATATTTGTAAATTAAATACATGACTGAGTGATGATGTGGTTATCCCTGTGTGATGGGATTAAGTATGATTTCAAATTTCCTTTTGACTTTTTTTTCTTAAATGCTTTTGATGTGTATATCCAGGGCTGATATTCAGCTGAAAGCTTCTGCTCATAGCCCTACCAGTGGTTAAAATATTGAAACACTTTCATATTGTTTGAAAACAGCCACATATCCCTAGGTCCCACTCAACAGGTGTGAACCTTTCTCTGCTGCTTTGGCCATACGGAATTTTCCTCCCAGACTTCCTGTATCTGTCCATGACTGCACAATTAAGGTAAAACCATGACACTGGGACCTTCAAGAATCTGCTTTGGTTTTGACCAGTATTTGCTGGCTTCTTGATATATAGGTTAATAAAGAATTTGAAAATCATCCCTATCTATATATAACTTTCATAGTACAGAAGTAAACCTAATTTTATTTTGAAACAAAAACAAACATAGTATAGCTCATCAGTTTCAGAGGGATGGTGTGTTGCAAGCTAAAGCAACTATTTTCCTACCTCTGTAAACCTACCTAGCATGATTTGGCTTCTGGACAATTCAGAAAAGAGAAGATGAAAATGAAATCCTAGCTTGAAATTAGTCCCTTCCAGCCAAAAGATGAGGCAGTGGAGATACACCAAAGTTTGGAGAGGAATCAGAACAAGACCAACCAAAGTTTTCTTAGCATCTCCACAGTTGGCATTCACAGAGAAGAGATTTAATGTTATTTTGAATTGGTTTGACATTCCAAAATAGCATCAATATCTTTATTTAAATACGGGTATAATTGCACTCACTTCTCTATATCATTTACCTTTAATCTCTAGGAAAGGAGCAGAAGCTGGGAAGGAAGTACAGAAGGCTTGTGTGCATTCTAAAGTAGTGTTTCAAGTCAGGATGCTATTTCAAGGAGACCACTCAACTGCTTCTGAGGACCTCTTATTTTAGGCAGGGATCTTATAAGCCTGACTACCTGGTATTGATACTTGTAGCAGATTAAACACAGGCATGGCTGATTGACTGCCAGTAAGAACATGTATGGCTGGCCTCCATTGTCATTGGGTAGTGCCTATGTCCCACCACCTATTTATTTGAGTGTCACAGTCTCACGCCTGGAAGTATCAAATAGGAGTTGGGAAATGAAATAGAGTAGTGACATCAATCTTAAAGTATGTAATTCTTTCTCTTTCATGTCATATATTTTTTTGCTTTAAATTGTGTACGTGTGTACATTGTATTAGCAGGATTCAGAATTGACTTCTGATGGAAAAAAAATAATGAAGTAGGGGATTGTTTTATTTATAATCTATTTTAAAAAGTAAACACTAATGAAGAATGCAGACACAGTTGCCTGTGGTCACAGTGTGCTTCAGGAGATATAAATCACAGTCAGAGCTCTGACACGTTGACTTATATGATCTTGGTCAAATTTTTTTTTATCCTGCCCTCTTTTTTCCCTCATTTGTAAAGTAAGTGTTTGACTAGGTCAGTGGGTCTTAGACTGTGCTGTGCATCAGAATCACCTGGAGGGCTTGTCCAGATCCAGATTACTGGACCCTATGATCAGAGTTTCTGATTCAGTAAATCTGGAGTGGGGTTGAAGAAAATACTTTTCTCACAAATTTTTAGGTGATGCTGACATTTCCAGTCTGGGGACCACATTTTGAGAACCACTGGACTAGGTACCTTCTGTAGTGTCTTCCATCTTTAGTACTTAGTGCAGTGACTTTCAAGTGTGTTCCCAGGACCAGCAACTGACTCACTGCTTCAGCGGCTATGGGATGGGGTCCAGCAAACTATGTTTTAAGAAGTCCTCCAGGTAACTTTGATGGACACTCAAGAGTTCCTTCCAAATTAATAAAACATTTCAAAAAAGGAGCTCTGCTATTTATGTTGTATTTGGATGGAAGTAACAGGACACCCTATCTCAAGCAAGGACATTTTTTAGCTCATGTAGCTAGTAAGTCCAATTGGATGATAGGTCTAGATATGATTGGCAACTCAATGATACCTTCAAGGACAGAGAACTTATCGTCTTATTATTCAACCATTTTAATGTTGGTTTTCCTCATGGTTCCAATATGGTTGCCAGTGTCCTTTTGGGGTACTGACTTCCGTATTCATTTCCAACAGGAAAAAGTTAGAGAAAAGTCCTCTTCAAGTATGGCATATAAGAATTTCCCTTATTTGGACTGGTCTTCTTAAATCACATTCTTGTGCCTGGAATGTTCTAACCAGAATGCTTCCACTGAATGGCTGAGATTAATCAAGATCTAACAGGTGTCTGGAGATAGGGGCTTCACTCCTGGAATTGCATGGGAGAGTTGTGGATATCTGGAAAAAAAAAACTGGGTTTGTGAAGGAAGAAAGTGGGAAATTGTTGCTAGGTAGGCAAACAGCAATGCTAACTTTAGGAGCTTACAGATTCAGTTGTCTAGAGATTTCACTCAGTAGGACCTATCATTCTTTTATAGTGTACACACATACAAACATCCTTACAATATAAATATTTTCAATGTAACACTTATGTAATCTAACGCTTCTTTCAAAATAACAAAAAATGTATGCTTTATGTACTTTAATATCGGTGTACATACTTCCTTTCTTAGCAATAAATAATTATTCTGAGTTGAAATGTACTTATTTGACTTATATTGTACCTTCATTATTGACCCCATGCATGTGCTCACACATGCACGTGGTGTGAGGTTGGGTTCTCCCAAGGCAGACCTTGAGACAAACGTTTGTATGCAAGCAATATATTTGTGGGAAACATTGGTAGGAGAATGGAAAATAATTAAAGAAATGCAGCCAATTATGAGAATTTGAAGCGAGTGACCATAATGGGCATTTGCAGCTGGAAACTAGAAAATAATATAAAACATAATGCCTTGGAATTATCCTACTTGAGTGAGGGAGCTGGGGTATTTATACACCAACTGCTATCATTCATCTTTTGAGGACTTTCTCCTTAGGCTGCTATTTCCTCAGCACTAATGATTTGCTGTGTATTCAGGCAGAGGGATCCTCTGAGACTCTAAAGGAAAAAAAGAAACAAAAACTCTTGGCACAGAGGCACAGATCTGGTGGTTGGAAGTTTAAGAGGTAGGATGTGAGGGGTGTGGTGGGCCCTGACAATGTCTGTTAGACCCGCACGCATTCATGCATATTTTGCCTAATATACTCACACCTACAATCTGTGAGATATCCGTGTGGGTATATGATAGTTACTATTATAATCTCCATTTCACAAATGAGGAAACTGAGGCACAAAAATGTTAAGCAACTTGGCCAAAGCCACACAACTAGGAATTGTCACGATACGAATTCAAACTCAGGTGGCTGATGCCTGGACCTTGGCTTCTTAACAACTATACTATTGGAGTCAGGATATATTTTTTTCCCCCTCAGGAAACTGTTCTATGGAATTAGATTATTGTAAAGGCCTGGTTACCACTGCTTTTAACTTCTTGTATGTCACCCGAGGCCTCAGGGCAAATGTCACACTGCCCTCTGGGATAGGCCATCCTGCACAGAATCCAGGCCTTTTATGGCCTCATGTTTACATTGAATTAGAATTTTCATTAATTGATAACCTTTAAAGGACAACATATTTTTGAGCTAATGCAACCAGGAAATTAATTTCATATGGTTACAGTACTGTGTCACAGAGGCCACAGAATCCTAACAAAGGTTAGGAAATGCAAACTGTGGCTCTCAGCATGACTTTTCTTGCACAGCAAACATGTACAAATTTAGAGACCCAGTCAAGCACACAATGCCTTATTTCTACTTTAATACATATTCTCCAATGAATAAGGCAGATGCCTAGGAGCATCTGCCTTTTCTTACTGTTATACATTTTTTACTTGACACTTCAATATTACCTTTGGTATTGTTGTCTGATATACTTCATTATCTTAAAATGTATCATTTCCTGAATTTTGACAGCACATTTGGCACTCTGCAAAAGCCCCATTCTGAATGCTGACCGTTATCATCTTTCGACTCCATTTTCGCATGCTGAGAGTAGCCACTGCTAAGGCAGAAGGAGCGCGGGGGGTTTTGATGAATGGAGGCTGAGGGTGCCTGCCTGTATCTTGCCTATTATGCATCTTAACTAATGTTCTATTTCAACACGGGAACACAGAAGTCCCACGAAGAAGATATCCTCTTCCTCCTTCAAGTCTTCCATCTTCCTCCTTTTCCTCATCACCATCATCGTCAGCACCACCATCATCATCATAATTATCCATATAGTATAGAGGGTGTGACTAAGAGGGTGGGCTCTGGATTCACATGGCTTGTGTTCAAATCCCAACTTATTTGTAGAACTTTTTTTTTAGAGGGAGTTATTAATATTTTAATTTAACATTTTTGTTTTTTTTCCCTTAAAAATTTTTTTTTAACAAATCAATTTTACTGATACATATTAATAAAGCATAAATCCATCCAAAGAGTACAGTCAATGGTATTAGGTATAATCACATATGCATTCATCACCCTAATCATTCCCAGAGCACTTTCATTAATCCAATAATAACAATAAAAAACAAACAAACAAAACTCATCACCTCTCAATCTCTCTATGACTTGCCTGCCATATATCACTGCTGTTTTTTTCCTTTTCTCTAGTATGTTTGTATTTATATTTTGTAAAAACAGTCTTATATATGTAATATCACCCAGATTCGTGTTTTACATAAGGTTTTACTATCTTATACAGTCCCATGTTACAGTTTTTAGCTTTTCTTCTATAATATGTATGACCTTAGACTTGCCCTTTAAACCACTGTCTTACCCATACAATAGTGTGCTAGTTACCAACACCATGATATGCTTTAACCATGTCTATTCATTTCCAAAGATTTACAAATAAACTTTTTACCAATTCTGTACAGATTAACCCTCAGCTTTCCATTCTCTACCCTCCTTCTATTTTTCTGGTGACCTATATTCTAATTATTAACTCAATGGGTTTACACAATATATTTAGTTCATAATAGTGCAATCATACAGTATTTGTCCTTTTTTGTCTGACTTGCTTCACTCAACATAATGTCCTCCAGGTTCATCCATTTTGTCATATGCTTCTTACCGCTGCATAATATTCCATTATGTGTATATGCCATAAATTGTTTATCCATTCATCAGTTGATGGACACCTGGGTGGTTTCCAACTTTTGGCAGTTGTGAATAATGTCACTATAAACATCGGTGGGTAGATGTCTGTTCATGTCACTGCTCTCAGTTCTTCTGGGTATATACCTAGCAGTGGTATTGCTGGGTCACATGGCAAGTCTATATTCAACTTCCTTAGGAACTGTGAAACAGTCTTCTACAGTGGCTGTACCATTCTAGATTCCCACCATCAGTGAATAAGCATTCCTATCTCTCCACATCCTCTCCAACATGTAGAGTTTTCCAGCTTTTTAATAGAGGCCATTCTAATGGGTATGCAGTCATATCTCATTGTAGTTTTGATTTGCATTTCCCTAATCTCTAGTGATGTTGAACACATTTTCATGTGTTTCATTGTTGTTTGTGTTTCTTCTTTGGAAAATTGTCTTTTTCAGTCTTTTGCCCAGTTTTTAATCGGGTAGTTTGTCTTTGATCCATTTTAAGTTAATTTTTTGTATAAGGTGTGAGATAGGGGTCTTCTTTCTTTCTTTTAGATATGGATGTCCTGTTCTCCCAGCACCATTTGTTGAATAGACTGTTCTGGCCCAGCTGGGAGCACTTGACCACCTTGTCAAAAATCACTTGACTGTAGATGTGAGGAGGGTCTATTTCTGAATTCTTGATTTGGTCCCATGTGTCTTTATTTATGCCAGTACCATGCTGTTTTTACTACTGTAGCTAGGTAATATGCTTTAAAGTCTGGAAGTGAGAGTCCTGCAAATTCATTCTCCTTTTTAAAGATCTTTATGGCTATTTGGAGCCATTTAGACTTCCAAATAAATTTGATAATTGGTTTTTCCACTTCTTTAAAAAAGGCTGTTGGGATTTTTATTGTGATTGCTTTGAATCTGTAAATCAGTTTGTATGGAATTGACATCTGAAAGATATTTGTCTTCTAATCCATGAACATGGAACATCCTTCAATTTAAGTCTTCTTCATTTTTTTTAGCAATTTTTTGTAGTTTTCTGAATATGTCCTGGTTAAGTTTATTTGTAAATATTTGATTGTATTAGTTTCTTTTATAAATGGGATTTTTTTTCCTGATTTCCTTCTCAGATTGCACATCAATAATGTATAGAAATGTTATTGTTTTTGCGTATTAATCTTGTATGCTGCCACTTTGCTGAACTCATCTATTAGTTCTAGTAGCTTTGTTGTGGATTTTTCAGGAAATTCTAGATATAGGATCATATTATCAGCAAATAGTGAAAGTTTTACATCTTCCTTTCCTATTTGGGTGCCTTTTATTTCTTTATCTAGCCTAATTGCTCTAGCTAGAACCTCTAGCACAATATTGAATAAAAATGGTGACAGTCGGCATCCTTGTCTTATTCCTTATCTCACCGGGAAAACTTTCGGTCTTTCACCATTGAGTACTATGCAACCGTAGGTTTTCATATAGGTACTCTACCATATTGAGAAAGCTTACTTCTATTCCTATCTTTTGGGTGATTTTATCAAGAAAGGGTGCTGTATTTTGTCAAATGCCTTTTCTGCATCAATTGAGAGGATCATGTGATTTTTCTTCTTCAATTTATCAATGTGGTTTAATACACTAATTGATTTTCTTATGTTGAAACACCCTTGCATACCTGGGACAAAACCCACTTGATTGTGGTGTATAATTCTTTAAATGTGCTTTTGGATTCTGTTTGCAAGTATTTTATTGAGGATTTTTGCATCTATATTCATTAGAGATATTGGTCTGTAATTTTCTTTTTATGTAGTGTCTTTATCTGTTTTTGGTATTAGATTGATGTTGGCTTCATAGAATGAGTTTGGTAGTGTTCTTTCCTGATCAATTTTTTTGGAAGAGCTTGAGCAAGACTGGTATTAGATCATCTTTGAATGACTGGTAAAATTCACCTGCGAAACCATCTGGTCCAGGGCATTTCATCTTTGGGAGGGTTTTGATTCACTTGTGATTGCTTTGTTGAGGTTTTCTCTTTCTTCTAGAGTCAGTGTAGGTGGTTCAAGTGTTTCTAGGCACTTGTCCATCTCATCTACATTGTCTAATTTTTGGCATACAGTTGTTCATAATATCCTTTTATGATCTCTCTTATTTGTGTGGGGTTAGAGGTAATGTCCCCCCTCTCGTTTCTGATTTTATTTATTTGCATCTTCTCTCTTTTTTTGTCAATCTAGCTAAAGTTTTGTTGATTTATTTGATCTCAAAGAACCAACTTTTGGTTTTGTTGATTCTCTCTGTTGTTTTTTTTTGTTCTCAATTTCATTTATTTCTGCTCTGATCTTTACTATTTCCTTCCTTTGGCTTGGTTTGGGATTAGTGGGCTGTTCTTTTTCTAAATCCTTTAGGTCTTAGCTCTTTTTTTCTTTTTTAATGTATGCATTGAGGGCTATAAATTTCCCTCTTAGCACTGCCTCTGTGGTGTCCCATAGGTTTTGATATGTTGTGTTCTCATTTTCATTTATCTCGAGATATTTGCTGACTTCTCTTGCAATTTCTTCTTTGATCCATTGATTATTTGAGAGTGTGTTGTTTAATCCCAATGTATTTATGAATTTTCCCTTTTTCTGTCCATTATTGATTTCCAGCTTTTTCAAACCTTTTAAATTTATTGAGTCTTGTTTTGTGACCCAAGATAGGATCTATCTTGGAGAAGGATCCATGAGCACTTGAAAAAAAAGTATAGCCTGCTGTTTTGGAGTGCAATGCTCTATAGATGTCTGTTAGGTGTAGTTCACTTATCATATTATTCAAGTTCTTTGTTTCTCTATTTATCCTCTGTCTAGATGTTCTATCCTACTGAGAGTGGTGTATTGAAGTCTCCAACTGTTATTTTAGGAACTTCTATTTCTCCCTTCAGTTTTGCCAATGTGTGCCTCATGTATCTTGGGCACTCAGGTTAGGTGCATAAATATTTAGTATAGTTATTTCTTCATGGTGAATTGCCTCATTTATTGCTATATTATGACTTTCTTCATCCCTTAAAATGATTTTGCATTTGAAATCTATTTTGTCATATATTAGTATCGCTCCTCCAGCTCTTTTTTGGTTACTGTTTGCATGGAATATCTTTTTCCAACCTTTCACTTTTAACCTCCTTGTTTCTTTATGCTGAGGTGAGTCTCCTGTAGACAACATATAGATGGCTCCTATTTTTTTATCCATTCAATCAGTCTATATCTTTTGATTGGGAAGTTCAAACTATTAACATTCAATGTTATTACTATAAGGCATTATTTACTTCATCAATTTTGTCCTTCTTTCTCTGTTGTCATGTTGTTCTATTGTCTGTCTTTTTTTATGCTTTATTTATTTATTTATTTTTTATATATATTTTAAAAGATGCTTAGATTACATAAATGTTACACAAAAATTACAAGGATTCCCATGTTCCCCACGTCCCACACCTCCCATAACATCCCACAAAAACATCTTTCATTGGTGTGGCACATCACCTGCAATGGATATATACATCCTGGGGCTCTGCCATTAAGCATGCACCATAGTTCACATTGTAGACCACACTCTCTCCCACACAGTTCTGCATGTTATATGCTGATGTAAATGGCCTATATCTGTCATTGTAATGTCACTCAGGATAATTCTCTAGTCCTAAAAAAGCCTCTGTATTACAACTGCTTTTCCCTTCCCTGCTCCGAAAGTGTCCAGTGGCCACTGGCTCCACCTTACTGTTGTAATTTCTTCTATTACTTGAATCTATTGTCTGTCTTTTTATTATTTAGTTGACCTATCCTAATAGTCTTCATTTCTAAACTCTTCTCCATATCTCTCGTCCTTGCTTTTTCCTTTCAGGGGGCAACACTCCCTTTAGTATGGTTTCTAATGAGAGGTCGGCGCTTTATCTTATTGAGTTTTTCCTTGTATGTAATGCTTTGCTTTTCTTTTACTGCTTTCAGAATCCTCTCTTTATTTCTGATATATGTTATTCTGAATAGTAGCTGTCTTGGGGTAGGTCTATTTGGATTTATTCTGTTTGAGGTACGTTATCCTTCTTGGATATTGATTATTTATGACTTTCATAAGGGTTAGGAAGTTTTCAGTCATTATTTCCTCAAATATTCTTTCTGCCCTATAAAAATTCTCTCCTCTTTTGGGACACCAATAATGCAAATGTTTGTGTGTTTCTCATTGTCATTCAGTTCCCTGAGACTCTGTTCCATTTTTTTTCTTTCTCTTCTTCTTCTGTTTTCCTGTTTTTTTCCATTTGAGATGTTCTGTCTTCGAAATCACTAATTTTGTTGTCAAGCAATTCAAATCTGCTCTTATTTGCCTCTAATGTATTTTTAAATCTCATTCATCATGTCTTTCATTTTTTATGATCTGTTACTTTGCCTTGCAGGATTTCAAATAGTTCTTTATGTTCACCTAGTGTCTTCTTAATATCCTTTATTTCTTTAGTCATATTTTCTTTAAATTATTTGAAGTGATTTAGAAGAGTCATGTGATTACCACTGATTAATTGCCTTAAATCCTGTATCTCTTCAGGATATTTGGTTAGTTCTTTTGGCTGGGCCATCTCTTCCTATTTTCTAATATGGCTTTTAATTTTTTTGCTGATGTCTAGGCAAATGAATATTTTAGTGAATTTACTCTGATGGCCAATTTCTCTCTCTTGCCTATTTTTTTTCACAGCTCTTCTTTGATATTTGGTTCAACATATTCTAATTCTTTTAAATTGCCTGGCTTAAGTTATCAAAATCGGGCCAGGGACTCACTAGTGTGTCGCAGACTTTCTCCCAAGGGATTGGATACAGAGAGAACCATGAACAGTTTTTGTCCATGCAATTTCCAGACCGGCCAGCAGATGGTGAATTGTTTAGTACTGTCCTGGTCTACTGACTCCCAAAGCAGGTCCTTCATATAGCTTTTGGGTCTTTCTCCATTATTTTTGTGAGACCATTGAGCTCTGCCTATGTAGTCTGATGCCATGTTCCCATTCTTTGTTTACTTTTATATCAAGGTACCTGTGCAGGAACTGGCTTACACTGGCTGATTTTGCACATCTTTTCTCAAGTTCATGTTCTGTGATGTAATGTTGGTAGCTTGAAATTGTAATGGTGAGTATATTTATACCATTGAAACTGGCAAATGTTACAAACTGGAGCTTGTTTCCAACATCATCCCCACCTAGAGAGCCAGCTTACCAGCACATCACTGAATATAACATGCATTGCAGTAAATTGCATAAGATATATTCCGCTTAAATGTACAGCTTTATGGATTTTTACTTATGCATACACCACTACCCAGGTCAAGATATAAATAATTATCCCAAAATGTTCCTCTATACCCCTTCACAGTCAAAACCATTTCCACCCCAAAGTAACCACTATTTTGACTTCATCAGTTAATTTTGCCTTTTCTTCACTTTATGGAAATAGAATCATTAGCATGTCCTCTTTTGAATGTGACTTCTTCCATTCCAGAGCATGTTTGTGAGATTTCATTCATTCTTCTGTATGCATCTGTGCTTACATTTTTTTTTCTCTATAGTTGCACTGTACAATACAGTATATAGTAGGCCATAGTCACATGTGGCTATTGAGTGCTTATAATATAATGAGTGCAACTGAGGAATTTGAGTTTTAATTGAATTGAGAAATGCTGTAAATATAAAATACATTTTACACTTTGAAGACCTAGTTTGTAACATATCTTAATATTTTTATATTGAACTCGTGTTGAAATTATATTTTAGGTCTGTATTAAATAAAATATATTATTAAACTAGTTTTACCTGTATCTTTTTACTTATGTTACTTGAAGAAAATTTGATATTATATATGTGGCTTGAATTATATTTTTATTAAACAATGCTACTATATTTTATTACATCATATGTATCCACTGATCAGTTTTAGAAAATTTCTAGCTGTTATCTCTTCAAATATTTTCTCTCTCTTCCTCTTCTAGGGCCCTAATCACATGCATGTTAGCACTTTTCACAGTGTCCCACATTTTTCTTTTACTCTTTAATTTTCATTCTTTTTTCTCTCCATGCTTTAGTATGGCTATTTCTTGCTGAACTTTCATCCAGCATAATAAGCTTCTCTTCTGTTGTGTCCAATCTGCATTAAACCCATTTATTTATTTTTAAAATTTCAGTTATTTTATTTTCCATGTTTACAATTTCAGCTAGTGTCCTTTATACATATCCCAGTTCTCTAGTGAAGATTTTGTCCTTAACATTACTTTTCTTGACATATTAGTTATTTTAACATTCATACCTGGGTCTTCTGTGAGTCTATTTCTATTGTCTTCTTATCTTTTTCCTGGTCCTGTTTTTGTATATTCTTGTTAATGGCTTATTAAATGCTTTGCAGCATGTTTGAAGTGCTATGGAGGCATGGGATGATGTTATCCTTCTCTTGAGATGTTCTTTTGACAGATGGCATAAGAACACTCAATCCTGGCAGTAACTATATTGATTTAAGGCTGGATTGTAGCTTCTATATGGCTTGGTCTACCTTTGCTTCATACCCTTCTGTCTTAATAGGAGGCATTCCATCTGAGAATCTGAGGTGTTTTCTGTGCCTATTTCCTTTGACAATTTTTAAATTCAATTTTTATATTTCCAGCACCATATGACTACAAATAGTTGCTTTTTAGCTCTTTTCTCCTTGGCTTTGTAGCATTTAGCCCAGTACCAGTTAAGAATCAGTAGATACTGCAAGGATAAAACTTGAAGGTTTGGGTTCATTTCTCTATGCCTTTCTTTTCTTTAGACACTTGGCCTCTGAACTTCTTGTTAATTTGGCAGTTCCAAATTCCATTTTTGTCATTGCAGCACCATGAGATTGTCAAAATCTCTGCTGGCTTCTCTGCCATTTAGTGGCTGCCATCTGCCAGGCTTATTAGCTTCTCAGTCTGCACCAAGAATTGGCAAATGAGCCCAGGGGAAGAGCAGTGTGCAGAAAGTAGGGCTCAGCTCAGGGATCTTTCTTTCCATCATCTTGGCCTCTGCAGTCCTTGTTTCCTTGGCAGTTCCTATTACCTTCCAACATGTTTTGTTTTGTTTTATCTGCCTTTTCTAGTTGTTCTCACTGGGAACTTTGTTCTTCTTTACTCTACTTCGCCCCAGAAATGTGAGGTGCAAATTAACATTTTAAGCAGAACTTAGGGAGACACAGTTTTATTAAAATTAAAATTTTCATTCGCAAACAGCATATCCTATTATTTTCCTTACCCAAATCTCTAAGTTATATGATTAGAAATTTAAGTAGAAGGTCCACCTCCCACCCTGAACCATAAGTCTAACTATTAAGAAATTGTAGTATCATGTATAGTAGAAACAAATCTAACCCAAACTTTACTAGAAACTAAAGCTGTCTTCTCGGTAAGTCATGTCACTTTGTTTGACTCTCTGATTCCTTCTTTCATGCATATTCTTCATTTTCTGCCTCAATTCACTGACTCAGGTTGGATCTTATGGCCCTGTGTATTCCTCTCACTTCTGAATTGGTCAAATACCTTATCACTAATCCCAACTTCATTTTCTCCAGACGTTCACCACTTTTTACATGCTAACTAGTTAGGTTAGGATATACCCACCAGAGGATTTCCCCAATATCTATCTATTAACTGGCCGAGTCTAGAGTCAGGTTCTGACTTTGGCCAGAATTGCCTTGTTTTGCCACAGCCAAGTTTGTTTCAATTTATGTGCCAACTCGAATCCAATGGAGATTGATGCCTTGGGTGTTAAAAAAGTACATGCCTGCTGGATTATGTCTGTCTCCACTATGGAAGGAGCTATGCATATTACACACATGTGGAATTTTAAATGAGAAATGTACCTCTTAGATCACATTTAAGGAAAGGAGAAGGAGCATTGTATTGAGTATCTATTATGTGCTATTATTTTACCACACTGCTTTCCAGGGAAGAATTATCGAAGGATGTTTGATACCTTAGCAGCAGAAGTATCTAATTAGCAAATGTCCTACTTGGCATAGGCTCTGAAAATAGTTTAATAGCAAATGAGTACTTACATAACTATAGTCAATTTACATAAATGCTTGCTGATTTTCAGTCATGCAGAAAAGCTTTTTTTTTTTTTTTTTACCCAAATGTTAAGTTTATTGCAGTATAACTTATATATAGTATATACACAGGTAATTAAGTATGCAGGCTGATCAGTTTTTAAAAAATGAATACATACATTTTGCCCATTCTTTGTCAGACAGAGAACATTTCCATCACCCCAGAAATTTTCCTTGAACCCATTCCCAATCAAATCTCTCCCCTCCACCAGGAAACAAACACTGATCTGATTTCTATAATAGATTAGTTTTGTCTAATATAAAAGTTTATATAAATAGAATTAGGTATTGGGATTTCTGGGAAAATGGAAGATTAGAGAGCCCCAGGACTCACTTCTCTCCCAGAAAAATAGCTAGAGGACAGGCAAAAACTGTCCTGAAAACTTCTAGAGCTTAGGACACAAGGGGAAGGCTGGACACCACCCAGAAGAGAGAAAAACAAAGAAAAACAGACTTGATGGGAAAAGCCTGTGAGTAAAAGCTGTAGCTGCAGCTGTTGGCACCCATCCCCCCACTCTTGGAGCAGACAACATTGAGTCCATTAGCCCCTGGGTGGTAGTTACAGATGGAGGGGTCCTCAGGGGTCCACTTCCCTAGGAAAGAGGAGGGAGAGGGAAGCAGCCTATGGCTGAGTCAGGTTTTGGCCAAAAAATCCTGACTCAACAAATCCTGAGATCCTATGTCCTGGACTCGTTGCCGACAATGTAGCCGAGAGTGGAATTACTTCCTCCCTGGGAAAAAGGAGGGGGTGACTGGTCAAAGGAGGAGGGCAGCTGCTGAGAAAGCTTGACTTGTGAGACTTGGCTCTGAATACCGTGCCCTGAGGGAAAATTCTCCATCTCATTGTTTCCTCACCACCTGCCCCATCAGGTTACAGTGAGCATATTCCAACCACAATTTAAGTGGAGAGTTCTGTGAAGAACACCATCTTCTGGCAGACCAAGAAAATGCAAGCAAGAAAGATAAAAGTAAATAAATGACTTTTTTTAGACATTTACAGTCTCCCTCCCAAGGCCCTTGGAAAGTGGTCTGCAAGCAATTACTTGGTCCATGGCTCTGATTTGAGCAACTAAATAGGGACAGTCCTAAAGACCTAGAACAAGGTGAACCAAGAATCAAAGAACAGCAGTAACACACAGCCACCTTGCTAAATCCCTATGCAGGAGAGAGAAACTGAGCATCAGATTAAAGTCATCATCATAATCACATGCCTAGACATCAGCAAAAAATTAAAAGCCATACTAAGTAAAAGGAAGCTAAGGCTCAGGCAAAGAAACAAATAAAAGCCCCAGAAAAGACACAGGATTTTAGACAACAAATGATGTCCATACAAATCTCCTAAATCATATCAAGGAGTCGCTGGACAATAGGGCTAATGAGATAAAGGACATCAAGAAGACACTGGATGAGCACAAAGAAGAATTTGACAACTTTAATAGAAAAATAACAGAGCTTATGGGAATGAAAGACACAAAAGGTGGGATTAAAAATATATTAGAGGCATATGTGACATTTTGAAATTATTTTATAAATACCAAAAAGAAAGAGATTATGTTCTTGATCTAATCCATTCTTGTGGGTATGGTGCTCTTTTGATTGGACTACATCATGAGGTATGACTCCCGTTGGGTCTCTACCCTCTTACTGGAGTTTTACATAATTGGAGACACTGAGAGAGATACACAGGAGAAAGGAAGCCACCATTTTGACCCTGCAATGTGCTTGACAGGACTTCAGGAAAACAGAGAAGCCCCAATAGGCTGAGATCCCAGAGTCTTGAATCAGCAGAGCACAGAGGCACAGAAAGAGGCCCTCAAAGGGCTAGGCCCAAGGAGCAGTTCAAGGCTGAGGAGATGAGCCCTGCCATATGCCTGATTATCCACAGCTGAACTCCAGGAGACCATGAGCCTTGAGGGGAAGGCAGGGACCTTGGCAGAGATTGCCTGCCATCTTGCTTCATTATATGGCAGTACACCAGGATCACTAACTAACAGCTGACTTTGGTGAGAAAGTATCTCTGATGGTACCTTGATTTGGACATTTCACAGCCTTGAAACTGTAAGCTATTACCCACATAAAATTCCCAGTATAAAAGCCAACCCATTTCTGGTACTTTGCATCAGCAGCCCTGTAGAAAACCAAGACAGCATATAACAGCAGGTTCAAGAAGAAAGAGTCAGCGATGGGGAAGACAGAACAGCTGAAATTTAAGAGAGAGAAGAATAGAAAGAGAAAATAATAGAAAAATTTGAACAGCAGCACAGGGAGCTGAATGATAGCATGAAGTACAATAACGTACATGTCATGGAAGTTCCATAAGAAGAGAAAGGAAAAGGGGCAGAAAGAGCATTTGGGGAAATAATGGCTGAAAATTTCCCAACTCTCTTGAAAGACATGAATTTACATGTTCATGAAGCACGGTGTACTCCAGTTAGAATAAACACGAATAGATCTACTCTAAGACACATACTACTATGAATGTCAAAAGTCAAAGCTAAAGAGAAAATTCTGAAAGCAGCAAGGGCAAAGCAAAGCATCACCTACAAGGGATGCCCAATAAGACTTAGTGCAGATTTTACATCAGAAACCCTGGAGGTGAGAAGGCAATATGATGTAATTAAAATATTGAAAGAGAAAAATTTCCAGCCTAGAATTCTTTATTTGGCAAAATTATCTTTCAAATATGAAGGTGAGCTTAAAATATTCACAAATAAACGAAATTGAACAGAGTTCATAAATAAGAATCAGCTCTACAGGAAACAGTAAAGGGATTTCTGCTGCCTGGAAAGAAAAGACAGGAAAAAGAGGCTTGGAGGAGAGTATAGAAGTGAAGGTTATCAGAAAGGATAATCAAAATGGTAAAAGGACAGATGAAAATAAGATATGCATATTAAAGTCCAAGTATAAAATGGTAGAAGTAAATAATGCATTTACAATACTAATATTGACTATGAATGGACTAAATTACCCAATCAAAAGACATAGACTGGCAGAATGGGTAAAAAAAAAAATTATGAACTATCCAAATGCTGTCTACAAGAGATTGATCTTAGACTTAGGATACAAACTGGCTGAAAGCGAAAGGTTGGAAAAAGATATTTCATGCAAACATTAAAGAGAACAGCAGTAGCTATACTACTATCATACAAAACAGATTTTAAATGCAGAAAAGTTTTGAGAGCTACAGAAGGTCATTATATAGTAATAGAAGGGACAATCCACCAGGAAAACTAGCAGTCATAAATATCTATGCACCTAACCAGGGTGCCCCAAAATACATGAGGTAAACTCTGACAAAACTGAAAGAACAAATAGATGTCTCACAATAGTAGTTGAGACTTCAACATGCCACTCACATCAATAGGTAGAACAACTAGACAGAAGATCAACAAGGAAACAGAGAATTTCAATAATATGATGAAAGGGTGAGGCTTAACAGACATATACAGAACGCTGCACCCCAAATCAGCAGGTTATACATTTTTCTCAAGGGCTCATGGATCTTTCTCCAGGATAGACCACATGTTGGGTCAAAAAGCAGGTCTCGTAAGTATAAAAATATTGATATTGTACAAAGCACCTAATTGGATCATAATGGAATGAAACTGGAAAACAATAATGGTGGGAAAGGTGAAAATCTGCAAATATGTTGTCCTGCTAATGAAGAGGCAGAAACTCAGAATATTAACTAAAAGAGAGCTTTGTTTAGCTAAATGGAGAATACTTGTAAGAATTTAGATCAAGCAATCACTTTAATTGAGTAATAACAATATAACAAAGAGAAATGGTTAATTAGATAACATAGAGGAAAGGTGAAAGTATATGTACAATCACTTACCAAAGACAAGCAATCTATATCCAGCATTAATATACAGTCAAATAATTACAATTATTGATTGCTCACAATATAATGCACTAAACCAATTAGATAATACAAAGGAAAGAGAGAGAGAGTATATTTACAAACACTCACCAAACTGGGGGAAAACTCAACATCCTGGTCTTTCACAAGGCTGGGAAATCTTGTGCAACAGCCAGCCAGAGTCCTGACTGGAAACACCACCTGGGTAGAACATACTAGCAATAGCCCCTCCCAGGGCACAATACAACACCAGGTCCTGGGTAAAATACAACACCAGGCAGAGTGTCCTCTCCTGGGTGAGACATCAACTGGCAGCTTTGGGGCTACCCCTTTTAAGGGATCCTGAATCTCAGAACTCTTGTCAACATTGAAACTTGTGCATGGCAAAGTTTTGACATAGCTATCTGTTTGTTTGCCGGCATGGCCTTCAAGCACATCCTCCCCCTGACCAGACCCCAGTTAATATTCCTTGGTTCCTGTGGGAAGAAGACTCCCAGCACCTGCACATTCTTTACTGTTGGTTCTCAATTCTTAAGCCATTCCTTATTCACATTTAGATTTTTATATCATGTGTAGGCTTAACAGCACAATCCTTATACAGTCAGTGGGTCAAAGAAGAAATTGTAAGAGAAATTAGTTAAGATCTTGAGACAAATGAAAACAAGAACACAAATTATCAAAATGTATGGGCTAGAGCAAAGGGAGTGTTGAAAGGGAAATTCATAGCCCTAAACACCTATATCACAAAAGAACTAAAACCAAGCCCTAACTGAACACTAGGAGGAACTAGAAAAAGAAGAGGAAACCCATCCCAAAGGAAGCATAAAGAAGGAAATAACAAATGTTAGGACAGAAATAGATGAAATTGATAACAAAAAAAAAAAAAAAAAGAAAAAGAAAAAAATAACAAAAGTTGGTTCTGTGAGATCAATACAATTGAGAAACCCTTAGATTAACAAAGAAAAAAAGAGAAAAGATAAAAATAAATAAAATCAGAAATGAAAGGAGGAACATTATGACTGACCCCATAGAAATAAAAATGATGAGTATATTATGAGGAACTGTATACCAATAAATTAGACAACCTAGATGAAATGGACAAATTCCTAGAAATGCACAACCAAACTACATTGATTCTACAAGAAATAGAGAACTCAACAAACCAATCACATTTAAAGAGATCAAAGCAGTCATCAAAAATCTCCCAACAAAGAAAAATCCAGGACCAGATGGCTTCACAGGTGGTCTACCAAGCATTTCGTGAAGAATTAACACCAATCCTGTTTATGATCTTCCAAAAAATTGAAGAGGAGGGCAAATAACCCAGCATAGTTTATGAAGGCAACATCACCCTATTATCAAAGACAGATAAAGATACTACCAGAAAAGAATATTACAGACGTATCTCTCTAGTGAATATATATGCAAAAATTCGCACCAAAATACTTGCAAATACAATCCAACAGCATAATAAAAGAATTATACAACATGATAAAGTGGAATTTATTTCTGGTATGCAAGTGTAGTTCAACACAAGGAAATCAATTAATATAATACACCACATTAACAAACTGGAGGGAAAAAATAAACATGATTATCTCATTTGACATAGAAAAGGCATTTAACAAAATCCAGCATCCATTCTTTGTGAAAACACTTCAAATATAGGAATAGAAGGAAACGTCCTCAACATGATAAAGGGCATATATGAAAAACCCACTGCCAACACTGTACTCAATGAAGAAAGGTTGAAAGCTTTCCTTATAAGATTGGAACAAGACAAGGATGCCCACTGTCACCACTTTCATTCAACATTGTGCTAGAAGTTCTAAGTAGAGCAATTAGCCAAGAAAAAAATAAAAGGCATCCAAATTGGAAAAAAGGAAGTAAAACTCTCAGTATTTGCAAATGATACGATACTATATTTAGAAAATTCTGAAATATCTATGCCAAAGCTAGTAGAGCTAATAAATGAGTTCAGCAAAGTAGTAGGATACGTGTTCAACATGAAAAAATCCTTAACATTTCTGTACATTAGTATTGAGCAATCTGAGGAGGAAATCAGGAAAAAAAAAATCATTTTACAATAGCAACAAAAAGACTCAGATATCTAAGAATTAATTTAACCAGAGATGTAATGGACCTATATTCAGAAAACTACAAAACACTACTAAAAGAAATCAAAGAATACCTAAGCAAATGGAAGAACATTCTATGTTCATGGATTGGAAAACTAAATATCATGAAGATGTAAATCCTAACCAAACTGATTTATAGATTCAATACAATCCCAATTAAAACTCCAACAGCCTACTTTACAAAAATAGAAAAGTCAATTACCAAATTTATTTGGAAGGGTAAAGGGACTCAAATAGCCAAAAACATCCTAAAATAGAAGAGAGAAGTAGAATTCACACAGCTTGACTTTGAAACATATTACAAAGCTACAGAAGTCAAAATAGCATGGTATTGGCACAAAGATAGACACACTGATCAATAGAATAGAATTGAGAGTTCAGAAATAGACCCTCACTTATATGGTCACAGGGTTTTTGACAAGCCTACCAAGTCTACTTTACTGGGACAATCAATCTCTTCAACAAATGGTGTTGAAAAAATGGATATCCATAACCAAAGGAATGAAAAAGGACCCCTATCTCACTCCCTATACAAGAATCATCTCAAAAAGGATCAAAGACCGAAATATAAAATTCAGGACCACAAAACTCTTAGAAGATATTGTAGGGAAACATCTTAAAGATCTTGTGGTAGGTGGGGGTCTCTTAAACCTTACACCCACAGCATAATCAACTAAAGAAAAAATAGATAAATGGGACCTCCTTAAAATTAAACACGTTTGCACCTCAAGGACTGTGCCAAGAGGGTGAAAAGGCAGCCAACTCAATGGGAGAAAATATTTGGAAATCACATATCTGATAAGGGTTCAATATTTATGATATATAAAACGATCCTACAACTTAACAATAAAAAGAAAAACAACCTGATTTTAAAAATGAACAAAAGACTTGAATAGACATTTGTCCAAAGAAGAATTACAAATGGCAAAAAAAAAAAAAAAAACCATGAAAAAATGTTGAACATCACTAGTGATTAAGGAAATGAAAATCAAAGCTACAATGAAATATCATTTCACATCTGTTAGAATGGCCACTGTTAAAAAGAGAGAAAACTATAAATGTTGGATAGGATATGGAGAGATATGGATGCTTATTCACTGTTGGTAGGAATGAAGAATGGTACAGCCACTGTGGAAGACTGTTTGACATTTCCCAAGGAAGTTTAATATAGATTTGCCATGTGACCTGGCAATACCACTACTAGGTATATACCCAGAAGAACTGGAAGCAGTGACACGAACAGTCATCTGCACACCCATTTTCATAGTGGTGGTATTCACAATTACCAAAAGATGGAAACAATCCAGGTTTCCATCAACTGATGAAAGGCTAAACAAATTGTGTATATACACACAGTGGAATATTATTCAGCTGTAAGAAGAAATGAAATTGTGAAGCATATGACAACATGGATGAACCTGGAGGTCATTATATTGAATGAAGCATTCCAGACACAAAAGGACACATATTGCATGATTTTCCTATCATGAATCAAATATATTGAGCAAATTCATGATGTTAACAACTAGAATATAGGTCATCCAAAAATAGAATGAGGTTCGAGAATAGAAAGCTGAGGTGCAGCATTGGTAAAAGGTTTGTAAATCTTTGGAAATGAAAAGAAATAGTGAAAACACATCATAGTGTTTGTAACTAGCAGTGCTAATATATGGGTATGATAGTGATTAAAAGGGAAAGTTCTGGATATCAATAGAAGCAAAGTTGAAAAATGAAGCATGGGACTGCATAGCATAGCAAACCCTCATCTAAAAATCAGTATGGGTAATATTGCTTATATAAGACTGTTTTTCTTTGAAAGAGAACAAATATATGTTAATGTTACAAGATGTTAATATCAAAGTGATACTTGGGCAAAAATAAAACCAAAGCAAACTATGGATAATAGTATAGTGTAATTTATTAATAATCTTCATTAATGGTTTTAAAAATATGCTAAGTGAAAGAAAGTAGACAAAAGGTACTACATATTGTTTGACTCCATCTATACAAAATATAAATACAAATAATTTATAGAGGTGGAACTATAATAGCAGTTATGTATGGCAGGGGAAAGAGAGAGAGATTGAGAGGTGATTACTAAGGGGTAGATATTTTTCTTTTTTGTTTGTTGTTTATTATTATTGTTATTATTTTTATTGGAGTAATGAAAATGCTCTAATGTTAATTGAAGAGATGAATGCACAACTCTATGATTATACAAAGTACCACTGAGTATACAATTTGGATGGAATGTATGCTTTATGAATATATTTCAATAAAATTGATTTTTAAAAAAGAATGCTTGTACACCAATGTTCAGAGTAGCCTTATTCACAATAGCCAAAAAGTAGTCGCAACCCAAGTTTCCATCAACAGATGAATGGAAAAACGATATGTTTTATATCAATACAGTGGAGTATTATTCAGCCAGATAAGGAGATACAGTGCTGATACATGCAACAGCATGTGTGGGTAAGCCTCAGGGAGCTCATGTTGAGTGAAATAAGCCAGACACAAAATGACTGATATTATCTGATTCCACTAAACAAGAAATATCTAGAATAAGCAAATTTACAGACACAGAAATGAGATTAGAGGTTTCCAAGGGCTAAGGTAAGGGAAAAATGGGGAGTTATTGCTAATGGGTACAAGGTTTCTGTTTTGGGTGATGAAAATGTTTTGGAAATGGATGATGGTGATAGTTGCACAACATTATGAATCTATAGAATTCTACTGAATTGTACACTTAAAAATGATTAAAATGAGAAATTTTGTGTTGTATATATGTTACCACAATAAAAAGTAAAAAAAAAAAAAAAAGAGAGAATTAGGTTGTATGAACTAATATATATCTTGATTTTTTTCTCTCAGAATAATGTTGATTCCTTCATGTGGTTTTGTATATCAATAGCTTATTCCTTTTTATTACAAAGTAGATTTTGTTATACAAATATATTGTTAATTATCTATTTCCCTATTAATGGGCACCTGGGCTTTTCAAGATTTGGGCTATTATGAATAAAGCTTCCATAAAAATTTGTGTATGAGGCTTTTTGCATGGGTCTCTCTTGAATGAATATCTAGGAGTAGACTACCTGCGTCATAGAGTAGATGTATATTTAACTTTTTTTTAAGAGATGCCTGTACTGATAATATTGTAAACTTGATGTCTATTTTGTATGTTATTCATATAAGTTATTATTTATATAGTGATTGTATGGTGTATCTTTACCCTTCTTTTCATATAAACCTGTATAATGTCTTTCTATTTAAAGGGCATTTCTTTTTAATCCAGTCTGCCAATCTTTTTTATTTTTTTAATGGGGTGTTTAGTCCATTTACACTCAAAGTAATCACTAATTTGTTTGGGTTAACCCCTTGGTACTGGAATTATACTCATATCATCTGTTCTTTTTTACTCTCCTCCTTTTGGAGGGTGGATGGAGTAATTTTTGATATTCCACGTTATCTTCACTTTATTGGACTTTTAGATATGCCTCTCGTGATGTTAATTTTATGTGCCAACTTGGCTAAGTTATGGTGTCCAGTTGTTTGGTCAAACCCTGGGCCTTGTTGTGTTGGGGGTAATTTGTAGATGAGAAGTAGTGGGGTACAAGATAAATACACAAAAATCAGTGATGTTTCTATGGACCAGAAATGAATTATCTGACAAGGAAATCAAGAAAACAATTATATTTACAATAACAATCAAGAGAACAAAATATATAGAAATAAACTTAGCCAAGGATGTAAAGGTACTTGTATGCAGAAAACTATAAATCATTACTGAAAGAAATTTAAGACCTAAATAAGTGAAAAAATATGCCATGGTAGTGGATTGGCAGACTTAATATTATTAATATATCTATACTATCCAAAGTGATTTACATATTTATCACAATTCCAATCCAAACTGCTTCACAGAAATGCAAAAGCTAATCATCAAATTCAGATGAATGGGCAAGAGACCCTGAATAGCCAAAACAACCTTGAAAAATAACACAGTTGGAAGACCCATATGTCCATACTTAAAATTTTATTACAGTAATCAAAACAGTGTGGAACTGGCACAAGGATAGATATATAGACCAATGGAATAGAATTTCCACATATCTATGGACATTTGATTTTTCATAAAAGAGCCAAGTCTACTTATTAGGAAGTGATTAGTCTCTTCAACAAATCATGCTGGGAATACTGCATATCCAAATGCAAAAGAATGAAAGCGGAACCCTATCTCAAACCATATACAAAAATTAACTCAAAATGGACCAATAACCTAATTATAAGATCTAAAAGTATAATATCCCTTAGAGAAAAACCAGGGAAAGATCTTCAGGACCTTGTATTAGGTAATGGATTCTCAGACTTTACCAAAAAGCACATACAACAAAAGAAACAATGGATAAAGTGGACTTCATAGAAATTAAAAACTTTGGGCATTAGAGGACATTGTCTTTTTATGAATTTGAATTTTACATCTTATAGGAAGTAAAAAGTACAGATAAAATAAAAAAAATACAATATTCCTGGCATTTATATTTACACATGCCATTACTACTCCTGGAGATCTTTATTTCTTCATTCAGATTCAGTCTATTTTCTAGTGTCCTTTCCTTTTCCTCCCTGGAGCATTTTTTGTAGGGCTGGTCTAGTGCTGATGAACTCCTTCAGCTTTTGTTTATCTGTGAATGTCATAATCTTTTCCTCAGTTTTGAAAGACATCTTTGCAGAATATAGAATTCTTGGTTGGCATTTGTTTTGCTTTCAGCACTTTGAATATGTTATTTCACTGCCGTCTTACCTCCATGACTTCCAGTGAGGAATTGGTCCTAAATTTATGGAGGCGTCCTTGTACATGATGCATTGCTTCTCTCTTGTGGCTTTTGGAATTCTCTCTTTTTCTTTGGCATTTGAAAATTTAAATATAATATCTCTTAGCATGGATCTATTTGGTTTTAATCAGTTTGGAGTTTGTAGAGCTTCTTGGAATGTGTATGTTCATGTCTTTTGTTAAATTTGGGACATTTTCAGCCATAATTTCTTTGACTATTCTCTCTGCTCCTTTCTCTTTTTCTTCTCCTTCTGAAATCCCATATTTGTATGTTGGTACACTTAATGGTGTCCCCCATGTCTCTCAGGCTCTGTTCCCTTTTCTTCCTTCTTTTTCTTTCTGCTCCTCAATCTGTATGATTTCAACTGACTTATCTTTGAGCTAACTAATGCTTGCTTCTGCCAGCTCCAATCTAATGTTGAACCACTCTATGGAATTTTTAATTACTGTTACTGTGGTCTTCAATACTTTTTGGCTCTTTTTCTTAATTTCCAACTCTTTATTGATATTCTTTTTGTGTTCATCTGTCATTTTCCTGATTTCCTTTAGTTCTTTGTCCATGCTTTCCTTTAGCTCTTTGAACATATTTAGGACTATTATTTTGAAGTCTTTGTCTATTATATCCAGGCTTTGGTTTTCCTTGTTGGTATTTTCTAATTCTTTATCCCACTCCTTTACATGGACCATTGTTTCCTGTTTCTTTGTATTTTTTGCACTCTTTTGTTGCAACCTGGATGTTTTTATATTTTAATTTGTTATCTCTGGAATGTAGACATGGAAGCATCTGTTCCTTAAGCTCGTATCCAGCTAGTGTTATGACAAAGATTTCCTTCAATGCCAGGAGCTAGCAAAAGAAAGAGGAGGAGGAGGAGGAGGAGGAGGACGGGGGCGGGAGGAAGAGGAGGAGGTTGCAGGTTGGACTGTGTGTGTGCTTCTTCAGAGCTTAGCTGTCCTAATAATGATTTTAGAGACCAGTCCAAAACAAAAGTGTAGGGGCTTCCCCAGTTTTTTCTGCATGTACGCCTTGTCCTGAGCATGCATGCCTGGCTCTAGGTATTCCCCTGCTTACATATATATGAATGTTCCCATTCCCCTAGGAATCAGTGTTTACTCATGGTCCAGGTGCTACCTTATATTTTCCACAACTAACCATTCCTTCTTCAACTGTGATTGGACTGTTATCTCACAGCATTTTGTTGAAGATCTCTGTGAACCACCTCTATGTGCAGGGCAAGTTCTGAGACAGCAAGCCTGTGATGAATGTTCTGGTTCAGTCCTTCAGGTTTCTAGCAGACAGATTGGCACAGACATACATGCATATGTCCAAAGGTTACTCCACTCCCTCAGGACTGGGGTCAGGGACCTGTGCTGACAGTGTGGGCTGGCTCCATGCAAAACTTATGAGGGGTGGCATCATGAAAGCCTGCCATTTTTAAGTTGCCTTTCTCTTAATTTGGCACTTATCCTGTTACTGAAACCCTTTAACTGTTTTCTGGAGCTTTGAAATCAATAGTTTAGCTAGTCCTTATTTATTGTTTACAGTTTCAGTGGGGGCACAGAACCCTGGAGCATCTAACTCTGCCATCTTGATTGAAGCCTCCCATAAATTTTTTTAAAATTGAATTCTGAACATTTTAAAATAGAAAAGTAGAAACTGAATGCTATGGATTCAATTATGTACCCCCCTCAAAAGTCATCTTTTTATTCATAATCTGTGCTCCTGTTGCTGTGAACTTATTTGTAAATAGGACCCTTTGAAGTGTTATTATTAGTTAAAGTTTAGCCAACTGAATAAGAGTGATCTTAATACATTTTACTGGAGACCTTATAAAGAGGAGTACCTGGAAGCCAGAAATTAGAGAAAGCTGCAGGAAGAAGCCAGAAGTCAGCAGAAACCAGAAGAGTAGACACAAATAGAGAGAGATTATCATGTGATGGGAGGCAGATATGCCAGCCAAAAAAATCTCCAAGGATTGTGGTAAGCTAGCACCAGAACACTACAAATTTCAGGGAGAAAGGATTACCTTGACAACATCTTCTTTTTGGATTTCTAGCCTCTAAAATTGTGAGGCAATAAATTCTTGTTGTTAAGCCAACCCATTGTGTGGTATTTGTCATAGCAGCCTGGCAAAGTAAGACAATGAAGAAAATAATATTTATGTCCAGAAAAAGGTATGCTTCTTATTCTGTTAAGCTGCATTGTATTTGTGAGCATGTCAAGGAATAAAGTTATCTGTGATCTGTGTTGTTGATATGTGTCTGAACTTCTTTGTTCACCACAGATTTGTCTCCTGTCCAACCATCAGACTTCAGTAGGCCCTGTGAATCTATGCTTTGTGGGAGGATTCCCTCTCAGCAATTGTGTCCCCCACCCCAGTAGTATATGGCTACTTTAAAGTTAGGCATGGTTGTAGTGATTTCCTCTTTTCCCTCTGCTACTCTCACACGTTAGCAGTTGTGGCAGTTTGATATTATTTATGAATCCACAAAAGAGATTATGTTTGTAAACTGGCCTGTTCCTCTGGGTGTGATATCTTTTGATTGTATTAGATTCAGCTGAGATGTCTTTGATTAAATTATGTGAAGATTAGGGCTTTGATTTGACCACTTCAGTGAGGCATAACCCAGGTCTGAGTCCCCGCCCCCTTGGTAGGCTGATATAAACAGACACTCACTCAAGAAGATACATGGGAAGAGAGACAGCTCCATAGATGCCAGAGCAGAGAACTTTGTCATGTCTTGGAAGAGGAGAGAATTTTGTCAGTTTGGATCCTGGAGCCGCAGGAGGAGAGATGGACCATTTGCCTGATAGTTTACAGCTGACCTTGGGAAGAGTGCTGAGATTGGTATAGGAAGCCCTGAGATACAAGCCCAGAGGGGAGCCTGAACCCTCACAGAGATCAGCGCCCATCATGCTCCAGCACATGGCAACTGACTTTGGTTAGAAAGCAACCTTGTGTTGGACTCTTTAGGGCCTTCTAACTGTAAGCTTATACCCCAAATAATTACCCTTTATCAAAGCCAACAGATTTCTGGTACTTTGCATCAGTACCTCTTTGGCAGACTAATACAGCAGTCTCCAGTATCTCTGTCTCTCAAGGAAGTCTCTTTTAGCTCTCTCCAGCAGTGGACAGCCTCTGCTTGGTTGTCAGTGTAAGGCCCAGGATCTTTGTGGGGTTTCTTCTCTTCTTCCTGCATATATACACAGACTTAAGCAGTCCCAGGAGGTCCTGGAAAAGGGCTCTCTCTACCCTTCTGTTCCTGCTCAAGTGGTAGACAGCTGCTAAGCTCAATGTGAAACCCAACTTGCCTGGAGCCTTCCTCTCAGTTCTTCTGCTATGCTCTAAGATGTCAGAATCATTCTCTCTCAGTTCTCCCCCTGCCCTATCCCCAGCCTTTCTCATTAACACTCATCAAAACCCTTGGAAAGAATTAGCAGGGTATGGAGGCTCCCTTTTTGTCTGGGGCTCCCAGGCCTATCTGTCATTCCAATCCCCTCAATGACCTTAAAATATGTGAAAAGTTTAGTAGTTTTCTTCTTTCTTACCTGCATCTAAGATGACTTCTTCCTACTCCCTCTACTCTGTTCAGGAAGCAAGCAGCCACGATTTCCTTCTCTTCCAGGAGAGGTCTGATGGTTTGATGCTGGATGGACCCTAGGAAATCATGTACTTAGAGCTAATACATTCCTGTAGGTGAGAACCTATTGTAGGTGGGACCTTTTGATTAGGTCACTTCAGTTAAAGGCCTTTTGATTAGATTACTTCAGTAAGCATGACCCAAAGTGGGTCTTAATCCTCTTATTGTAGTCATGTTTAAATGGGATGAATATGGAGAAAGACACAGAGACAACTCCCTAGAAGCTGAGTGAGAGAAAGCACTGGAAGCCAGAAACTGCAATCAAGGGAACACAAAAGCAGAGAAAAATCCACAAAGCAGGAAGGTGAAGTCAAGGACACCTGGAGGAGGAGGGAGAGCCCAAGCATTTGCTGCCATGTGCTTTGTCATATGACAGAAGAGTCCAGGATCACTAACAGCTGGTCTTCGGGGAGAAAAGCATCACGTGATGGAGCCTTGCTTTGGACATTCTCGTGTCCTCAGAACCGTAAGCTTGTAATTTAATAAACCCATTTCTGGTATATTGCTTTTGGTAGCTTGTAGCAAATTGAAACAAGAGGCTTGTCACATTCTAGATATTAGCTCAATAGGTCCCCATTTCCCCCTACCCCCAACTTCAGTTCTCTCATGTTCTTTGAAAAAATCTTTGATTTTCCATATTAGCTGACTTTTTATTTTGTTAGGGTGGGAGCAAATTTAACTTGTGACTTTCTATCTTCAACAGAAGTGAAAGTCTATTAAGTGTTTTTTTTAATGTCTGCATCACCAAAAGTCAGAATAAAATCCCTGGGAAGTTAAGAGGCCTACATTTGACGATGAAATGAAAATAGCTCCACAAGGTAGGAAGAGAGCAGAATCTGGATTCTTTTCCCTGTGGCCTTTCTCCTGTCCCCACCACTTGTGCTCTGTGTTGCAGATTGCAGAACACAGTTCATCTGAAAGGCTTCCCCTGGCAGGCCACCTCCATACAGATTCAAACTGAATCGTGTGAGGTAGAGAAGTGTGAACAAAGCTCTCTGACAGAAAAGCCTGTGGTATTTTTGAGATCAGGGATATGTTCACAGTCCTAGCTCTGGGCATAATTTTTGCTTCTGTTTATGAGGGCCTCTTCCAGAATACTCTGTCTTACCCCTGTGGCATTTACTTGGAATAGCTTTCAGAAGTACAATGTATCAGTTAGAGCCTCTTAGGAATTTGAGCGTGTTGTTCTGGGATCACCAAAGGTTGCTACTGAGATCATTGTATTTTATTTTATTTTTATAAGGACAGCAATTCAGGGACATGAAAGAAACTTTGTGTTTTCATTGATTCAAATGATTTGTTTATGGCAAATAATGTAGCTCCTTGACATCAGAATAAAAATACTGATATGAATTCTATATAATTGCAATTTTTGCATCTACGTTTAGAATCACATTATAATAGCAAATGCCTTGATATAATCTTGTACTAAGCTTCCTTTTATTTGTTGGGCTAGTGGCATATTTCTTCATCTAATCGCGCACATTATTTTATAGAATTACCTTTGCCTTTCTTAAAAGACATGGGCCGCACTAATTGAAGTACTTAGTTCGACACAACGATAGCACTTGGTTGGTGTAACCACAAATGATTAGGATGTGGGTGACTGGTGATATAACTTTTGATATACTGCATAGAATTTATTTAGCTTTCCTGGGCACTGCTCGAGCAAGTCCAAATATCCATAGCAAGGCCATTCCGTGAAGATCTGATGGTCCTCTGGATAAACTGTGACCTGGGTTATTTTTGCAGAGCATCAGATTAGGAATAATACTTAAGGAACTAAAAATAGGTTTATGTGGAAGATAGATTCTTGAGACTGACCTGGATAATGGATATCATAGCATTCTTTCTTCACTCACTTGCTCAATTTGTGGCTATGGATTGGAAATGGAAGTATAATTGAGTTGTTCTGATGTTTGAAGGTTCCAACTTCCAGTCAGCTCTACAGTGCTGCCTAGCAGGGAGCATTCCCTTTCCCTAAGCCTTTTGTTCCTCTCTCTACTGGTTTTTATATGTCAATGGGGGGTTGAATTTTAGAAGAAACCAGTGGATGGCTCATAAAAGAAACATGACAGAACTGAATTTTAAAGATGTTTTAAGGAAAGGGAAGAAATTCATTCAGTAAAAATGAGCTATAAAATTATCCACATCATCCCTCACATAATTAGTTCCTAAATTGATCAGCTGTCACCTCGTATTATTTTTGGTGACCTCAGGTAAGTTAGCAGTTCCATGAATGGGGAAGGCATGGGATTATTTTATTTAGAGAGCATGTTTTACTAACGGATTTAAATACAAACCTGTAGCTTACTTCCAGCCAATGGTACAATTTCCAGCTTCTAATAATCACTAAAGTAACTATTTATTTTTTAGTAACTATACCAAAATCCTACACTTAATAAGCATAAAACTAATGGAATTTCCAAGTGTGCATTATTGCCTGCATCATGTTAGTCCTACGGTCTAGTTATATTTGGGATGTTATTGTCAGAAGTTGGCCAAGTATAGAAAAACTAGATTTTCTTTCAAGGTATCTTTATCCAAATTGTTTTCAAGCAGAATTACCCATGAAGCTTAAAAATATTCCCAAGCTAGGCTTCTCCACAGACTATTTACATCCAGGTGATGCCAAAGTATGGCTGAAGGTAGGAACAATCACTCACTCTCTAATCTCTAAAGTAGAGGGGCTCAAAATGTGGTCCCCAAACCAACAGCAACAGCATCATCTGGGAAATGGTTAGACATACAACCATTTCTGGGTCACAAACTCCTAAGACCCACTCTGACCTACTGAATCAGGAAGTGGGGGTGGGGGGCAGGCATATGCTTTTATAAGCTCTCCAGGTGATTCTGATGTACACATTTCAGAACCACTGTGCTTCTAGAAAAAATTGAATATGAATTCATTGACAGATTGCTTCGGTGATTCCAACTATTCTCTAACCTTAGGCCAGTTGAAAGGAGAAAAAGACATATAGGTTAGCTCAGATCTTTTGGGTTCATGCCACAGGTCACATGAATGAATTCTCACATTTTACTTCTTGTCTTAGAACCTCATCCTGGCAATTTCGTCCATATGGGTTTAGGTGTTTGAAAGAAAAGGCCCAAGATGACGTTGGGGTACAGGCAGAGGAAGCCTGGAGGTCTAGGAAGCTTCCAATAAATGCTCAAAGGATGGCATCACCTTGATGAACTCATCGTATTTCATGAATCTTGTGTGATAGCTTAGTAATTCAAACATGTAGGATTCTCAGAATTAAAAAATACCCAAGGATATTGCTAATTGATCCATTCACAGTGAAAGAAATATGTGCTTGAAGAGACCATATATACATGTCCTCTGGCTGGTAGATTCTTTCTTTAGGAAAATGACAATGGGCTACCTTTTTGTAACCAGAAGGCAGCAAGCAAGAGATCATAGTATGTTATTTTATTTTATTTAATTTTAAAGATTTATTTATTTATTTTATCCATTTTAACCCCCACCCCCTTCCCCATTTGCTGTTTTGTGTCCATTCGCTGGGCAGTTTTCTGTGTCTGTTTCCTGCCATCTCTTATCCTCCTCCTTCTCCAGTCTTCACCAGGATTCGATCCTGGAGACCTCTGATGTAGGAGAGTGGTGTTCTGCCACCTGCGCCACCTCGGTTCCTAGTTTTCGGAGCTTTCGGAGCATCTCATCTTGTCTCTCCCCTGGGTCTCTCTTCTGTAACGTCATCATCTTGCTGCATGGCTCCCGGGGCCTGGCGGCTCACCGGCACACAGAGCCTGGCAGCCCATGTGCCTTCTATATATATATTTTTTTGTTTTACCAGGAGGTCCTGGGGATCGAACCCAGGTCCCTCCATATGGCAGACGGACGCCCAACCATTTGAGCCACATCCGCCCCCCCATAGTATGTTATTTTTGTGATCCAAATATTTACTGAGATCAGGCCATGAAAACCAGAGACAGCCATGGATCAATGTGTTATCAGCCTATGGGAAGCTTTGGAACAAGGTGCTCTCAAATTATGTTCTCCTTTGGCATGGGCTCAATATTTGCTTCACTTACACATTTTTAAATTCCATAATTCAGAATGATCAGTTCCCCTTTGAATTAGCATATGCAGTCTTTAGATATTAAAGTTATGACCGAATTTTAATCATCTGGGAACCAGAGTCTCTTTAAAGAGAATTGTCCAGACTTGTCTAGTCCAGAATCTTGGATATCCATTTATTAGGTTTTATCAACATATTTATTTGGTATAATTCACATAAAATTAACTACATATATTCACAGTATACAATTTGTAAAATTTTGACATATATATATACCCAAGAAACATCATCATAATCAATTATGAACATATCCATTATTCCTGAAGACTTCCTTATGCCACTTGGTAATCCCTACCTCACATCTTCCTCATCACCAGGCAACCACTACTCTGCTTTCTGTCACATAGATTACTTTTTACATTCCAGAATTTTATATGAATTGAATCATACAGGATGTAGTATTTTTGACTGATTTACTTTAAAGCAAAATTATTTTGAGATTCAGCCATGTTTTTGCATATATCAACAGTTCATTTTTATCAATTCACCTGCCAGTTGACATTTAGGTCATTTCTAGGTTTTGAGTATTACAAATGTAATGTTATAGCATTCATGTACAAGATTCTGTATAGATATATGCTTTCATTTCTCCTGTGTAAATACCTAGGGGTAGAATGCATGCATCATATGGTAGGGGTATGCTTAACTGTTTAGGAAACTGCGAACTGTTTTCAAAAGTGGTTTTACTACTTTCTATAAACAATGTGTGAGAATTCCAGTTCCTCCATATCTTTGCAAGCAGTTGGTATGGGCAATCCTCTTAATTTTAGCCATTTTAATGTGTATATAACACTCTGTGATCTTGAGTACTGTATGTAGCTTCACGAAGTCAGGTGTGTAAGTCTTCCAGCTTGGTTCTTCTTATTCAACATTTAACAGAAGAGTGGAAATCAATATGAAAAATTTAAAAACAATTCTGAATTTCTGCCTTCTCTTTTACATCTAGAACAACAGTTATGAAAGTATTTTCCAGGGATCCCTGGAGGTCCTCAAGTCCTTGTTAGGGGGTCAAAGATCAAACCAATTTTCATAATAATATCTAGATGATTTTTTTTTTTTCACTTTCATTCTTTCATGAAATATGCAACGGAGTTTTCCAGACTACCTGACGTGTGATGACATCAGGGCTCTGATTGTTGATAGAATGTGTGCTTGTGTATTTATACATTTACATTTTTTTTTGGTTTCTGGTTCCGCACATAAACTTGGAAGTCACTGCTACTGTCCTCACAAGAAAAAGGTGAAAAACTGAAAATCAACAACTCTTAGATGCATCAGAGAATTGAGATCACAGGGCAAACCAGAAACTAGAAAACTGGAGAGATAAGCAGATGCAGAGAATCACAGCTTATGAGGAGCAGAAATCAGTGCTCTTCCTAGCATTTAGTGGGAATACTTAAGGGGTAATTGACTAATTTCTTGAGACTGAGCATGGGACAGCTTGAAAGATAAAATCTCTTGGAGGCCCATGTTCGGGGGGCTCCCACACTTTTATGAGTTTTACTTACAGAACTTCAACCAGATTCCCACTGTGAAGGTCAGAAAAAACTCCCTTCCTGCTTCTGTGAGTGAAGGGGAATAGTAATTATTTTTAAATACATCCGGAATGTTCTGTTTTCCTTTACAAATGCCTGCTTTTAGGGAAACTATTTTTTACTAGAACCTCACCATCATGGGTTTCACCAGAGTCTACCAGATATGGTGAAGGGAAATATCCAAATCTATCCCCCTCTAGCCTTTGACATGGGGAGGGGAATTACCAACTCTAGCCCCCTCTCGCCGTCCTGTGTCACTTAAAGGATGAATAAAAAAATGAGAGTCACTTGTGAAGATTGGAGCCCAAGGACACAAGCTTACTAAAAACAGACCTTATCATGGGTTTATAGAATGCTTCCCAGTCCCCCACAACTTACCACCATATAACCAGGCCCCTGCATAGTAAAAGGAGATGGCAGTTGAATAGAACTGCAAGGTTCAGACCCTATTTAAGATAGAGTTTCTAGGGAAACCCCAAAGACAACAGGGAAGGTAAGAAACTAGGACACCAGAGGAAATTTTAGCCTCTGACACTTACAGCTTCAGAAAACATAACCACAAATTATTTCTCTGTAGAAAACCCCAAAGAATTGACCGAAAAACTTCCTAGAACTAAAATGTGATTATAGCAAGGTTGCAGTAGACGAGGTTAGTATACAAAATCAGTTGTTTTTCTATATTGGAGCAATGATCAATTGAAGCTTGAAATTATCTTTCTCTATTGAATTGCCTTTGCTCCATTACCAAAGATCAGTTGACTGTATTTGTGTGGTCTATTTCTGGTCTCTCTATTCTATTTCATTGATCGATTTCTCTTTTCTTTCACCAGTACCACCCTGTCTTTATCACTGCAGCTGTATAGTAAGTTTTAAAGTCCAGTATGTCAGTCTTCCAACTTTGTGCTTCACCAGAACTGTGCTGGCTATTCTGGGTCTTTTGTCACTTCATAAACCTTAGAATCATTTTACCAAAATTCAAAATATAACTTGCTGGAATTTTTATTGGAATTGCATTGAATCAATAGATCATTTGGGAAGAACTGACATCTTTATGATAGTAAGGATTTCTGTCTATGAACATGGACTACTGTCCATTTATTTAAATTTAAAAAATTTTATTTGATCGTAGGTATAGATTTCCACATATAGATTTGTACATTTCTTAGATTTTTTGCTTAAGTATTTCCCTCTTCTTTTGTGCTAATGTAAATGGTGTTATTTTTAATTTCAAGCTTCAATTGGATTTTAGTTAATAATATATTAATTTTGTTCATCAATTGTAAGAAGCTGTGTGTGAGGAGTGGAGGAGAGAGGGTATATGGGAACTCGGTAATTTCTGCACAATTTTTACACAAACCTAAAACTGCTCTAAAAAGTCTATTAAAATCCTCAGCATTAATCTCATATATGGAAAGTATCAATACCCGTAACACACACAAAAACAAAACCTTTGGGGATCCTCAGTGATGTTTAAGTATGTAATTCAGTTCTGAAATGTGAAATCTAGAGATAAGTTAGGGGAAGAATAATAGAAGAAAAGAAAGCAATTGCTTTAAAACAGGAGAAAAGGAACGCCTCCAAACTTAAAAGCACTCTCTCTATTTTTTCTCTCAAACTGGAATGGGAAGGTGAAGGGACAATACAAACACATCGCTGCAGGCTGTTATTGGCCCTGGAGACCTGGCCTTTGTTCTGATGTTGGCAAAACTCTGATTTCTATAGTGCTAGACTTGCTGTCTCATTGCTTTATCCCAGGGTCATATTTAACCTGCAGCCTTTTTCCACTGTGCCTGGTCAAATGGAGCATTTTTCAGAGTTTATGAGGAAGCTGCCACTGGTTAACTTGCTTCCAGATGAAAAGATCACTGCAGGGCCTGAGAGGAGCTGTGGTTTGGTACTGAAGCCCTCTCTGCTTCTCTGTGAGCTTCGATGGCTGCTGAGATTCTGCTACCCTAGGAAGACTGAGGCGTTAATAGAAACCAGAAACCAAGCTGCGAGGATAGTCAGAGAATACAATGGATTCTGTTTCCCCATACTTACTGGCATATGCATTATTTGTTATTAAGTAAATGATTCAACATGAATGAAGAGGTTTCTAGAATAAGCAGTAGGGAATGTTAGTCTCTAGTTGGTGTCTTGAATAGTCAGGTGATAGAAGGAAGTCCTGGATTAAAACGGGATGCCTCTATTCCTACTTCAGTATCCTGTGGCTCTAACGTGCTCCCTCACTAATTTGTCATACCTCATATGAGACTGAGATTTACAAAGCTATGGGACAGAAAATGGTGGACAAATTTTGGTATAATTATGCTAACAGAAATCATAGTAAATATGCCTTTGTTAAATATTACTATTTTCATGTTTCTTCTGAGTACCACACCAATTTCTTTCACTAGTAAAAAAAATGCTCTTTTATTATTAGAAATGTCCCCAAAGCACAAGTCTTAAATATAAAATAATTTGGTAAATGAAATTGTCATATTCTTTTTTTTTTAAGAGAATTTGTGGGTTTACCGAAAAGTCATGCATAAAATACAGAGTTCCCATATAGCACCTATATTAGTCAGCCAAAGGGTTGCTGGTGGAAAATACCAGAAATCTATTGGCTTTTATAAAGGGTATTTATTTCAGGTAGAAGCTCACCGTTACCAGGCCATAAAGCATAAGTTACTTCCCTCACCAAAGTCTGTTGCGACATGTCAGAGCAAGATGGCTGCAAGGGTTCAGGCTTCCTGGGTTCCTCTCTTCCTGGGGCTCCTTTCTCCTTGGGCTCAGCTGCTTTGCTTTCTTCACAAGGCCAGCTGTAGACTATCAGGCAAATGGCTCGTCTCTCTTCCTGAGGGCTCTGCCTGTGTCTAATGGAGACTTCTCTCCTTCCTCACGTATCTCCTTCTCTGTGTGCTTACTTCCCGGGCTCCAGGGTCAAAACTCCAACCTCCCTTCTCTGCGGTGAGGTTTCTTTGTGAGACCCCACCCACCAAGGGAGCCGGGTTCTCAACATCCTACTGACAGGGCCTAATCAAAGCCTTAATCATTATTTAATCAGTAAAAGTGAAACCTCTGAATCCAATATTATCTAATATGCCCAGAGAAACAAACCAGTTTTCAAACATAATCCAATACCTATTTTTGGAATTCATAAATAATGCCAAACTGCTATGCCACTCTATTATTAACACCTGTATAGGTGGGGTATATTTATTACAATTGATGAAAGAACATTTTAATAATTATTAAAAACAGTCCATGGTTTAACTTGGGGTTCACTGTTTGCACTGTGCATTTTCATGGATTTTAAATTTAGTTTTATTCTAGTAGCATATATCCAACCTAAAATTTTTCCTTTTAACCACATTCAAATATGTAATGCTGTGCTGTTAATTATGTTCAGCGTTGTGCTCCCATCACCACCATCCCTTATTAAAATTTTTCAGTCTTCCCAAATAAAACTGTACATTTTAAGCCTTAGCTCTCTATTCCCTACTTACACCCCACAGTAACCTGTATTCTAGATTCTGACTCCAAGAGTTTGCTTATACGAATTAGTTTATATCAGTGAGAGCGTTCAGTCTTTGTCCTTTTGTGCCTGGCTTATTTCACTCAACATTATGTTTTCATATTTTAATCCATGTTTTAAAAACTTCATTTCTTGTTACAGGTGAATAATAGTCCATTGTGTGTATATGCCATATTCTGTTTATCTATTCATCGATTGATGGATACTTAGGTTGCTTCCATCTTTGGCAATTGTGAATAATGCTGCTATGAACATTGGGGTGCACATATTTATTCAAGTCCCTGCTTTCAATACTTCTGGGTATATACCTAGAAGTGGGATTGCTGAGTCATATGGTAGTTCCATCTCCAACTTCCTGAGGAACTACCAAATTGTTTTCTACAATGGCTGCATCATTTCACATTCCTACTTACAATGTTGGTTTCCATTTCTTTACATCCTTGCCAGCACTTGTTACTTCCATTTTAAAAATAAGAATCATTATAGTATGTGTGAGGTGCTATCTCAGTGTGACTTTGACTTACATTTTCCCTGTGACCAATGATATGGAGATCTTCTCATGTGCTCATTGGTCATCTGTACATCCTCTTTTGAGAAATGTCTATTCAAAGTCCTTTGTCTACTTTTGTAGTGAATCCTTTAGAAACCCTTCTCCTTTCATTCTGAGCATATATTTTTTTAATGTTTTCTTTATAGTTACCATGGGGTTTAAATTTAAGATCCTAAGTCTTTAACAATCTCATTTAATTTTATACCACCTTAACTTCAATAATATATACAAACTATGTTTCTAATACCCCTCTGTCTACCCTCACTTTTATGTATTCCTGTTACAATTACATGTTTATGTATTATGACACCAAAACCACTTATTTCATCATTACATTTTGTGCATTTGCATTTGAGGTCCTGTAGGAAGTAAAAAATGGAGTTTCAAACCAAAAATCCAATTGTACTGGCATTTTTATTTACCCTTGTCATTACCTTTACTGCCAATCTTTAGTTCTTCCTGTGACTTCAGTTGATTTTCTGGTGTCCTTTCCTTTCAACCTGAAGAACTCCCTATAGCATTTCTTGTAAGGCCAGTCTAGTGGTGATGAACTCCTTCAGCTTTTCTTTTTGTAGTAATATATTAATCTTACTCTCATTTGTGAAAGTCAGTTTTGCCAGATACAGACTTCTTGATTCACATTTTTTCCCCTTGAGTACTTTAAATGTCATCCCCTTGCCTTCTGGCCTCCCTGGTTTCCCATTAGAAATTGGCATTTAGCTTTATTGAGTCTCCTTTGTACATGACATGTTGCTTCTGCTTGTGGCTTTCAGAATTTTCTCTTTATATTTGGCATTCAACAGTTTGATTATAATATACGTTGGTGTGCTTCTATTGGGTAAATGCTGTTTGGAGTTCCTTGTACTTCTTGGATGTGTGTATTCATTTCTTTTGTTATATTTGGGAAGTTTTCAACAATTGTGTCTTTGAATATTCTTTCTGCTCCTTTCTCTTTTTCTCCTTCTTTGAATTCCACAATGTGTATACTGGAATATTTTATGATATCCCACAGGGCTTTGAGGCTCTTGTTTTTTCTTTCTTCCTGCTTCTCAGACTGAATGATGTCAATTCTCTTATCTTTGAGTTCTCTGATTATTTCCTCTTTCAGTTTCAATCTGCTATTGAACCCTTCTAGGGAATACTAAATTTCTGTTACTATGATCTTAAGCTCTATTTGATCCCTTTTCATGATTTCTATCTCTTTATTGGACTTTCTCTTTGTTTTCATCTATTATTCCTCTGATTTCCTTTAAGTTTTCATCCATGTTTTCCTTTAGGTTTTTGAGAATATTTAGGACCATTATTTTAAAGTCTTTTTCTGGTTTTCCCCAAGTGTGGCCCTCTTTGTTGATGGTTCCTAATATTTTATCCTGCATGGACCTGGACCATTATTTCTTGTTTCTTTGTATGTTTTGTCATCTTTGGTTGCAAACTGGACATTTTAATATTTTTTTTTTTTTAAAGATTTTATTTATTTACTCATCCATCCCCCCCTGCCGCTTGTGCTCGCTGGGTCAGCCAACCATGCCATGCGGGCGGGCCCTGCCTTCACCAGGAGGCCCCGGGAACCGAACCCAGGGCCTCCCATATGGTAAACGGGAGCCCCACTGATTGAGCCACAGCCGCTTCCCCATTTTAATATTTTTAATGTGTAATCTCTGGAATTTAGACATGGAAGCATCTATTTCTTAAACTTGAATCCAGTAATTGTTATGACACAGAAATTTCCATCAACTCCAGAAGCTAACAAAAAAGAAGGAGAAGTAGAAGGAAGAAGAAAAAAAGAAAAGAAAAAATAAAATAAAATAAAGAAAAAGATTGACCTGTGGGAGTGCTCTCCTTCAGAGCCTATCTGACTTACCAATAAGTTTATAGAATAGTCTCAGGTCCTTCCCAGTCTTCTCTGGACATATGTCTTGTCCTGGGCATGATTATGTAGCTCTAGAAATTACACCAATTATACAGATCTGTATTTCCCCTTTCCCTAGGAAACTGTGTTTCCTCATGATCCTGGGCACTGTGCTGTATGTCCTCTTTTGCCTCAGGCAGCTGCAGTTTGACTGTTCTCCTACTGTATTCTGTAGGAGAGCTGTTTGAGCTGCCTTCTACCTGCAGGACTAGTTCTGGGATAGTGATTGTGTGACATATGTTCTGTTTCAGTCCTTCAGGCTGCCACCAGACAGATTGGCATAGAAATATATGTAGCCAGTATGTGCATGAGGATTATTCTGCTCCTGCAGACCAGGACCCAGGACCCACACTGGGAGTGTGCTGCAGCTCTGCACTGTGAAGGGATGTGGAGGGTTGAGCCAGGTGCCAGGAGATCCTTCCATTTTTAAATTGCCTTTTTAAAAATTTGGCTCTTGTCCTGTTACTGCAATCATTTAACTGTTTCCTGAATCTTTGAGAAATATGGCTCTATCATCTATTTTTGTTATTTAAAACTTCTGGGGGGGCATGGGGCCCTGGAGTTGCTCACTCCTCTGTCTTGATGAATGGAACACTGTCTGAGATTAATTTTCAACTTTCAAATTTCAGTGCCTATTTGGACCTTTTCCAAGTGTTCTTCAAAATAAATTAAGCAAATACTTAAATATCTACAAGTTAGTTCAATTGTATCACAGCATAATTAATGATTCAACAGAAAATAAGTCTAAGGAAAAGATAGTAGCAGCATAAGAGCATGTTTAAGAATTTAAGAGGCATGATACAAGATGGAAATGTTGGTAGGTACTTTTCATTCCCATTTCTACTTATGTAAATTAAAATTACTAATACTGAATGGCAAACTGGACCATACCATCAACCTGTGCTGGATGTTCATTCGTCATCACCAGTGAAACAATGGCATTCTATTATAAATGCAATGATCACTTTGTTCATTCAACATATATATATATACACACACACATATATATATTAAATATTTATTTATTTCTCCCTCCCCCCCCATATTGTGCTCTCTGTGTCTGCTCGTCTTCTTTTTAGGAGGCACCAAGAACTGAACCCAGGACCTCCCATGTGGGAGGGAGGTGCCCAATCACTTGAGCCACACCTGTGCTCTGCTTGTTGTGTCTCTCATTATGTCTCCTCATTGCATCAGCTCATTGCACTAGCCCATGGCGCCAGCCTGTCATGTCAGTTTGCTGTCCTGTTCATCTTCTTTAGGAGGCACCGGGAACTGAACCCAGGACTTCCTATGTAGGAGGCAGGCACCCAAGTGCTTGAGCCACATCCATTCCCTCAACATACATTTTTGAGCTAGTTCCATATGCAGGATTATGTTATTAATATAATTTTTTTCATATTCTGTATATATATCACAAGTACTATTGTAATTTTACAGAGTTTTGAATCGGTAGGAATGTCTTAAAATTTATACCCTCAAGCAAATTGCTTTTTGGATTATTAATGTGTTTAGATAACTCTTTTCCCTCCATGAAATTATCTGATTGGTGTATGGGATTTGAAAATACATTTTATTCAGATAAAGTGTAAATCTGCTATTTGCATGGTATTATTTATTTTTACAAAATAAACAAAACTGCTGAACTTTAAAGAAATCTAACATTAACATTTTCCTATTTTTTATAAACTGACAACTATAAACAGAAGATATTTACAATATGTAGTAAAGCCAGAAAATTTGTTATGGTTGCTACTATTTTTATTGTTGTTATATAGAGCAGACTTATTCTCAGAAAAGAATTGAGGGGCTAAAAGCAAAGTAAAAACTGAACTAATAGGCTATGGAACTTTAAAATTAAGGGCAGCACAATCAGCCATGCACTAGGTTTCCTTGTCTTGTGACCAACTTCATTTTTCTCTTGTAACTAAGAGTTGTCCAATTCTTATGTCTTCAGTGTGTAGGATTGAATTCCATAGGTAAGTTGATGTAAGAATGAATAATTTTTAGAAAGCATGTTTTGAGGGTAAATTTGAATCACTTCATGTGAGCGTCAAGGTCAAGGAAGCCCCTCCAGGCTACATCTGCCTACTGCGAGCAGCAAAATCCCTAAAGAAACCAAGCTGCTTCAGGTACATGGTCTCCTGGATTTGGGGCAGTAACAGATGAGGGTCCCGAGGGACGAGGCTGGTATGGGATTGAGCAGCAGAGGAGGAAGTAGACAAAGCTATACAGAGCCCAGAGGCTCCCCTCCCTTCATGCGTGATACTCACTAGCACAACACACTGCAAGCCTTCAGTGTCCCAGGTTATTCAGCCTCTTCTCCCTCTTAAGAAATTATTACCCATGCTAACAATAGTAAAACTTCAATAAATATTTATAGAATGGGTCTTCAATGGAATTTTGAATTAATTTATACAGAAAACCATTTGTGAATTTCTACACTTTATTGTTCCTTTAAAAATCACAAGCCATACACTTTAGAATCTGATCATGATCAAAAGGTCACAGCGGCACAATTCAGAACCACTGATAGAGAATTGGGAACATCAGAAGGATGCCAATGGCAGAAAATGGATCAAAGCAGAGGATCCAGGGCAAGCCAGGCAGAGCAAGCAGAAAAGGTGTTGTAATCAAAGAAGGGAATTGCCAGATGGAAGCAAAAGCTGTTCTTTGCTTGGTTTCCTTGATTTTCTTCTATTTGTATTGAAGTGGTTTTCCAACTGTGTTCTGAAGTCTTGAGGTTCTAGGGAGAGCTTCAGGGCCAACTCAGTATGTATGTGTGTGTGTGTGTGTGTGTGTGTGTGTGTGTAGGAAAAAGCCAGCTGTAAGGAAGCCACTTGTGTATCTTTCTTCCCAAATCCATATTGAATGACCTCGTCTTGGTGGTTTGAAATTAGATGTGGTGGTAGTATTTACACTAGAAATCACCAAATATTTTAAACCAGAGATCCTGCCTTTCACCAGAGAGCCTATAAAGTTTCAGGCACCCAATAAATAAAATATTACATTTAGCAACAAAAGTGGCAAAAAAAAAAAAAATCTTGGTGCATGAATTAATCATTTTCTTCCTTATCATTACAACTTTTGTAATGATAAAAATGGCAAATATATCTGTAATAAGTTTGTTCACATCACTTAATTTGCAACTCTGAGAGATATCAAACCAAGAGAGCTGCCTTCCTGGAGTTTATAAACTCTTTAGGATTAATGTTTATTAAAGAACTAAAAGGACTTGTGCTGCCTACTCAAGAAAAACAATATTTATATATTTTTGTTCATGTGAGTCTTAATACACCTAAAAAATGTGCATACAGATGATACATGGATCTTGTTAAATGCAAATTCTGATTCTGTAGCTCTGAGATGGGCCTGAGATTCTGCATTTCTAACAAGCTCCCAGGTTATGGTGATGATGCTAGTCAATGGATTGTGTTTTGACTAGCAAAAGTTTAACTGCCTATGGCAACTAAAGAAAAGCAAATAAACAAAATGACCAGCAAATGCATTTTTAAAAAAATCGAGTACCTAAGAAAGTAAACTCTGCATGGCAAGAAAATTATGTTTTATCCCTTGCACCGGGGATCTTTGAATATTGGCTACTGCATTTTTTTTTTCCTGGCAGATGTTTGTTGAGTTCACACAATACAGTAAAAGACTAAATGAACTGGAAACATTAGAGATCCCAATTATACAACTCAATGACTACCCATAAGCCTGAACAATGGAAAGCATTGTGTGCCTTACTCATTTAACTTCATTTAAACCCTTCTTGGCATCCGTGTTGCATTAATGTGATAACTCTTGTGTAGCAATTAACAAACTGTGGAGATTGTGAACATTTACTGGAGTTAGTCATATTGAATAGGAGCAGGCTCCAGGCATCTAATTCTTTGCTTATTTTGAAGGGTTGATCGGGATTTATAGACGATTTATGTATTTCCCCCCCATTTTCCTTTACCACAGGAATCAAAAGTTGAACAACCGAATTGTGGCTGTCTTTCCACCAGACATTTAGTTTTGGAAGTCATTTCTAATGGATGACTTTTAAGCAGTTTTGTCCTTTTTGCACTTCATTAAGAAACTCTTTGAATCTTCAAGGAGGTAATCATATTGTAGTCCAAATGCACATCCAGCACTCTCATAGAGGTTTCAAAAGCTGAGTGTTCTCCATTGCCTTAAGCAAAGTAAGCTCTAGCCTACTGAAAGGCAAATGTCGAGCACATTCTCCATAGTACAGTATCCAGTGCTAACAATACTGAGTGTTTTGTCTATTTTATTCTGCACCTCAAAATTAACTGTGTGGTTGGAGGGAGGCTTGTGGAAGAGAATAAAGCTTTTCCAAACTTGGAAAAGAGGAGTAGCAGATGGTTTTTCAGTACTGAAATGCAATATTGTTTTCATAACAATCAATCTGGTACTTGGAGGCCTGATTTAAAGGAAATAACTTTCCACCTTCAGGCATTGGAAAATGCTCATTAGATTTATTAGTTCCTATCCCTGGAAGAGTAGGGACTAGATTTCTTTCCTTTCTACAAATATATAGTGCAGCGTTTTACGTAGAGTAAAGCTATCCCATTCAGAGAAGCAAGTGTAGAACATTCTAATATTCTGGCTAAATATACAAGTGGCCTAGATTATGGAGGCAAAAATAATTACCCTGTAAAGCAACTTTGACCTTAGTCTACAAATGAGTTGGTTCTGGTGAGTTATCACATTGGGTATCCTTTTATTATAGCAAAATTAGAGTCTCTACCCCTAACTCTATGATCCATGTAAGCATTCATGGCTGAAGTTAGGCTGCTCACCATCTTACCCTTTTTCATCATGGTATGTTAAAACCATTTAGTGTATTGTTATTAATTTTTTTTTAACATTATTCTTAGAAGGATAAATTGTTGGCTTATACACACAGTCAGAGAAATTCTGAGCAAATGTATTTTCCAAGGCGTAGATAAAGAAGCCACAGAAATATTGTTTAAGAAAACATGGAAGGGAGAGAGGGAGGAGGGGGGAGGGAGGAAGAAAGGGAAGGAGGGAGGGAGAGAGGGAGGGAGGGAAGGATTAGAAAGAAAGGGTATATATATTGTGTTTCATGCAATAGGAAATGAATCTTCAAAGCTATTGTGGCAGTTTGATGTAATTATGAATTCCAAAAATATAATTGAATCATGCTTGTAAACTGATCTGTTAATCTGGGCATGATTAGGTTAGATTAGGGCGTTGAGCCTCACCCCTTGGTGGGTGGGGAATTGAACATAAAAGGCAAGGCAAAGGACAGTTGAAGCAGTCTTTTGAGAAGCAGTTTTGATGTTGGAAAGAAGGCCCCAGGAGAAGAGAAGCAAGCCGTTCGCCTGATCGTCTGCAGCTGACCTTGTGGAGGAAACAGGAGCTAAGCCCGGAGAGAAACACAGCCCCGGGAAGAGAGGAACCCCAGAAGCCTGAACCCTGGCAAACGCCAGCAGCTGTCTTGCTCTAACACGTGGCAATGGACTGTGGTGAGAGAAGAAACTTAACGCTTTAGGGCCTGGTATCTGTGGACTTCTACCCCAAATAAATACCCTTCATAAAGACCAACCCATTTTTGGTATTTCACATTAGCATCCCTTTTGCTGACTAATACAGCTATCAAGTGAAGTCTGGATTCCAAAATCTTACTCTTATATTGTCATTTCATAGACGCTTCCCTGAGAAGAAGTTTAGCTTTATAATTCAGTAAGTAATCAGTCCCAAATATCAGGCAGTTCTCCGAGCTGTATATTAAGTATGCCGAAGCATCACGTGTTTACACTTCAGGTTCAGACCAGCTTTAAAAAAATATGGTGTAAATTATGCAGAAACACAAGGGAATTAACTGATTACAGAGAAATCTTTAAGGGTTTTCCAGCTCTGACTCAAATTGTTCACAGAGCTGGAACAACATTATTGCACAAATCACTCTAATAGTCCTCTTGGTACATTTTAGCTCAGCAACTTCTTTTGTAATACCTTTGAGCATCAAAAATAAACATAGCTACATTAATAGAAAAAAAAATAAAATCATTGCTATTAATGTAAACACAGATGAAAATGAACATACTTTATCTTAGTGTTCCAGAATTTCCTGTAGGGGATTTAACCATTGGTAGATAAGCTAAAAGAATATATAGGGATTGATAGTCAAGTGGAGTTTAAATACTGGCTCTTGGGAAACTTTCTGGGTTGTGATTTATGTCTCAAGTGCTAAGTTGTCCTTCCTGCATCCTAAGCAATAGAATAATCTAGGAAGAACTTGTTTATCAGTGTAGATGTCTGGTTGTGGCACAGTTTAGTAGCTCAACATGGAGAGAACTGACTTTGTGCATTGAACGAGTCCTTGTAGCCAGTTTTCAGTGCTCATCCTGATGTAATATTTGTCAACTGGCCACGATGTCAAGAACTTTTTCGCTTTCTCAGGATTGTTCACTTTGTTTTTTTCCTAGTCAAGCAATGGTGATAGAATCACTTGATTGTTAAGCTTAGCAGAAAGATAAGACCTTTCTTCCAAGATTTTCCATTAAGGCAGAAATCTCAGTTTCTGCTGTTTCCTGTGACAATTTTGGACTGTGTACTGGTGTTATCTCAATTACAAGAGTCCATTCAACTCACAATTAACTCTTTAAAGTTTCTCATATGAATTTTTCCTGCCTTAGAGTTTTAAAAAAGTAAAATTTTCTTTCTCTTTATGCACATCTTTAAAAGAATACAAAGTAGGGTAAATAGTTTTTATTTCATTATCAAAATTATTTGTCAACTTTGAGCTCTCACTTCAAATTTTGAAAGATTTGTACTCAACCTGACTACTTCTCTTGGCTCTGACCCAAGGAACAGATCGGTGATAGTCCCCAAAATCATTCAGGCCCATTACATTTTTAAAAATAGTCTATTTTAGAATAGTTTTAGATTTAGAGAAAAGTTGTGAAGATAATAAAGTTCCCATATACCCCTCCTATTCCTATTGTTTGTCCTCCTATTCCTCTTATTCTTCCTCCTATTCTTTATTCCTGTTATTCCTCCTATTGTTGACATCTCACATTAGAATGGTATGTTTGTCACGAGTTAACCAACATTGACGCGTTGTTATTAAAGAAGTCCATACTTTATTAAAATTTCTTTCATTTGTACCTAATGTCTTTTTTCTGTTCCAGGATCCCATCCAGGACACTGCATTCGTTTTATTCATCATATCTCCTTAGACTCCTCTCTTCTGTGACAGTGTCTCAGAATTTCCTTGATTATGATGACCTTGACAGTTTTTGATACGTAATGGTCTGGAATTTTATAGAATGTCCTTCATTTGGGGGACAAATGATATTTGTCCCTCAAAAGATATTTTCTCATGATTAGACAGGGCTTTTGGGTTTGGGGGAGGAAGACTACAGAGGTAAATCTCCAGTCACATCACATCATAACTAGCATGTATGTTAACAACAGGACTTTTCACTGATAATGATAACCTTGATTGTCTGTCTGCGGCAGTGTTTGTCCAATTTCTCCACTGAAAAGTTATACTTTTTTCGCCCTTTCCATACTGCCACTACTGAAAGTCCATACTTAAGCAGTGGAAAGTCATGCACACCTCCTTAAGGGAGGGGATCTACATAAATTATTTGGAATTCTGCCTGGGAGAATTCCAAATAATTCTCAGGGACTTGTCTCTTCTTACCCATTTGTTTTTTAATTCAGTCATTTATTTATATCAGTATGGACTCATGGATACTCACATTATACTTTAGATTATAATCCAATACTATGTTATTTATTTTGTTGCTCAGAATTTTCCAAGTTTGGCCATTATAGGCTCTTTCAGTTAGCTCCTGTGTCCCTCGGCATTGTAGATTATATTTTTGTGTGCACTTCTTTACTTTCTGGCACTGCAGGAGGCTCCAGGCTCATCTTGTACATCCCTTGCCCTGGCTCTAGAATCAACCAAAGGCACCTTTTGGAAATAGCTAAAGAAAGATAATTTTACCCTTGTTGAAAAAAATAAACCTTGATAAGAAAATTCTAATTTCCATTTACCTGGTGACTTGAGATTCCAGGACTTTTTAGACTGTGTTTTTACTAGTGTTATTGCAAAGCAGGTTTGAATATTCTCTATACTTATTTTTCACTAGATTCCCACACACTTGACATAGTTCTTGCCCAGGCTTTGTAACTCAGGTATTGCTTCTTCTCTGCTCCCCTAATATATACATATATATTTTTTTCCTTTTTAGTTTTTTGATTTTATTTTTTAAACTTTTAATTGTAGTAACATAAATACAATCAAAATTTCCCATTTTAACCATTTTCGAATGTGCTATACAGTGGTATTAATTACAGTCACAATATCGTGCCAGCATCACTAACATCTATTGCTCAAACCTTTTCATTACCTAAGGAGAAACTTTACATCACTAAGCATTAACACCCCATTCCCACTCCCACCCCCCACCCCTGGTAATCTGCACTCTACTTTCCATCTCTACGAATGTGCTTATTATAAGTATTTCAGGTAAGGTAAATCATTCAATATTTGTCCTCTGGTGCCCGGCTTATTTCACCCCACATGATGTCTTCAAGGTTCATCCATAATTGTAGCATTTATCAAAATTTCATTCTTTTTTACAGCTGAAAAATATTCCATTGTATGTATATACTATATTTTGTTTAACCATTCAACTGTTGACTGATAGTTGGATTGCTTCTACGTTGTGGCTCTTGTGATGATGCCATGCACGCTGGTCTACAAATATCTGTCCAAGTCCCTGCATTCAATCCTTTTGGGTATGTACCTAGAAGTGGGATTGCCAAGCCATATAGTAATTTATGGTCAGTTTTCCACAGTGGCTTGACCATGTTACAATCCCACCAACAATATGTAAGTGATCCAGTTTCTCTGCATCTTCCTCGCCGACACTTGTTGTTTTCTGGGTTTTTAATAATAGCCATCCTAGTGGGTGTAAAGTCCCATAGCATTTTTTTTTTTTTAAGATTTTATTTATTTATTCATTTATCCCCCCCTTGCTGCTCGTGCTCGCTGGGCCAGCCAACCACGCTGTGCTGGCGAGCCTGCCCTCACCAGGAGGCCCCGGGAACCGAACCCGGGGCCCCCCACATCGCAAACGGGAGCCCCACCGATTGAGCCACAGCCGCTTCCCATGTCCCATAGCATTTTACACATACTTCTAATATAGAACCTCACACACTGTATTGTAATTATTTATTAAGAGATCTGTCTCTTCCATAACTTGAGCCAGTAGTCCCCAGCCTTATATTACCATCCCTAGCACTTGGCAGTCTCTGGAACATAGCAGGCACTTGAGAAATATTTTGGAATTGCTTGATTGAATACATTATTTCAAGTCACTTTTTGGAGTTGAAGTCTGTTTCGCTATAACTTAAAGTTGAAGTTTTATGCTTTTCTATAGTCCTGGTATTAAAAACCTTGTCTTTTTACAAAGTAGGCATCATACTGGCAATATGTTATATAAGTTTATTAGAAGTTTTCTTTTTAATTATCTGTTATGATAAATGATTGTACACACAGTAAAGACACTGGTACATTTGGCTGTTATTAACCAAGTCTGTTCCCATAATTATCACATAAAAGGAATTGTTAATAAAACAATGTTACTGAAACTTCAACTGAAAGTTGGCATTGTTGGCATTTCTATAAATATGCCAGCATAGTCTAACCTTCAGATATTGGGAATTTTTTACATAAATTCCATCTAGAAAATAATAGGAAGGACTATTTGAAAATAACATTTTATGTAATTCAGCCTTTAATAAGTAGTTGCTGTTTAAAATATAAAGTTCTCAAATCTCCTCCCTTGATATACTCAGATTTGTAGATTAACTTTTACAGAATAGAAAGGAACTTTGATTTCTGGTCTGGTCAAGATGGCTCATGGTCCTCTCCACTACATTCAACGATAAACTCTGGAAATAATGCAAAAGGCAAACAACGGTGAAGCCTGAAAATACAAAGAGGAGTGTGGACTGGTTAGTAATCCCAGGATTGGAGGAACAAAGTAGTTGTTTGCAACCAGTTGGTTCTAGTAGTGAAAATCTGTCATAACAAGCACCTGCTTAGGAAACCTCTTTGTTCTCATGAGCAGGAGAACGTCTTCCCCAATCTAGACATACTGTGTCACCAGGCGGCACTGGTGGGAGGAATCCAGCCACAACAGGTACTCAGCCAGGAGGTAGTCGCAAGTCTCTCTAGGTCACAGAAGCCCTTTCCCCAGCCAGAGACATTGGTTGGCCATCTGACAAGGGTGCTCCCACTAATAAATGCCTAGTCTGGGATGTGCTCTTCATCCCTTCCCCCCAACTAGTGGCACCAGGTTTCCCATCCAGAGGGTTTTCTTTTTTTCCCTCTGGTAGAAGAACCAAGGATCATTAGGATCCAAAAAAGCATCCAAGCAGATGAAAATAGCACCACAAAGGCTCTGAAAATTAAATTTTTGTTGGACTAGGACCAAAAAAAATAGGCCAGGTCCTGTGTGCTAAACCAAAACAGGGAAACTGCTCACTAAAATATTTCAGTAGAACTCAAAGTCACCTAACATGGCAGCCAAAATATTCAGATGTAATAGAAAATCACCTGTGATACAGTAATTTCAATAGGAATGAGAAAAGACAATCTATTGGTGCCAGCCCAAGATTAATCCGCTGTTAGACTTGCCTAACCAGGATTTTAAAACAGCCATTGTAAAAATGCTTCAACAAGTAATTACAAATTCTCTTGAAACAAATGATAAAAAAATAGAAAAAAAAATCTCAGCAAAGAAATAGAAGGTATAAAAAAGAACAAAATGGAAATTATAGAACAGAAAATTTAACTACAATAACAGAGATTACAAATTCACAGGATGGGCTCAATTGTAAAATGGGAATGGCAGAGTATTCAGTGAACTTGAGGACAATTCAATAAAATTCACCCAATCTGAACTATAGAAATGGATTGAAAAAAATGAACAGAACCTTAGGGACCTGTGGGACTACAACAAAAGATCCAACATTCTTAACAGAGTTCTAGAAGGAGTGGAGAAAGAGAGTGGGTGAGAGGCTGAAAATTTCCCAAATTTGGTGAAAAATGTAAGCCTACAGATTCAAGAAGCTGAGTGAACCTGAAATAGGACAAAACCAGAGAAATTCATGTCACACACATGATAAATTTCTGAAACCTAAAGGGAAAACAAGCAAACAAACTTGAAAGCAGTGAGAGAAATGACACATTGCCCATAGGGGAACGCCCTTTCAGAGGAAGGCACCCATTCATCTGAGACCATGGAACCCAGAAAGGGAAATTGAGAGGTGTTGTGAAGCATTAACTATATCTGTATTTTTTTTTCTTTTACGAAAAAATGAGTACATTTGATACATTATAGTCTTATTCTAACCTTTGTTTAGCCAGTTCTACAAAAGTGAACAATTTCCATTTTTTAAAAATTATTTTTGTTTAAAACAAATTTCATTTCATTTCCACAACATGAAATAATTGCATTGAAAAAAGTATTTCAACTAGTGCCGTGAGAAGCACTTTGGGGGTATAACATTTTTCTATATTGTAATGGGATCAGATTAGTTAGAAGAAAATTAATTCTAAAAATGTGAAACTAAGGAACTCGAATCAATCCTTCATTTAGTGTGTGTATTCAGTTTTCTAGCAGAGTTTGAGGCAAATTATAAGTTAAACAGAAAAACTCACAAAATAATACAATTCAGGATAAAAAGCAAACGAATGGAAGGAAACAAAGAGATTAAGTACAAGAAGCACCATGAATCTGAGAAAGGTAATTACTTTTATTGAGTACTGTTTTTGGATCTGAGTTTCAGGAGGGCTAAGCTAAACATCTGTTAGACTGCATGGTTTTTATTTGTTGCCAGATGAGATCAGATTACTGTGTTGGTTGGTCCAATCTATATCTGAAATTTAACTCACGTGGGGTTCAAAGTGTAAGAAGCAGGAGCTTTAGCCAGAACATTCCTTTCTTTCCCCTCTTAAATCATGCTTCATTTGCTCCTATATTTGCTCCAATCTGGCATGATCCCAGCCATGTTGGGGGCTCCCTCCCAGAAGGATTTTATAAGACATTTTGCCTCTCATGCTAGAAAAGTTGGACAGGGGTGGGGTCTTTTGTCAGTAGCATTCACCAGATTTATCACAGGTATCCTCCTCTGGATCTTGAGAATACTGCCATCTGTCCTGAGTCTTATGCTCCAAAGACTAGAGATTCTGTCACCACTGTCCTCTCCACTGCAGTTCAGAGTCCACAGCCATTTCCTCCTCCTGTGGTCTGATGTTCAAGAGGACATTTTTCCTTTGTCATCATTTCCCCCAAACTCACATTCAGCCTGCCTGTCCAGCTGAGCTGCATAGTAGGGCCACCATTCCCAGCATTCTCCCTCCATGTCCCCCTCCTCTGCAAGTACAACCTGACACAGTGGGACTTTGTGGGTCTATCTTTCCTCGACTAAGACTAGGAAAGGAAAGTCTAGCAACATTTTTCCCTTAACACAATTAGGAAAGTAATTTTCCAAACCAATGTTTAGCAAAGGGAAAAAACAATGCTGATATAGAAGCTATCTGAAACTCTCCACAGTGCTAGTATAACTGGTTACAATTCTATTAAAAAGGAGACAACTGGTTTTGCGGTGATCCATGGACAAACAAATCTCCAACACAAATGTGTAGCTAGAAATGAAAGATTATTTGAGGGCAGCTTCGGCTTGATTGATTTAATTGGATTGATTTTAATTTGGTGATTTTGAAAAACATTAGAAAAAAATCTTTTTTCTCTTGTGTGTGGGAGGAAATACAAGACAGGAGAAAGCACACCCATTAATAAGGGAAGGAGACTAAATTAATTGTAATTCTGAAGTGGATGTATGAGAGTACTTTACAAGAAAAATGAGGACATTTGGTATTGACAGCTGGGAAGTAAGAGAGCAAGCTAAAAGAGTGGAGGGGAAAAAATAAAACAGGAAAGGGCATAGGCCTGAGATTACAACTCTGATTCTCAGTTTGGATTGGGGTAAAATAAATCCATTGTGAATTTTATTTTCTAGAATCATGATACTTTTTGCAAGGAGAAAGTAGTCACAGCTGTCAAAGGCAAGCATGTTTCTGAGAAAGATTCTTTTGAATGGGATTGGTGATCTCTAAAACAGTTGTACTGTTGCCTTCATAGAACCTCATTCCTTTTTCCAGGGGGCAGCTAACATGAACCGAAAGTACAAGGTTGGACAAGGTGTTTGTAACCTTTAAGAACTGTGCTTGTCACACTAACCAGACAGTTTTATCCAAAGCGATCTTTTGCACATCCAAACATGGTCAAGCAAAAACAATCATTTAAACAGAATCATGTTGACATTGGATTGTTTACAAGGGGGAACTAAGATTCAGTTCAGTGCATCAGCTATTGTCTGTAAAAGAGGGTGGCAAACCTTTTCTGGAAATGGCCAGATAGGATGTATTTTAGGGTTCACAGGCCATGAGTTGCACCTAGTCATATCTGCTGTGGTGGTAAGAAAGCAGCCATAGACAAGACATAAATGAATGATTGCAGCTGTTTTCCAATAAAACATTATTGACGAAACAAGAAGCTTCAGGATTTGATCGATGGATCATAATTTGCTGACACTTGGTTTACAACATATTGGAATCAGGAACATTGGCCCATTGAAATTGTTTTAGAAACAATTCTACCAAGGATGCTATGGAAAGACAGAGGTCCAGGAACTTGGGCATTGTAAGCTGTTGGGTGAATTATAAAAGATATTTGCTAATCTATTTAAAACCATGCCTCTAAACAAGTACAGATCTTAAAGATTACAAATACCTTGTCCAACCTTGTACTTTTTAGAACTAAAATAGTTAATAGTATTCACTTTTCCTACTGTGTACAGAGCACATATTTTCAAGTAATAGCATATTAAAAGTAATACCTTTCTCATTTATTTTTTTGTCACTTTCTCCCTCAAATTCTAAAGTGCATTTTAATCATTTTCCTTTTCAGAAAAAAGTCTTCAAAATTCATTAAAAGGCAAAATGAAAATTGGATAGGGAAATTGAGGAAATTAAATAGATTAAAAAGTAGAACTAATTAAGAAATTCAGTGCTAAAGAGTTAGAATGGGGAACTAAGGGTTAAAATATAAAATAATAAAAAGATTCATTCATGTATATATGTGTTTTATTTAAGTGATTTATTACAGCTCGACTGTGTGGTAGGTTTTGTGATTTGTATTGTGAAAGGCATACAAAGTATAAAATTAAATCAGAATCCTAACCTTTGACAAGAAATACAGATAAAATCGCACTGCTTAGAGGTGAAACTTATAGTTGTGAAGCAACATTTTGAGACATTGGTTTCTTTTTATATAAAGCTGGGCAGTCAGCTGTTGGCATAGGGGAGTTTAGCCTAAAAGAATTTAACCAAGCTTCATTTTTCAGAAAGTAGCTAAGTAATGAGCATCTTTCCCAATTCCAGGGAAATCTGTTGATGGATGTGGTACTAAGGCCTCCAAACTCTCCCTCTCCCCAGCGGCTCCCCTTTTGATAGCTGATACAATTCTGCTACAATTCAGTCATACACTCAGTTTTGCTATCTAGACTTTTTATTTCTTTCACTGAAACACACAGCAATGGGAATCAGGACTCAATGAAATTCATTTATCTTCAATAACTTTAAAAAAATTTTTGATACAGGAAATAGTTACTTGAATTTATCCAACTTAAATTGCATATTAATGTAATGTTAATAGTATGAAGACTGCCGATATAACTACTTTTCACTTTTAAATAATTTTCAAGAAGCAGAAAAATGGTATTGTGGAAGGATTACAGTCATTTGACTTGTATACATTGTACATGACTTAAAAAAAAAATCCAAGCTTTTTTCTGCTTTTCTCATTATTAAAGAATGAGTCAAATCAATGTCCTCATCCCATCTCTGACGTGGAGACCAGAGATGAGGTGGCAGACAGGGTTGGGACAAAAATGGGGGATACATAGGAGTGTGTATTGGGAAAGAGGTCAAAGGTGATGGATGGGCCAGGAATGGATATTGATGGTAACAATACTCTATAGTTTTTAAAATCATGATTTTATATTTTGACAAGACTGTGGAGTTTGTTTCCAGATTTCAAGGGCTCACTTAGTATGTTGTAGACATGGAAAAAGGACTGAAATTCACTTCCATTCTGTCCCTAGCTGAGATGCCCATTATTCCATCTGGTCCTTGGCCATTAGTCCCTGCAGACCACTGCCCTGTGGTTCTTACTCTAGTAATAATGCTCTGTGGTTCTTACTCTAGCAATAATGCTCTGTGGATCCTACTCTAGTAATAATGCTCTGCGGGTACAGATCTCTGCCAGTGACTTTCCTTACCCTCTGGGTTGCAGGGAATAATTAAAATTTTCTAGTCCACTTGGGTTATACGCAACTTAATAGGGCTGTCCAAAATTCTTCACCACCTCTTTGCACTATGAAGATGCATGTAGCATCTTTTAACTGTAAGTGCACATAGGGGAACTCTAGGAGTAAGTTCCAGGCCAATGCCTAGACTTATCATAAGGACATTCCTGCTCTACTGCTTTGTCACCACATTTTCTTCTTGTGTTCAAGAGTGAAGCTTGATAGTCTTACTGCTTTACTGAGCTGTGCTTGATTGTAAACCTTTATAGGTTTTCTGAATTCTCTATACCATCCTCTTCTTTGAATTTTGGAATTTGATTCAGCTAATGAGGAGGATTGCAGGTTTCAGAGAATAGGCTTCTTTTAGGGGAATGTTGAGCAATATCTCAATTTTTTTGCATCTGCCTTGTCTCCCTTCCACCATTTGATACATTTTCCCCTGTCTGTAAGCAATTTTGGTCTTTTGTAAGCAAATTTGGTAAAGGAGTACTTTACCAAAACTGATGCCTATTGTCCTGATCAGGGCTATTATAATACAAAAATAAACAACTGTACATTCTGGGCATTATTATTCTTTTCATTTTGTTGTTCATTTCTTCTCTGAGACATGGGCATAGACCATTTATAGCAACTGCCCTAAGAGAGGGCATACCAGAAATGAAACACTAACGGGTTAAGATTCAGGGAAAGGTTAGTGGGATAATTTGGACTAATTCTCCTGCTGAAGACAACCAAAACACCAGAAGAAACATATTTTAAACATTCTTAAATGAAGCAAACAACTGCCAATATAGTAAGGCAATACTGGACCAAAATCTAGGGAAGATAAGAACCCAGAGAGATTAGCCCAGCATGTGAAGCTACTTTTAACCTATGGATATTTTTAAATCCAGAATAATTGTAAAACTAAACTGGGTTTTGGCAGCCTTATGGAGGTAGTAGTGATCACAAATTAATGCCAATGCATAGGGCCCATCAAAGATGGGGACACTATAAAAATACTATATATATCTAAACTTGTGTCAGAAAACATCTAATCCAGAGGATAGAGGATCCATACTTTGGGGTAAAAAGGCAAAACAACTCAACTGTGATCCAAAAAGTCAAAACAACTCAATTGTGATCCAAAAAGTCAAAAGTTGGTTTTGTAAAAGATTTCTCAAACTGAAAAACTTCTGGTCAGACTTTCAGAGAAAGAGAGAAAAAGCACAAATAAATGATATGAAAAATTAAAAAGGATGCATCCAAAATGCTCATCAAATTCCAAGCAAGATAAACCCAAATAGACCACACCACACCATGTTATAATCAAACTGTCAAATGCCAAAGATAGGTAATTCTGAAAGCCACAAGAGAGAAGCAACGTGCCACATACAAAGAAGCCTCAGTAAGATTAAGTGCCAATTTCTCATCAGAACTATGGAGGCAAGAAGGCAGTGCGATGACATATTTAGTGTTTAATGCAAAAAAAAAAAAAATTGCCAAACAAGAATTTTTATATCCGTCAAAACTGTCTTTCAGAAATGAAGGTCAGATTAAAACATTCCCAGAAAATCAAAAGCTGAGGGAATTCATCATCACTAGAAGAACCCTGTAAGAGATGCTAAAGGAGTCCTGCAGGTTGAAAGAAAAGGGTAACAGACAAAAGATCGAAGCCACATGAAGAAATAATTATCTCTGGTGCGGGCCATGACATGGATAAATAAAAATGCCAGATTGTAATTTTGGTATATAACCTTATTTTTCTTCCGACAGAATATAAAAGGCAAATACATAAAACTATTGATAAATCAGTGGTTTTGGACTCACAACTTTTAAATGTGTAACCTGTGACAAGAACAACATAAAAGTGAGGGGAGGGAGGGGCATAGGAGCAGAGTTCATGCATACTATTGAAGTTCAGTTGGTATCAAAGCAAACATGATTGCTATAGATTGAGAATGCTAAATTTTAGCCCCTTTGTAACTACAAAGACAATATCAGAGAATATGCAAGTTCACAGAGACAGAGATTGGAGTGAAGATTGCTGGGGGGGGGGCGGGGCAGGGGGAAAGGGAGTTAATGCATAATGGAAATAGGGTTTCTGGTTGGGGAGATGGAAAGCTTTTGGTGGTATAAGGTGTTGAGGGTACCTCAACCTTGTGAATGTGATTGATCCCACTGAATGATATGCTTGGGAGTGGTAGAGATAGGGAAGTTTGTTGTATATATGTTCCTAAAATTAAAAAAAGAGAAGCAAATAAAGAAACAATGTTAATTTACAAGAGGATCTAACAAGAGGGTAAAAAGATTCGAGGACATTATTGGACATATGAAAAACTGGTATATATACTGTAAGCTTTATGTCAATGTTAAATGTCTTGAACTGGATATTTGCACTTAGCATGGTTACATATGTGAATGTTATTGGTCTTAGGAAATTAAAATGGCAGTATTGTGCTCAAGGAACATGAGATGTACAACCTACATTCAATTGTTCAGAAAATGGATTAATAAATAGGCAGGGAGGCATAAGTTAGAGAGACAGATAGAATGATATGGCAATTGTGACAAAATGTTAAACTTGGTAGATCTGGGTATCTGGGGGTGGGCTAGGGTATGATGGAGTTTTCTGAATGGGATTTGTATTATTTTTGTAAATGTTCTGCAAGTTTGAAAGTATTTCAAAATACAATGTTTTAAAAAAGGGAAAAAATAAAAAGGAAAAAGGAATTCATTATAGCCATTGGAGACAGGAAAAGGTAATACTGTAAGCAATGTATTAGAAAACTTAGGAGAAACAGAAAATTTCTGAATAAATATAACTTATAAACACTGGCTCAAAATAAATAGAAAATCTAAACTTTCCCATAGGAAGGTATTAAAGGTTGAAATGATACCACTTTTGCACAACCTATAGCACAGAATAGTAAAAAGAGAAACACCCCTTAATTCATTTTTATGAGGCTAGCTAACCTTAATAATAAAACATTAGAGGAGAGTACAAGAGAGGAAAATTATTGGATAGTCATAATTCTGAGCATAAGTGCAAAAATCCTAAAGAAAATATCTGCAAAATGATCCTGTAGTATAAAAATAGGATATTTCATCATGACTAAGTTATAACACTGACAATTCAAAGTTGGCTTAAAATTCAAAAATCAATCAATATATTTCACCATATTTATATATTAAAAGTTAAAAGTCATATGATCTTCTCAGTAGATGCAGAAAAACATTGTATGAAAGCCAAGACTCATTCAGGATAAAACTCTCCACAAACCTGCAATAGAATGGAATGTTTAAATTTTATAAAGGGGATCTATATGTATCTAATATCAAACATCAAACTTAGAGATGACAAGTTGTAAGGTTTATCTTTCAATTCATGAATAAAGTATTCAGCATTGTACTGTAAGTCCTAACCAGTGCAGTAAGGCAGGAGTAAGGAAATAAAATGTATGAGCTTTGAAAGAGAAGACATCAGTTCAGGATTTGTACATAATAATAATTGTCTACAATACAGAGAACATTTAAAAATGCTGAACACAATTTTTAGATTTTGTATTAGTTCGGGTTTGTTTTGGTTTTCTAAAGCTACCAATGCAAAAATATCAGAAATGGGTTGGCTTTTATAATGGAGATTTATTTGGGTAAAAGCTAACTGTTATGAGGCTGCAAAAATGTCCAAATCAAGGCTTTCTCACCAAAGATCAACTGCTAGCAGATCCTGGAGCTGTGCCCCATGGCAAGGCAAGATGGCGGCCAATCTCTAGCATCCTCTCTCTCTCTCTCTCATGTGGCAGGGTCAAAATGGTGGCTCTGTTTCTCTGTGTTTTTCTGCTTTCACTTTTCTTCTTATATGAGACCCCAGCAAGAGGGCGGAGACCTAACTCACTGACATAGTCCAATCAAAGGCCCTAAAGCAATCTAATCAAAAGTGTCTAATTAAAGTTTCCTTAACTGAATTTAATCAAAAGGCCTTATATATACTGTATTTACAGGCACAGGAATGGGTTAATTTAATAACATAATTTTTTGAGCTCCACAAAGACAAACCAGGATAGGGATCTCTAGAGAAACAAAGCCAGCACAATATATATGTCAATATTAAATGAATTCTTAAGGAATTGGATCACCTAACCATGGGGATTGGCAACTCTGAATTCTGTAGAGCTGGCCCCAAGTTGGTAATTTGATGAATGTGAAGTTGAATTCCCCAGGAGAAGCTGGCTGGCTGAAGTTCAGATAGAAACTCTTCATCGACTGCTGAAATTCTCAGCTCTCCATTTAAGGTGTCCTACTGATTGGATGAGGATATTCCTCTCATTGCTGAAGTCATTCTCTGTTGACTGTAGATGCAATCAGCCATAGATACAATCTAGTGTCTAATGATGTAAATCCATCTATGGAATCCTCTCATAGTAACTGACACATATAAGCATTTGACAGTGTTACCTATGGTAACAATCAGATCAGTGTTTGCTTGGCCAAACAACCCGATGCCATAACCTAGCCAAATTGACACATAGCAAAGCACAATAGGAAAATTACATTGGTTTACATAGCAAAATGTTATCCACTAAAAATAAACTATGTTGTATATTTATCAACATGCTAATATAAAATTAAGGTAAATTCCTGGAAATGAAACTCCTGAATGAAAAGATACACATTCTTCAAATTTTGATACTGTCAATTACTTTCAATATTGTAACATTCCCCATTTCCACCAAAAGCATAGAGCACGTTTCTCTCCATATCATCACAAAAATTTCTATAGTCTTTTACTTCTAATCTAATGTCAAAAGTAAAATATGTTTTAAATTTGAATTCCTTTAGTTATGACTGAAATTGGGCATCTTTTCATATGTTGTATATTTTGGGGTTTTTTTTTCCTGGCAATTGCTGCTTTATATCTTTCCTATCTTCATTTTTCCTCTCATTTGTTTGTTTTCTTATATATTATTAAGCTTATAAAAGGCTTTTGGTATACTTGGAAAATTATATGATTTTTTTCTATTGTTTTTTACTTAACTCAGAGTGGTATTTATCATACATTTTTTCCTTATATTCCTTAATTCCTTCCTTTATTCTTCATTTTTCCCTTTAAATTATCTGGAGTTATGTCATATTTAGAATGGACTATCCACTCTCCATAGAGGAAGTTCTTAATATTATAGTCAAATGAATTCTCTACTTCTATATTTCTACTCATATTTAATTCATGCTCCTTTAGTTGCTTCATATTTTGGCTTTGATTTCCCTTTCTTTTGTTTTTCCCAGAGTTTCTAATTTCCTTTGGTTTTTGTTGTTATCAGAGTAAAAGCAATGATGTGCCTTTAGCTTACCCTCAAGTTTATCTGGAATCTCAATCATATTTTCTATTCTTGAATTTCCCTTTCTTCCCCAGAGATGTTGCTTCCAAACTACTTTGTCCTCCGGCTTCATTTAGGACTGAATGCTTTCCAGGCCTGCTGTATAGTTGTTATATGAGACTTTCCTTGACTGCCTTCCTGAGTTAGACCCATTTCCTTGTTTCTCTGTCTTATATTCTTATTTGTTTTGCTGGAAATATCTTCACACAATTCCCCTAAAAGTATTAGGTAAATTATCTGAGTTCTTATATTTTAAAAGAGATTTCATTCTGCTGTCACATTTGATTGATAATTTCACATGTTGTAGAATTCTAGGGATAAAATAATATTTCATGTAACTTTGAAGTTACTGCTTCATTTTCTTCTAGCATAAGAAATGCAGATTGAAAATTTTGGTATGTGTCTGATTCTTTAGTAGGTAACCTGTTTATTTGCTTTGCTTGGAATGTTTTTTCTTTATAGGCATTTTTAGATTTCTTTAATATTCTTGAATTGTGAAGTTACTAGAATTTGTCCAAGTTTACTCCATTTTTCTTCATCTTCTTGGCACCTGAAAACCTTTAAACCTGAAAATGCATTCCTTCAACACTTGAGAGAAATTTTCTTTATTTCTATTATAATTTCCTCCCATTCATTTTTCCCCTATTATTTCTTGAATAACCTCCTAGTGTTTAGTGTTGGATCTTGTGATTAATTCTCTCTTATGTTTTTTCTCATGTGTTTTACCTTTTGAGCATAGCAGCTATGAGCAAGCGCTCTAGAGCCAAACTCCCTCTATTTGACTGAGATGTGCCTTTTAATATGCCTGAAAGCAATAGGTGGCTGTTTTCCTATTTTGAAATTGGAAATAACAATAAAATCTATTATATAGATATGCTGTGAGGATTAAATAAGCTAAAACATGCAATGTGTTTCTAATAGTGCCTGGCACACTTAAGGATTTGATGTGTTATCCATTATTATTTCTCTTTTTCTTATTTTTTTCTGATGTAGCTTTTGATTTTATCTTCTGGCCAATCCATTGATTTTAACTTTTTTTTTTTCTTTAATCTTGAACTTTCATAATCCCTGATTTTTTTTTTTCTATTATTGGGATTTTTGAAAATGCATTATCTTCTTAAATCTCTGAGTGAACTGAATCCTGCTTTTTAAGTTATTTTTAATTTCCTGTATTATCTGTTTACTTATGGGTCAGGTTGGTCATTCTCATTAATGCTATTAGATTTTTTTCTCATGTCCGCTGATCCTTGCTTGTCTGTTCATGTGTAAGAATGGAGGACAGTGTAGGTGGTGCACATTTTCTTCACTATTGAACAATTTACACTGTTTCACAGTGGGCCTCTCCCAGGTGTTGGAAGTCTGACTGTATTGCTGGATATGGTACATAAAAATCTGACTTGACTTCAGGATCAGCTTAAGAGGAGGATTTCCTTAAGGTACTTGTACCCATTCCAGAAGTCACACTGATTCTTTAGGGTAGAACCTTTGAATTTTCTCCTTAGGGATTAGAGCTGAGTTGCCTGCTTTTTGTGGACTGAGGATGATAGAAGGAGTAACTGGCACTGCTGTGCCAAATAAAGACCTTCATTTCATCCTCCTATTTTACTTAAACAATTTGCTTTGCTTTGCCTATTAATTTTAAGTCAAAAACCTATGGGAGTCTGGTCAGCAGAGCAGCTAGTATCATGATAACAGAAAGGTTCCTTCTTTGCAGGGGTGGGAAAATACAGTGATGTGTCGGCTGGCTGTTTTCATAAAGTTTTATTGGAACACATGTAGCATGGATGCTTTCCTGCTACAGTAGCAGAGTTGAATGTTTATGATGGCGGCATCATGGCCTGCAAGCCAAAAGTATTTCCTAGCTGACTCTTTACAGAAAACGTTTGTCAACCAGTACTTTATTATTTCACCTATTTTTTTCTTAACTTTCTGAAGTTTGTTAACATCTCTTGTCTGATGATGACCCCCATTCTCATATTACGAGTTTATTTTTCCTTATATAGCTATACTTTTACTTCAGTTCATTTCAGGGGGAGCATGAGCTCTTTGAAGATGTTCAGTCTGTCATCTTGAACTAGAAGTCTATATTTTTACTTTTTTCTTTTTTTTTATTGTGGGTAAAAATCAAAATTTTCACGATACATACCAACATTTGCAAAATGATATATAAATGTATATGCATATATGTGCATTTGCTTACAAAAATGTTATTTATGTATATATATAAACATATATTTTAAGAGGTGCTTAGATACCCAAAATATTACACGGAACCCACTGGGATTCCCATGTTGCCCACCTCCCACACCTCCCACCACATCCCACACAAATATCTCCCACAAGTGTGGCCCACCACCCTCAATGGACTTACACATCCTGGGGCCTTGCCACCAACCATAGACCACAGTTCACCCCGTAGACAACACTCTCTCCCACACAGTTCTTAGTGGTATGTGCTATTTTAAAATGGCCTACATCTGTTGCCACAAAGGTACTCAGGACAACCTCCAAATCCCAAAGAAGCCCCTGTATTTCAACTGCTCATCCCCTCCCTGCCCCAAAAGTGTCTAGTGGCCACTGGCTCCACCTCATTGTTATAATTTCTTCCATTGCTAGAATCACCATATGTGAACAACAGAATACCATCAAGTCCATTCTAGTCCATAGTTCTTCCCCCAATCCTGAGGGGACTGGGATGGTGATGTCCACTCCACTTCCAAGTGAGAGAGGGCTTATATCCCATGGATATGGTGGGATGATCCTGCCTGCAGATGCAGGCCCTCTCCATTCCCTGGGATGGCCGTTGCCCATCGTTGTCTCCTCACCAGGTGACTTGAATGAGTCCATTGAGCTGTAGGGTAGAAGTTGCAGCTCCACCGAGATTCCATGCACACCTGGCATATAGGTAGGCCAGAGGCTCCAGTTTCTGGAAGTACACCTAAGAACTTCAGCATCACATATAGGTTTGAATAGAAGGGACTGATGAACCATGTGCAGGGAGGACTTATTTGAGTCCAATTCTGTCACTCTCAGGAGCACAGATTCCAAAATAGAGCCCACTGATAAGGCATCAGTCTCTGGGTCTAACCCCACTTATATAGGACCTGGGTGTCTCCAGAGCTCTCAGGAGCCCCTCTATGTGGGGTGATAGGCACTTAGATATTCTATGAGCTCCTATTGAGGTGTGCGTAAGAGTCACCTCTGGGATGACCTCCCGACACTCTTTGAAGTCTCTTAGCCACTTGAACTCATTTGTCTTTACCTTTTCCCCCTTTAATTCAAGGTCTTTTTCCAGTTGTGTTGCCAGTTGGCACTTGGTATTAATCCCTCGTTGCCAGGGAGGCTCATCCCTGGGAGTCATGTCCCACGTTGGGGGAAAGGTAATGCAATCATATGCTGAGTTTGGCTTAGAGAGAGGCCACACTTGAGCAACAAGGAGGCTCTCAGGTGGCAACCCTTAGGCACCCCACAACTGCAGGCTAAGTCTCAGTTACAAGAGCAAAGACTCAAAAGGGTAGTCATCAATAAAAAGAACACATCAGTGGGTCATCCTCTTTTGACAGACACTGTCCCTGCACTCAGAGGACTATTGCTGCTCCCTTGGAGACTGTGGCAGAGGTCTCCAGGCTAGGAATTCAGATTCCCTCATTTATTGTGTGATTGTCCACCCATCGTGACCATGTCCCATCTTTTGATCTTTTGATCGATTTTGTATATCTTTCATGTATATTCGGATGAACTAATTCCCATGAAACCCCCCTCCCAGACACCCCCCACCAATAATCCCCTGCAGTACCCATTATAACCCTTCTGTGGTCCAAATCCTCCATGAACATGTAGTCCATTTTAAAGACATTGAGTTCACTTTGACTGTGTTCCTTGTAAGTATTTCTACCTTCTAATTCTATTATCTTGACTTAAATTATATATCTACTTTTTTTATTCTCCCAAATTGTTGACCTTATTTCTCTCTTTTTCTGCTTTTACTTAACTTCCTGTTTCTCTCCCCATTCTTCCCTTTATAGCCATGCCTTTTCTTAAGCCAAGATTTATTAATTGGTTTCTGTTACTTATATCACGTTTTCACATACTGACCATTTGAGACACACTACCACCTTTGCTGTAAAGGTAGGAGAAATAAAATTCAGTCTACTTGTGCCTTTATACCTGCCCATATCTTATGAAGGAAATGAAGATGTCCCCAGGTAATATTATTTTTAAGATAACTAATTGAATCCCACTAAACAATAAGAATAGCTAGTTGTTAAGGAAATTGCCATTTGTTGGAACAAATACAAATTTGTATAGTTTTGTCTCCTAATGTAATAGTTTTGTATATATGGGATTCACACATCATCCCACTTTGTTCTTTGTTATCCATTTTAGAGAAAATGTCTGGTGCAGAAGTCATTGAATGTGTTGGCTAAAGAAAATTTGAAGATTAATTATGGATTTTGGTGCCATCTTTGTCTCCTGTTCCTGACTGGATAGTTAAGAGTCTCTGTACTCACTCCCTTCGTATCATAGGGATAGGGTAAAGATGACTGAGACAAGTGTTTGTAACTTGCTTCTAGGATGTCAAAAGGACGTCCTTTATTAATATGCACATGGCTTAATAGTTATTCTATCTTTTTTCCCTGATTCATTCAACTTTTTTATATAAACGGGAGTTGGGAACTGTGGTGGGTTGAAGCTGTATTTACCCCAGAAAACACATGTTCTTAAGTCTAATCCATTCCTGTGGATGTGAACCCTGTGGATGTAGGGCCTTTCCAAGAGGAGTTCAGGTGTGGCCTACCTCAATCAGGAAGAGTCTTAATCCTATCACTGGAGTCCTTTATAAGTAAATTGAAATTTAGAGAGATATAGAGGAAGCCACAGGAAGCAAGAAACTGGACATCAACAGAACACTGAGAAGAAGGGAGAGCTCATGAGATGCTGCCATGTGCCTTGCCATGTGGCAAGCTGAGGGCCAAGAATCACTGGTAGCCAGCCCCGGAATGCCACAGTCTTTGGAAAGACAGCATTGCCTTGATGATAGCTTAATTTTAACTTTTTTCAGCCGCAAAATATGAGCAAATAAATTCCCATTTTCAGGCCAAGCTAGTTCATGGAATTTGCTTGAACAGCCCAGGATCCCTTTGTCATGGCTATTTTGCAGGCCTACTTGGGACTTAACATTAAGTCCACATTTAGCAGAGATTCAGAACTCTTGCACTCACTGATTCTTATACAAGCACTTTGAGAAGAGAGCAGAACTGTTGCAATTCACGTGACAAGCACGGAAGAAACTTTGGTTGACTTGGGATGCAGTAAATCCAGAAATAAGCTTGACATCATCACAGTAATGACAAAAATTCAATCTAAAACCTTTTATCAATTAACTGTTTCTTCTCATAAAACAAAGCATTAGAAGCCATCAATTCCTAAGAGAATCAAATAGAACGATTGAGAAATGGAAAATACAGTATACTAGATCTGTCCTAGTTATAACTTAGCCTTGAAGTTTTTGCAGTGATTAAAGCCATACACCACCCCACTCCACCTCTTTTAAGATGTGCTCAACAATGTATCTTTGAATTTTAATTTAGCTAACTGCAGCTTTCTTTTTACTTGGAAAGTTGTGTGTGTGTGTCCACATACTGTTTAAGTGGGCAGATATAATTAACTGTAATGCTGAAGAAAAATAGAGGTATAAAAAAGTTTTAATCATTTGGTTGCCGTGTAGGTATTTACATAAAGTAATCACATAAACGAATTGAATGTCAGGCCATTTGTAATACAGAAATCAAGTGATGACCATAGGTCATCAGAAGTAGTAATTAGATATGCATGTATAATTCTGTTAAAATCATATTAAGGAAAAAAAAACAACAACATCAAGTCAGGTCATTTCTTTATTCCTAATTACATTTTTATAGTTTTGGGTTGATTTATTGGCACCATTAGGAGCTGCACAAATGTGTAAGTTTGTGTCTATGTATCTTTGTGCGTGTGTGTGTGTATTTTAATTGGGTTTATTATATGTCAAGTCACAGTTTTCGAATGGATCTTTTGGATGTTTGTGGGAGAGTTAGGGAATTAATGAGAAGGAGAAACACATAGCATATTTTAACCCTATGCTGATCATGCTGCTTTTTGAGCCTGCTGTACCAAAATTTAGTTTTCATTATATTGCCCAGATTTGAACAAAAAATAAAAAGGATACATCTTGGCAAATAATAAAGCCCAGCCATTTCTTGTTTCATTAATTTAAATTTTTTACGTAACCCTAAGTAAAATACATTTGCATCAAAGCCTCTTTGGGATAAGATTAAATATAGCCATAGATTCTTAATAGATAAGCTAACATAGTTTTTGGTAAGATCAGGCAGAATATCACAATACTTTATTAGAAACTAATCATTTATTCTAACCAGATATAAGATGTAACTGATGACAATTTATACCTCTTATAAAATATAAAGAGATGCAATGCTTTTTATTTTTTAATCACACCTCAGACTTACTTAAGGGTTTGCTTTGGTGGAATTCAGAGGCATTTTTCATTTGCTTGTTGTTCTTTAATAATGTGTGTGAATGAAAACAGCCAAAGGAAATGGAACTCTCAAGGAAACAGCTGACTTCAATAAGCTGGTCAGGCTTTGTAACAGTAGGAGACCATTATTAAACTGGTTTTCAGGGAAGGGTGACACCTTCATTTTAGGCTTTCTACTTTTAAGTAAGAGAAAGCCTCTCTTTATCATGGGAGATGGTTTTGACTGGTAACCAAACCCGCATTATTACAAGGGGTATCATAAATATTTTTAAAGCATTTTAGAAAGATGATTAAAAAAACAAAGAAAAGTAAGAGGTGGTAGGAGGCTTTCAAAGTCAGTATCTGATTTGAATTAATGATTAAAGAACACAGAATGATGCAGTATATCCATGAATTTAGCTCTGTAAAACCTATGCAACTATATCCAGAAATTCAAATAAAATCTATACATATACAAGAACAGCTAAGAAAATTTAAGAAAAATTCTGAAAAGAGTATTGAGTGCATAACCCTATTAAAACTTATTTTAAAACTACAATATTTAAAATAATTTTACCCATGCATGAATTGGTGGTGCAATATAATGCTTGGAATAGAGTAGATGTTCTATGAATAGGTCCAAATATTTATGGGAATATAGTATATATTAGGATTCATTTTCCTAGTATAGTATGAACTAGGAAACCATAATTTAAATAAACTATTTTGGAAAAATTGACTAGATATCTAGAGAAAGAATAAAGCTGGAGACCTACTTAACACCTTATAGTAAAATATTTTTGGGTTCTGCCAGAATTTTATGTATAAATTACAGTATAAAACTATATATATATCAATGTGAACTATAATCCATGCTTGGTGGCAATGCTCTAAAATGTTTTCATCAGTTGTAAGGAATGTGCCATACTAATGAAGGATGTTGTTAATGTGGGAAAATGTGGGAAGTGTGGGAAGTGGGGCATATGGAAATCCCCTATATTTTTGTGTAATATTTATGTAATCTAAATACCTTAAAGAAAAAACAAAACAAAAACTAATGCAAGCTACGTGATGGACTTTACCTGAGTGAAACTTAAAAGAAAAACAATTATATATGTAGTGAAGCAGATGTGGCTCAAGTGATTGAGCTCCTGCTACCACATGGGAGGTCCCAGGTTTGGTTCCCGGTGACTCCTGGAGAAGATGAGCAAAACAGTGAGCTGGCACAATGGGCATGCGCAGCAAGCAGATGCAACAAGATGACGCAACAAGGAGACACAAAAAGGAAAGACAATGAGAGGGACAACAAAGCAGCGAGTTAAGGTGGCTCAAGTGATTGAGCACCTCTCTCCCACATGGGAGGTCCCAGGTTCGGTTCCTTGTGCTTCCTAAAGAGAAGAGGAGCAGACACAGAGCACACAGTGAGCACAAAACAAAACAAGGAGGGGGGAATAAATAAAAATAAATCTTAAAAACAAAACAAACCAAAAAAAAAAAACTATATATAATTTATGCTAGTGAGTAGTAATGATCTGTTTGAGTCCTTGTCCCTGGATTCATTCTTATCACCTTTGAAATGCTATCTTCCTGATTCAGTCCTAAGTCACCTCTGGGACTAATCCAGTCTCTTTCGAAGGTATTTAAAAGAATTGTAGTTGCACAATTGCACACCTCTTCTCTAAGCAAGACTCAAGGTTAGGTCCGCCTGTGTTAAATTGGTCCGATGGCTGCTGTAGGTATTAGGCTCTATTTCTTTTTCAGAAGTGTAAGAATTGCTTTATAAGTATCATTGGCATCTCTGTCTTATTTTTTAGTCACAACTTAGTTTTCTTTTTCTTTTTTTTAGAAATATTTTTATTATGGAAGTTGTGATCTTCCAAAACAGCCATGCACATGTGTAGAATTCCCATACAACAACCCTTCACCTGGGCTTTAGATTCTGTGATTAATATCCCTTCTTTTTAAAGCGTTTTTATTTTTTTCTGAAATACACATTTCTTGGGGTCTCTTTTCATGTTCAGAGCCGAAGCATCACCTCGTGTTTCTCCTGCAATTAGAAAAGTACTTTTTATCAAAAGTAGCTCTTTAAAGATTATAAAGACTGGAAACTGAATAGAGAATGAAAGTAACCACTAGCCATGGCAAAAAGGTGGATACAGGCATGCAAAGAAAGCTCCTTTGCTGGGAAGAGCTTGAGAAAATTGCTTCTCTCCTTTTCTGAATTCCTATGTCAAGGCAGAATCAGATTTTGTTGATAGAGCTTGAAGGGCCCTCTTTCAGAAAAATACTACGAACTCACATATGCAAAATTACCTAGAGAAATGAATCTTAATTTAGAGGGTCCTGTGCCAGTGAGGGGCTCTGAAATTTACGTTTCATTACCTTCATGCTAAATCTACCTCTGGTCCTATGGTAATCATTATCTGCTTCATTCTGACAATCATATACTGCCTAATTTTGTTATTTTACTCCCTGTGGCCAGAATGTACCTTCCTAGAGGTTAGTTTACAAAATTCATTTTTTCCTATTACAGTTTTCCCTTCTCTGCCTCCTGCCCCTCTGTGCACATCCTGTACCAAATATCTTGAGCTCACTGTGGGTGCTCAATAAATATTGGTTGAATGACTTTTTGAATTAACAGCCAATGAATAATTATTTCTGCTGAAATGGACATCTATCCTTTAAAATAGGTAGATAAGAAATAAATAGACCACATGTTTTAGTAGGAGATGTTTTATACAAATTGGATATGATTGAATCATTGGGACTGGATGAAATTAATCTAAGTTTATTATTATCTAGGGAATTATTATTACTTTTCCAAAAAAAGCTACTTAATGCAATCAGCCAATGCTGAATGTCTGAGTGGACAATTGAATTAATTGAACAAAATGTCCCTCCATATAAGACGGACTTTTCAGACTGTCTTCCTCGCCAGTCTAAGTGCCAACTGTATAGCATTGTCTTTATCTGCCATCATTCTGATAATCATAGTGGTTGTGTCATTGCTGATAAATTTTTGCACCATCATTCCGTCTCAGAGGTAATGTTGATGTGGATGTACTTCTTTAGATTCATCTGTCCTTGCCTTCTTTCTTATTAAAAAATTACCCATGTGGAAAATTAAAAAGAAAGCAAAACTAACTATAAAATCACAAGCCACAAGCACTCCAATGATTTGTAATTTTCATGATATTAACAATACACTCCCTATGGACTCTAGCGTAGATGAGATAGGCTGTTGGGTTTTGTAGGCGCTCCAATTCAATCCTTCCCTCCCACTCAAGAAGAAGCAACAAAAGCAAGCAAGGGAAAATGACATTGGGGCAACTTTGAATTAATCTTATTTTTTAACAAAGAAAATGATTAGCAGATGTTAGTCTTTTCTTTTCTTCCCATAGTGAGACAAATTACTTCTAACACCGGGATGCAATCTTTAACAGGATCAGGAAAATAGAGACCTGGAATTGGTACTTCTTTGTTATGAAGATGTTGACATTTATTGCCTTATTATCACTTTTTTAGCACTAAAAAAAAAACAAACAAAAAAAAAAAACAAATCAAGAGAAAACCAGACTGAGTATGAAAATACTGCGAAGGGGATAGTGACCTCACGTTCCTAGGCATTGAGTTGTATAATTTGAGCCCAAGGAACATTACCAGTAAGTTTCAAGGGATGCTGTTCACGAGACCACCTTTTGCTACCAACTTAGGAAGAATAGCCAGGTTGATCTTCTAGAACCGTCTCCTCTAAATAAACCCAGTCCCCACCTCAAGACCTCATTTGTCATAGATCTCTTCATGTAAATGGAGCTACCAAATGTAGTCTTTTGACCAAATGAGGAATGAAAATTGGCTGCTATATTCCATACATAAAACGCTCCTTTCTTTTTACGGTTATAATGGTTGTACCTGGCTTGAGGTCAAGCAGAGATCAAAGTAAAATGTAAGTGAAGGAAAAACAAGTCCTTAGAGCCAGATAGAAAATAGAGCCAGAATGAGGTTCAATGCATTGATGAGAATGGAGACCATCTGGGGTATGCCCTGTAGAGCCAGAATGGTCCGAGGTGATTCTGGCTGTACCATTTGCTTGCTGTGTAACACTGGGCAAGTACTCTCTCTGAGCCTCATTTTTCCTGTAGTAAGATGAAAGTCATTGACCCTTTATGTCATAGACTTCTCATGAATAGTAAATAAATTAATAGCTTTAAAATACTTACAATAATGCCTGGCATAGAGTTAATTGCTGTAAGAGCTCTTAAAACATTATTTTCAGATGAACTGCTTTCTGGGATCCCATGTATGTTTCCATTTGTGAACCTTACTTCAACCCCCCAGAAAAAAATGCAAAGGAGAGAGGAAGAGATTTAATATGTGATCAGTATAAAGGATGCGAGTTGCACGTTAGATCCAGCAGGTCCTAGTGCCATGACTTAGTGGTCGTGGAGGCCACCATGATGTATTAATGCATTCGATAAGCTAATATGCCAATGTTAGACAGCTCCTCGATTTTTTCTCCACTTGACATCTGCAACAGCCACAGAAATCTCTGGTGTCAGAGGAACTAAAGACTTAGAGATGAGGTGCCCTTGAAAGTATCTGTCTTATTCTGTTCTTTCTAACATTTAAAATGGACCATGGATATTGCTGTACTACCTTCTTCAAACCCACTGAGCTACAGTGCCTTTAAACATTGGCAGTGTAATAAAGCTGAAACATCTCAGTAAGTTCGCTGTGTCCAAAGGTAGCAAGTCTTAAAAAGTCACTTGATAGGCAGCAAAAGAATGGTTCTTTCATGGCAGTGGAAATTTTGTCTGCATCTCCATTGTTAGAATATTCACTGGCATGTACATCAGTAGACTTTGTTTCATTGTGTTGTGTTTTTCCCGCACTGTTTGTTAGAACAGGCATAGGTTTAGGGGGAAATCATGCAAGATGTAGCATTCTCATATATGTTCCTCCTCAGGAACACAGTTTTCCCTATTATTAGCATTTTGCACGGAAATGGTACCTTTGTAACAATTGATGAAACAATATTATAATTACAATTTTAACTACAGTCCCTAGTATACATTATTGTTTTGTTTTGAATTTGAATGAATATGGATGGGAGTATGGATGAATATTTCAAAGGAAGAATTTGTTGTATATGTTTGGATATATAGACACATGGAGACAGAAAACCTGGTTTAATATCTTCCTTGCAATTTTACACCAAAACAAAAGCTAACTATAAAACTCTAGCATTTCTTGAATAATGTGGGAGATTTATAGCTTATAAATCAGTGAATCCACTCCTCTCATTTTTAGACATGTAGCTTATCAATGTGACAAAAACAATGTATATAATCCCTTACTGTAACCTATAAATATGATATAGTTTAACTCACATTATTCACTTTTAAATTAAAATTTCCTTTGAAGTAATTATAGATTCACATGTAGTTGTAATGAATAATATAGAGAGATCTTATGTATCTTTTCTCTAATTCCCCCTGGTGATAACTTCTCATTACACTATATAGTACAGCATTATACCCGGGATATTGGCATCAATACAGACAAAATACAGAATATTTCCATCACTATAAGGATCCTTCATGTCATTTTATGGCCATACCCACTTACCTCTCATCCCTTTCCCCTCCCCACCTAGCTACCAGCAATCACAATCTGTTCTCTATCTCTATTACTTTATCATTTGAAGAATGTTATCATATGGTATGCAACCTTTTGTGATTAGCTTTTTCTCATTCAGTATAATTCTCTGGAGACTCATTCAAGGTATTGTGCATATTAATAGTTTATTTTGTTAAGTATTATTCCATATTATAAATGTACCACTATTTGTTTAACCATTCACCTACTGAAGGACATCTGGATTTTTCTCCAGCTTCTAGATATTATGAAAAAACCTGCTATATACAGGTTTTTGTGTGAACGTAAGTCTTCATTTCTCTGGGATAAATACCTCGGAATACAGATGCTGGGTCATATGGTAGTTACATGTTTAGTTTTTAAAGAAACTTGACAAAATATTTTCCAGAATGGCTGTACCATTTTAGATTCTCACCAACAATATATGAGTTATCCAGTTTCTCCACCTCCTCACCATCATTTGATGTTGTCACCATTTTAATTTTAGCCTTTCCCCCCCCACTTTTTTATTTTTTAAAAGATACTTCAATTACATAAATGTTACAGAGAATATATAGGGGAAGTTTAGCCTTTTTGATAGGTATGTGGTTTTAATCTTTTCATTTCCTTAATGGCTAATGATGTTGAACATCTTTACATTTGCTTCAGTATATCCTTTTCATTGAAATGTCTGTTCATATTTTGCCCATTTTCTAAATGGATTGTTGTTTTTTGTTTGTTTGTTTGTTTACTATTAGGTTTTGAGAGTTCTTTATGTATTTTAGATTATTAGTCCTTTGTCAGATATGTGGCTTGCAAATATTTTTTCCCAGTGTGTAGCATGTTCTTTTTATATTTTAGCAGAGTCTTTCACAGAGAAAAAAAAATTAAATATAAATTTCCAATTTGTCGACTTTTCCATGTATTTGGTGTCAAGTCTAAGAAATTTCGCCTGGTCCCAAATCTTGAACATTTTCTCCCATTCTTTTTGAAGCTTTATAGTTTTATGTTTTATATTTGTTTGTGATCCACATAGAAGTAATATTTTTATTAGGTGTGAGGCTTAGTTTGGGTAGGTTTTGTTGTGTTGTTTTGACCAATCATGTCCAGTTGATCTAGTCTCATTTGTTGAAAAACCATCCTTCCTCCATTTAGTTGCTTTAACACTTTTGTCAAAAATCAGTTGGGTATATCTGCGCAGGTCTATTCTGGATTCTTTTCTCTATTGTGTTCCATTGATCTATGCATTTGTGTGTCTGCCAGTGACATAGAGTGTTGATTGCTATAGCTATATAATATTCTTGAAATAGGGTATAGTGATTTCTCCTACTTTATTCTTTTCAAAATTGCTTTAGATATCTGTGTTCTACAAAAAATCTTGCTGAGTTATTGGTAAGAATTGCTCTATATCTGTATATCATTGGAGGAGAATAAATATTTTTACTATGTTGAATCTCCACATCCATGAACATGGTGTGTTCATCCATGTTGTATATATTTCAGAATACAAATCCTGTACATGTTTTGTTATATAAACTCATAAGCATATATTTGGAGCAAATATAAATAGTAATGTATTTTTAAGTTTAGTGTCCATGTAACCATTGCTAGTATAAAGATATACAATTTATTTGGTGTGTTTATCCTGTACAATGAAACTTTACTGAATACACTTATTAGGTCTCGGAGTTTTTTTTAAAAATAAATCCCTTGGGATTTTCTACGTAAACAATCATGTGCTAGGCAAATAGGAATAGTTTTATTTCTTTATTTCTGATCTTGTATACTTTTTTTCCTTTTCTTGTTGCCCAGGCTAGAACATCCAGTAGTAGGTTAAATAAGAGTAGTGGGAGAGGATATCCCAGCCTTAATCCTGATCTTAAAGGGAACTTAGTCTGTCACCATTAAGTATGATATTAACTATAGGTTTTTTTGTAGTTGCTCTTTATCATGCTTAGGAAGTTTCCCTGTATTTTTCTGATGGTTTTTAACACTTTGTTGAATTTTATCAAATGCTTTTTCTTCATTGATTGATATGATCATGTGGTTTTTTTTCTTGAGCCTATCAGTAAGGCAGATTGCATTAATTAGTTTTTGAATAATGAACCACTATTGCATCTCTTCAATAAACCCTACTTGGTCATGGTGTATACTTCTTGTTATAAATTGCTGAATTCCATTTCCTAATATTTTGAAAAGGATTTTTTTTTAAAAAATTGAGAAGTTGTAGGTTTACAGAAAAATTATGCAGAAAATGCAGAGTTCCCATACACTCTCCTATTATTAATACCTTGAATTAGTATGGCATTTGTTACATGTGGTGAAAAAATATTATTATAATTGTAGTATTAGTTACAGTCCATGGTTTACATTATGGCTCACTATGAGGTACAGTCTTATATTTGTTTGTTTTTAAATTTTTTATTCTAGTAAATTATGTACAACCTAAAATATCCCTCTTAAACTATATTCAAATATATAATTCAGTGCTTTTAATTATATTCAATATAATGTACTACCACTACCACAATCTATTACCAACAATTTTCCATCATCCCAAATAGAAAGTCTGTACAATTTAAGCATTAACTTTCCATTCCCTGGCCCTATCCCAGCTCCTGGTAACCTGTGTTTTAGTTTCTGACTCCATGCATTTGATTTCTCTAATTATTTCAATCAGTGAGATCACATAATATTTGTCCTTTTATGTCAGGCTATTCATTCAACCTGATGCCTTTAAATTTCATCCATTGTTGTCTCATGTATCAGGACTTCATTCCTTTTTACTGCTGAATAATATTCCATTGTGTGCATGTACAACATTGTGTTTATATATTCATTGATTGGTTGACATTGGTTGCTTCCATCTTTTGGCAACTGGAAAAATTCTGCTTTGAATATTGCTATGCAAATATCTGTTGGAGTCTCTACTTTCAATTCTTTGGGAGTATATATCTAGAGGTGGGATTGCTGAGTCATATGATAATTCTCTACTTAATTTTCTAAGAAACTGCTAAACTGTCTTCCATGGCAACTGTGCCATTTTAGATTCCAACCAATAATGAGTGAGTTTTCCTATTTCTCCACATCCTCTCCTATACTTGGAATTTTCCATTTTTAAAATAATAGCCCATCTGCTGAGTGTGTTTAATAAGGGTATCTTAGTAGAGTTTTTATTTGCATTTCCCTGATGACTAATGATGTTGAACATCTTTTCATGTGCTTTTGGTTATTTGTATATCTTCTTTGGAGAAATATCTATTCAAGTCTTTTGCCCATTTTTTAATTGTTTTGTCTTTTTGTTGTGGAGTTGTAAGATGTTATTATATATTCTGGATATTAAACCTTATTGGATATGTAGTTTGCAAATATTTTCTCCCATTATGTAGGTTGTCATTTGCTTTCACGTCCTTTGATGCACAAAAGTTTTTAATTTTGATGACATCCCATTTATCTATTTTTTTCTTTTGTTCTTTGTACTTTGAGTGCAAAGTCTAAGAAACCATTGCCCATTGCAAGGTCCTGAAGATGCTTCCCTGTGTTTTCTTCTAGGAATTTTATAGTTCTGGTTCTTATATTTAGGTCTTTGTTACATTTTGTGTTAATTTTTTTAATATGGTGTGAGGTAGAGTTCTACCTTCATTCTTTTGCAAATAGAGATCAATTTTTCCAAGAATGATTTTTTGAGACTATTTCCCAACTGCATGAATTTGGTACTCTTGTCAAAAAGCAATCGGCCATCAATCTTAGCGTCTTAGCTTTCACTGGTCTATATGTTTGTCTTTGTGCCAGGACCATGCAGTTTTGATTATGATAGCTTTATATACATTTTAAAATTTGAATTGTGAGTCCTCCAACTTCATTGTTTTTTTATATGGCTTGGCTATTTGGGGCCCTTTACCCTTCCATAGAAATTTTATGATTGGCTTTTTTTGATTTGCAAAGAAGGTTATTGAAAATTTGTTGTAATTGCATTGAATCTGTAAATTGCTTTCGGTAGAATTGGCATCTTAACAATATTTAGTCTTCCAAACCATGCAGGCAGAATGTCCTTTCATTTATTTAGGTCGTCTTTTATTATTTTTAGAAAAATTTTGTAGTTTTCTATTTACAAATCCCTTATGTTCTTGGTTACATTTATTTGGAAATATTTGATTGCTTAGTTTTGCATGTTCATCTTATATCCTGCCATGTTGCTGAATTTGTTTATCAGTTCTAGTAGCTTTATGTGGGTTTTTAAAATCATTTTCTGTATATAGTATCATGTTATCTGCAAATAGGGAAAATATCACTTCTTCCTTTCCAACTTGGAGGACCTTTATCTCTTTTGCCTAATTGTTCAGCTTAGAACTTCTATTATATTGTTGAGTAACATCATTGTCTTATTCATGATGTTAGAGGAAAATATTGTGTTTCTTTCAGCATTGAGTATGGTGTTAACAGTGTGTGTGCATGTGAGTGTGTGTATGTGTATGTGTATATATATATATATGTATATATATGGGTATATATACATATATATATATGCCTATTATCATGTCGAGATAGTTTTATTCTATTAATAGTTTTCTAAGTGTTTTTATTAAAAAGGGGTACAGATTTCAGGACAAATTTTGGGAGGGCAATCAGACAAGTTTCCCAGATTGGTCTTTCAGCCTTCCACCTGATAGATTAGCACTGACATATAGGTGCCCCAGTATGTCCATAGGGGTTACTCTTCTCCTTTTGGAGCAGGTCAGGCACCCATTATGTATATGCAGGCTGGCTCCATACCTCATTGTGGAGAGAGTGGGGAGGGGCTGTCAAGGGCACCAGAAGCTTCTCCTATGGCTTTTTAAGCTGTATTTTCTTGATTTAGCAATCACCTAGTTTCTGCAGCCTTATAACTCTTTTCTGTAGATTGGAGGAAGGGTACTTTCTTTAAGATCCCTCTGCCAATTATGCCTGAGGGGTATTGGAACACTGGCAGCCCTCAGAGCCAGGCATTAGTGATATGAAGTAGCTGAACAAGTATGGCGCTCCAGGACTCAGTTGCTCTACCAAATCAACTATTAAACAGGCAGGACCTGTCTGAAACCACTATGTTGAAACTCCAGAGGCCTGAAGAATACTCTACAGCATCCAGGGAAGAGCAGGGAGGAAGAGGCTCATAAATTACAATAAAGAAATATAAATTTTTCTCACCACATGATGGCTACTGGTGCTCATCCCCCACTCTTGCAGCAGGTTGCCAATGGTCTATATCCTGGCTAGGGGCTGGTGACAGAAAGGGACATAAAAATCTTCTTCCACAAGAAGAGAGGTGGGCACAGCCAATCGCTGATCACGGCTTTTGATTAGTGAATTTGGATCACTGGGTCCTGGCTCTGAAGGCAGCTATTATTTCAACCTGCTTTGGACAAAGGCGGTGACAGCCATTGTTTCAACCCACTCTGCACAGGGGTAGAGGTGGTGGAGATTTCAAAACACAGGGCTTACTCAGGGTTGTGGGTTAAAGTTAGCTGGGTTTTCTGGGCAGGACAGGAAAGCTCAGCTTTAGGGAGCTATGGGAGACATTTTTGGCACCCTTTCTGACCCTGTCCACAGGGCACTTTGGAGCTGGTGCACACCTCTTTCGTGGACCCCTGGCCCTGTTTTAGTGAGCAAAGGCAGAACTAGGAAAGCCTTCCCCAGAATGACATTCCTCCCAGAACTTGCCTTCCAGGCAAAAGCAGTATGAGACAATGAAAGGAATATAAAACTATAGAGGTGAACAGCCTAGGACAAAGGTCTGCTGGCTTCAGTTACCCAGGAAAGGAAGGTTTGTCTCCTGGGGAAGAGGGACAATTAAACTCCTATAAACAGGAAAACACCAAAACAACTAACAAGTAAAAGCCCAGGATAAGACAGAGGTCCAGTAAGGCAGGGAAATCCCTGCACAGTGCAATACCTTGGATAGACATTCCTGGATGATTGAAGGGCTGAAGCTCATGAAAAACTCTTTCTTATCACCAGCCAGTTACAAAATCAGTAAACAGACATCCAAGGAGTAAATCCCAGATTCAACATTTAAAAATATTAAAATGTACAGTGCACAAAAAAAAAAAAAAAAAAAAAAAAAATAGCACAAGAAAAACAACAAAACATAAAATGATGGTCCATCAAAAGGAAGAGGATAAAAATACAGAAAGCACCAATGAAGAAGATGAGAATGTGGACATACTGAACACAGCCTTTAAAAAAAATTATCTTAAAGATGCTTAGAAGATGAAGGAAAGTACAGAGAAAGAATAACAGGATATTGGGAAAACACTGAATGAGCAATGTGACAGTCTAAGAAAAGAGATTTCAGTAGCAGAATGGAGCTGGCAGAAGAAAGAATCAGTGAACTTGAAGAAAAGACACTTGAAATAAGTTAGGCTGAGGAGCAAAAAGAAATATTAAAAGAGAAAATAAGACAATGAAATGATACCATCAAGCACACCGATTTATGTATTATAGGAGTACCAGAATGAGAAGAAAGTGAAAAAGGGGCATATGGATATTCAAAGAAATAATGATAGAGAACTCCCCAAACTTAGCAAAAGATGTGAATGTGCAAATCCAAGAAGCTCACAGTACACTAAACAGGATAAACATGAAGAAAAATAAATCCCATCATTTATTGATTACACTATTAAATGCAAAAGACAAGAAAAGAGTTCTGAAAGCTTCAAGAGAAATGCAGCATATTACACAAAAGGGAATCCCAATAAGATTGTGTATCAATTTCTCATTAGAAACCATGGAGACAAGAAGGCAGTGGGTTGGGGTACTTAAAGTGCTGAAGGTAAACAACTGCCAGCCAAGAATTCACATCTGGCAAGACTCTCTTTCAAAACAGAGGGGGAGAAGAAGACATTCTCAGATAAACAAAAGCTAAAGGGAGTACATTACTATAAGACCTGTCCTCAAGCAATGCTAAAAGGAGTTCTTCAGACTGAAATGAAAGGACACTAGGCAGTGGTTCAAAGCAGCATAAAAAAATACATACTGGCAGTAAAGGTAACCATTTGGGTAATTGTAAATGCCAGTATTATCATATTGTATTGTTTTGTAACTTCATATCTTACTTTCCTATAGATGCTAAAATGAAAATGCATAAAAAGTAATGCTAAATCTAGGTTTTTGGACATACAATGTACAAAAATATACATGATAATAAGCACAAAAGGGGAGGCTCGGGCGTATAGGAAAAGTATATGAGCATGCTATTGAAGTTAAGTTGGAATCAAACCAAATATAAATGTTATATATTTAGGATTTGAAATTTTAACCCTATAGTAACTGCAAGGAAAACAGAGGAACAATAAAGCCAGATAGAAATGAGAAGTCACTCCATATGTTACAACACAGGAATGCAAATAAAAATAAAAGTAGCCTTAACAGAAGTGAGGGACAAAAAAGGAATAAGACATACAATGGTGAAATAGTAAATTGGCAGAAGAAATACCTGTGTTATCAGTAGTGATTTTAAATATGAATGGATTAAACTCTTCAGTCAAAAGGCAGAAATTGGCAGAATGGATAAAAAAAGCCTGACCCAATTATATGCTGTCTGAAAGAGACTCGCTTAAAGTCAAATATATAAGCCGGCTGGTGGTGAAAATATGGAATAAAAATATATCATGCAAGTACTAATCAAAATAGATCTGGGGTGACAATACTAATATTGTATAAAATAGAATATATGTCAAAGACAATTATGAGGGAAAAGATTGTCATTATATACTGATAAAGGGGAAAATTCAAAGGTAAGATATAACAATTATAAATATATATGCACCTCACAGCAGAGCCCCAAAATATATGAAGCAAATACTGATAGATTTGAAGGGAGTGATTGATGGTTTTACATTAATAGTAGGAGTCTTTAAGACACCACTCTCAGTGATGGATAGAACATCTAGTAGAAGATCAGTAAGATTGTACAGGACTTGAATGATACTCTAAACCAACTACACCTAATATATAAAAAACACTGCGCCCAATCTTCTTGAGTGCATATGGATCATTCTCCAGGATAGATCATGTGTTGGGTTACAAAACAAGTCTCAATAAGTTAAAAAATATTGAAATCATACCATGTATAATCTCTGACTACAACCGAATGAAACTAGAAATCAATAACAGAAGGAGAAATGGAAAATTCACAAATATGTAGAAATTAAACAACATATTCTTAAGTAACCAATGGGTTAAAGAGGAAATCAGAAGTGATATTAGGAAATATTTTGAGGTGAATGAAAATGAAAATGCAATATACCAAAACTTATGGGCTACAGTGAAGATATTGCTGAGAGGGAAATTTATAGCTCTAAATGCTTACTTTAAAACAGACAAAAGACTTCAAATCAGTGACCTAACCTCAAAATTAGAAGAACTAGAAAAAGAACAGTAAATTAAACCCAAAGCAAGCATAAGAATTGAAATAACAAAGATTAGAGTGGAGATAAATGAAATAGGGGGAAAGAAAAAAAAAAAACACAATAGAGAGCAAAACCAAAAGTTGGTTCTTTGAAAAGATCAACAAAATTGACAAACCTTTAGCTAGATTAGCAAAGAAAAAATAAGAGAGAGGATACAAATAACAAAAATCATTAATGAAAAGGAGAACAATAGTCCCATCCTTGTTGAAATATAAAGGACTATAAGTGGATACAATGAACAAGTGTATGCCAAAGAATTAGAAAACCTAGATGAAATGGACAAATTCTTAGAAACACACAAACTACCTGCATTAACTCAAGAAGAAACAGAAGATCTCCACAAGCCAATTACTATTAAAGAGATTGAAAGAGTAATCAAAAACTCCTGTAAACAGAGGAACTCCAAGACAATTATCAAGCAAAAGCTCAGATGGTTTCACAGGAGAATTCTACCAAACATTCCAAGAAGATTTAACTCCAATTCTGCTCAAACTCTTCCAAAGAATTGAAGAGGAGAATACACTCATATCATTCTTTAAGACCAACATTTCCCTCATACAAAAGCTGGATAAAGATACCACAAGAAAAGAAAACTAGACAAATATTTCTTATGAATATAGATGCAAAAATCCTCAACAAAATACTAGAAAACAAAATTCAACAGCATATCAAAAGAATTATACACCATGATCAAGTGATATATATCCCTGATATGTAAGGTTGATTCAACATAAGAAAATCAATTAATGTAATACACCACATTAACAGAATGAAAGGGAAAAAAACCATGATCATCTCAATTGTTGCAAAAAAGTATCGGACAAATGGCAAAGAAACACACATGAAAAAATAGTCAACACAACTAGCAATTAGGGAAATGCAAATCAAAACTACGAGGGAAGCAGATGTGGCTCAACCAGTTTGGTGCCTGCCTACCACATGGGAGGTCCCGGGTTCGGGTTTCGGTGCCTCCTAAAGAAGATGAGCAGACGCTGCACCCATCGTAACAAGCTAGGCACCACACTCGCAGCAATGAGCAGATGCCTGAACAAGCAGTTGCCACAGGCCAGCAGACACCACAGCCCACAGGGAGCTGATGTGGCTCAGGCCGTTGGACCCTCACCTCCCATGTGGGAGGTCCCTGATTTGGTTCCCGGTGCCTTCTGGAGAAGGCGAGCAAACAATGAACAGACAAAAGAGAGAACCATCTGGGGGAAGGGGGGATAAATAAAAAATGAATAAAGTAAATAAATAAATCTTTAAATTAAAAAAAAAAAAGAAACTATAATGAGATATCAGTTCGTACCTATTAGATTGGCCACTATTAAAAAGTCGGAAAATTGTAATGCTGGAGAGATAGGAACTCCTATTCACTGTTGGTAAGAATTTAAAATGTACAGCCACTGTCAAGGAGTATTTGGCAGTTCCTAAGGAAGTTGAATATAGACTTGCCATGTGACCCGGCAATACCATTGCTAGGTATATACCCAAAAGAACTGAAGGCAGAGACACAAACAGATGTCTGTACACTGATGTTCATAGCAGTGTTATTCATGACTGCCAAAAGTTGGAAACAACCCAGGTGTCCATCAACTGATGAGTGGATAAACAAATTATGTTGTATGCACACGATGAAATATTATGCAGCTGTAAGAAGAAATGAAGTCATGAAACATATGACAACATGAATGAACCTGGAGGACATTATGTTGAGTGAAGCAAGCCAGACACAAAAGGACAAATAGTGTGTGATTGTGCTATTATGAACTAAATATATTGTGTAAACTCATGGAGTTGATAACTAGAATATAGTTCACCAGAAAATAGAAGGAGGGTAGAGAAGGAAAGCTGAGGGTTATTCCATGCAGAATTGATAAAAAGATTGTTTGTAAATATTTGGAAATGAATAGAAGTGAAAGCACATCATAGTGTTTGTAACTAGCAGAACTATTATGTAGGTATGACAGTGGTCAAAAGGGAAAGTCTAAGGTCATGTACATTACTAGAAGGAAAGCTAAAAACTTTATCATGGGACTGTATAAGATAGTAAAACCTCATCTAAAGCATGAATATGAGTGATATCACATATATGACTGTTTTTTACAAACTGTCAATACAAATAGACCAGAGAGAAGAAAAAGGAATAGCAGCTATGTATGGCAGGGGAAGCATAGAAAGATTGAGAAGTGATGAGTTTTATTTGTTTTATTATTATTATTATTATTATTATTATTATTATTATTATTATTGGGATTATAAAAGTGCTCATAAATGATTGACATGATGAATGCACAAATGTGATTACACTGAATACCTTTGATTGTACACTTTGGCTGTATTTATGCTTTATTAATATGTATCAATTAAATTGATTTGTTAAATAAAAGGTATTGGACAAAATCCAGCACCCCTTTATAACAAAAAACCTAGAACACTAGGAATAGAAGGAAACCTCCTACATAATAAAGGCATATATGAAAAACCCTAATCTAACATCCTCCTTAGTGGTTAAAGACTGAAAGCTTGCCTCTAAGATCAGGAACAAGGTCACTACTGTTATTCAACATTGTACTAGACATTCTTGCCAGAGAAATCAGGCAAGAAAAAGAAATAAAATGCATCCAGATTGGAAAAGAAGAAATAAAACTTTCCTTATTTGCAGTTGATATGATCTTATATACAGAAAACCCTGAAAAATCTACAACAAATCTCCTAGAGCTAATAAATGAGTTCAGGAAAGTGGCAGGGTATAAGATCAACACCTCAAAATCAGTAGTATTTCTATAGACAAGCAATGAACAATAGGAAGAGAAAATCGAGAAAAATTCCTTGCACAATAGCAATTTAAAGATTCAAATATCTAGGAAGAAATCTAACCAAGGATGTAAAGGATTTATACACAGAAACCTACAAAACATTGCTGAAAGAAATTAAAGAAGACCTAAATAAATGGAAGTGTATTCTGTGTTCATGGATTGGAAGACTAAATATCATTAAGATGTCAATATTACTCAAAGCAATTTATAGATTCAATGCAATCCCAATCAAAATTCAAACAACCTTATTTTCAGAAATGGAATAACCAGTTGTAAAATTTATATGGAAGGGTAAAGGACCCTAAATAACTAAAGCTATCTTGAAAAGGAAGAATGAAGTTGGAGGACTCACACTTCCCAATTTTAAAACTTATTACAAAGCCACAGTATTCAAAACAGCATCACACTGGTACAAGAACAGACATATAGACTAAGGGAATAGAATTGAGAACTCAGCAACCAACCCTCATGTTTATGGCCAACTGATTTTGACAAGGTGGCAAAGACCACTCAACTGGGAAAGAATTGTCTCTTAACAAATGGCACCAGGAAAACTGGATCCCTGCTTGTGAATAAAAAAAGAAAGGTAGGAGGATCCCTACCTCACACTGTATATAATATATATAAAAATCTACTCAAATTGTATCAAAGACCTAAATATAAAAGCTGAAACTATCAAACTCCTAGAAGAAAATGTAGGGAAGCATCTTCAGGACTTTGTGTTAGGCAATTGTTTCTTAGACTTTATACCCAAAGCTCAAGTAGCAAAGGAAAAAAATAGATAAGTGGGACCTCATCAAAATAGAAGATTTTTGTTCCTCAAAGGACTTTATTGTGAATATAAACAATTCACAATGGAAAAACAATTTGGAAACTACATATCTCATAAACAATTAATTTCCAGTATATATAAAGAATTCCTTCAATATAACAACAAAAAGACAAACAACGCAGACAAAAAATGGGCAATTACAATTAGAGATATAATTGAAATAAAGAAACTCTTAGAGCCAGAATCTAGAATATAGGTTATCAGGGTATGGGGTGGGGATGGGGAATTGGAAGTTAAGGCTTATAAGATACAGATTTCCTATTTGGAATGATGGAAATGTATTGGTAATGGATGGTGATATGGATAGCACAACATTGTGGATGCAATTAACAGCACTGGAATATGAATTTGATTAAAGGGGGGAAATGTTAGAGTACATTTTTTTTTTAATTCATGGAACTACGCTATACAATCAGCAAACCCTATGTTAAATGATGGATTTTAATAGTATAATCATAAAAATGTACTGTCATCATTAATAACAAATATTCCATCCCAATGCGTGGTGTTGGTGATGGGGTGGTATATAGGAATCTTGTATTTTATGCATGATTGTTCTGTAAACCCACAACTTCTTTAATAAATGGGCGAAAAAGTAGTAATCAGCAATCAGACTTCATTACCCCCGAGTTTGGAGGACTAGACCTTTACGTGCCACCTGGGCATCAGTAAGCTGCACCAGGAGCCAGGGCTGCAGTCCCTACTACTGCCTACCATGACCCTAGGAGACCATTAGGAACTGCAATTTACCAGCCTCTTCTACTCTTCCCTGGATGCTGCACAGTGTAGGCTGTAGAATTTAAAAATAGTTGATTCAGACATTTTCTCCCAGTTCAATAATTGTTTTGGTGGAGTGACTGATTCCTGTGGCTTCCTAGTCCAGCATCTTTCCATAGTCCTCCTTGTTAAGAATTTTTGCATCAATATTCAGGAGAGACATTGGTCTGTAGTTTCCTTTTCTTCTTTTCTTTTCTTTCTCTTTTCTTTCTCTTTTCTTTTCTTTTCTCTTTACTTTTGTGGTACTCTCTGTCTCATTTTGCTATCAGGATAATACAAGCCTCACAAATCAATTAAAAAATATTCCGTGTCCTTCTATTTTCTGGAAGAGATCATGTAGATTTGTTAATTTAAAAAAATTTCCAATGAAATCATTTCTTCTTTGAATTCATTTTCCTTAATAGTTATAGAGATATACAAATGGTATATTTCATATTGGATGGTTTATGGTAGTTTGTGTTTTTTTTTTTTTTTTTTTTTTTGAGAAATTGATCGATTTCATCCAAGGTCTAAAATATATGTCATTAGAGTTGTTGGTAGTATTTCCTTATTATCGTTTCCATGTCAGTAGGACCTAAAGTGATATCCCCTGTTTCATCCCTTATATTAGAAATTTGTGCCTTCTCTCCTTTTTCTTCATCAGTCATGCTAAAGTTGTGCCAATTTTTAGTTATAATCTCAAGGAACCAGCTCTTTGTTTCATTGATATTTTTCTCTAATTTTTCTGTTTTCAATTTCATTTATTTTTGTTATTATCTTTATTATTTCCTTCCTCAGTTTGTTTTGGGTTTATTTTGACTTCTTTTTCTAGGTTATTGAGGTGAGAACTGAAACTATTGACTTGTAACTGGTCCTTTTTGCTAATGTGTGAATTTAGTGCTTTGGATTTCTATTTCACCGCTGCTTTAGTTGTATCTCACAAATTTTGTTATGCTGTATTTTCTTTTTTTTTTCAGGTCGATATATTCTTTTAAATTTCTCTTCAAACTTCTCCTTTGACCCTTGAATTATTTAGAAGTGTGTTGTTCAGTTTCCAAGTGTTTAGAGATATTTAGTTATCTTTCTATTGCTGATTTTAGGTTTGATTCTATTGGGGTCAGAGTACACAGTCAGTATAATTTCAATTCCTTTACATTTGGTGAGGTTTATTTTATGTCCCTAGACATAGTCTGTATTGGTATATGTTCCATGGAAGTTTGAAAAGCTTCATAAAATTGTGATTACATCCTGTGGCTTGATGGTGTTTTTGAGCTTTTTTATATCCTTGTGAATTTTGTCTAGTTCTATCAATTGCTGAGAGCCGTATTAAAGTTTTCATTTATAATTGTGGATTTTTCTCTTTATAGTTTTGGTTCTATCTTTTGACTTCCCATATTTTCCTCTGCCCACTGGTGTTTCTGGGCTGCTGGGGTTTTCTTTATTATGCCTAGGATAGGTGAGGCAGATAGCAACCCTAGGGCACTGGCCACATATAGGTCCTCACATCCTCAGCTTCCTAGCTCGTCTGTCTTCTTCTCACTAATTTCACAGTCTTACTATATTTGTTTTATATTGGTCTACTATCCAGGGTTTTAGATGTACTCAGCAGGAAGAACAGGGAAAAGTATGCCTACTCCATCTTCTCAGAAGTGGGATTCTGCGTTCATTTTTTTCTTAAACATTTAGAACTTACCTTCTGAGGGAATAAAACATACTTCTTTCTACCTGGGTTCTTTGTAACGCTCCACTCTCCACTGATAGAAAAGGTAGCTCAGATTTGCGTCAGTCTTTGTTTACTGTGCTGAATTCTGATTATTGTAATAAATTACAAAAAGAGGCTGCTGCATATTTGTTTCCAATTGGATTGTCTCCTATTATTTAAATTAAGAGGCGCTTTCCAATATTGATAATTTTCAATTAGTGTGCTAAGCCTGCAAGGTATTATGCAATTCAGAAAAGAAGTAGAGAGGAAATAGTAGGTCAATTTAGAGAAAAGATATAAACACAGCTTGAGTCCTAAATATCGGTATAGGTTCTGCTGGTTCCCTCATCACACTCAATGAACAAGCTTGTAACTTTTAGACTAAATCTATAATATTCATCTCCATGCTTTGAGCTATTGCCTTGGAATGGAATTTGCTCACTGCTTTATATTATGACATTTAATTTGCTTTTACCCAACAAGTGAAATAATATAGGGCAGTGCTACTCAAAGAGTGGTCCATAGACCACAGTGCACTTGTTAGAAATGCGAATTCTTGGGCCCTAACCTAGACTTGATGAATCAAAAATGCCTGAGGGTGGGGCCCAGGAGTCTGTGTTTGTAACAATTCCCAGGATCCACCGATGATTACTGTGTACACCTTCGGAGAGGTGGGCAGGAATCCTTTGGGCTTCAGAGCCGCGTGGCACGTTACCAGCTCTACCACTTCTATCACTTTGCATAATTTACCTATTCGTCGGGAGTCTCAGTGTCTTTAACTGTAAGATGGGATAATTAGAGGATATATTGCTGAGCGTTGCTTTGAAAAGTAAATAACTTAATAGATAAAAGATAATTATAGTAGTGTCCAACACCTACTGAACACTTGATAAAGGTTAGCTGTTGTTATCAAAGAATGAATAAAAAAATAAATAGCATTATAATAGCTAAAAAAGAGGCCTTTTATTTTTATTTTTTCTTTTGTATTTCCACTTTCGCTAGAATTTATATATATTTATATTCTTATTTGTATACTTTATGCTGTAGAGACAGCAGTCCTAGCATGGCCTCGCAGCTTTCCCTGGGGTCACAAATATGTTGTATATTCAAGACAGGTGTGTCAGCCTGATGGGATAAGAGAGAACCCCCTAGTAGATATGGGGACTTTCTTACATTCCTTCCTCTATTGTCTCAAGCATATATCAATGCTCACGGCAGACAATCTGGCTCTGGTGGGCATGTGTTATGGCATCCTGCTAACGCCCCTGTGGTATATCTGTCCTGGGCGGGGAGAAAGCAGGGTTCCTGTACTATAGCACACAGACACAGGAGAAAGGTGCTACACATAGAACATCTCGTGGCCTCTGCCAGGGTTCAGACCCTCTGGCTATAATGCCCACTGGTGAAGCTGACCTTGCCCTGTCTCTTCTTTATATTAGTGAAACATCTTTCCATCAAAGCCTGTGTGAGTTGTGCAATTACTGGTGACCCCAACATCTGTATTGGAGTAGATTGACATCTCTTTAGGTGTCTCTCCTTCCTGACACTTTGTATTATTTGACAAGGCAACATCTCTCCAGCCATGCAAATATGAGGTTACTGCATATTAACTGTATATTCTCTGCAGAGAGAGATTTGGTGCACAAAGCACATACGCACACACACACACCAGTTGGCTGAGATTAGAGAACAATCTATGGAACCCAAGTGAGGTGGAGCCCTGGGATGTTCTGAGCTGTGCTCCCTTGCTCTGCTGGCTCCTCTGACCTGTCTCCCGGTGTCTCCATCTGCATATAGTTCTAGCACACGCATTGACTCCATCCACAGCTCTCACCTTCTTCCTGCCCGCCAGAGCCTCCAAATTTCAGGGCCTCCCGATGGCTTAGAAAAACATTTAAACTTGTGTAATTTGGACCCATTAAAATCTGCTCCCTTCTCATGTCCCAAGATACACTTTCTACGGCTGCCTTCTAGTAAAGCCCCTTTGATCTAGTCCAGTCTGTAGACTTGGAACTGGCCACGTGCAGTCCCACGTCAGCCTCAGCACTTCACCTGCAACGTGGATTTGTTTGAAGGTCATATGTGGCCCATAGTCTATACTTGAGTCTTGATATTTAATTTTTAATATGAATATATCCTGTCTCATCATCAGGTTTTGGTTATTTTTAAAGAAGGGACAAGAGTTTGTCTTTCGTCTATTTATCCAGCCTTTAGTTGTTCTGTGTCTCCTATAAAATGAGTTAAAAATAACTAAAATTTTGATAGTACTTTTCATTTCATGGATTATTTTTACAGGCAATCAAATAATAATAGTAATCATATTTGTTGAGCTCTTCCTTGACACCAAGAAGCAGGTGCACTTAAGTTTCACAGTTCCTTATGGCCATTACAGTTATCATCCTCATTCTCCAGAGGAGGAAACTGATACCAGTAACTTCCCCCAATCATACTGACCGTACATGGGGGTGAGTGGCTTGGAACTCAGATTCCAAGAAACTTCCTTCTCAGCCACCTTGCCACATTACCTCTCATTTGATCTTTCCAACGAGGATATAGCAATTCAGAGAGGTTAAGTAAACTTTTCTTTCGGTAATTACTGAGTTTCTCTGGCCTCAGATTCTGTATCCTTTCCATACCACAGGACCACTGTACCAGCGAATGCTTGCTAACGGAAATAAAGAAGTTGGAAAGACTTCTACTATGCATTATATCTTTTCTGCTTCTGACTTCCAGGATCTCACCACAATGGTGCAAATTGCTTGTTGAATATTTTAGAGAATGGAAGGGAGCGATGGCTAGAGAAGGAAGAAGGTCAATTTCATTAAGGGATTGGGTATTTATGACTTCCTATGAACCACACATTTTTGGTTTCTATTACTAATTGAAATATAAATGACCTCAGATTTTTTTGTCATAATCCGATTGTAAATGGAGATCTATCTGAAAAAAACAAAAGAAAACAAAAGAACTTCATAGCAGGTTTCTTCCCCTCCTTGATAAGTAGAAGAATAAGAAGAAAAGAAACATCAACTAAAGCAAAAAGCCATATCTGTGGTCTTGCCAATTACCAACCTCTAGAATAGCTTCAAATTCTATTAAAGTAATGTGACCAAAACTAGGAGAAAAAAATCTATACATATCCAGGGAGGAACAGAACATTAACAATAAACGATGAGGTTTATAAAGAGCAAATTGGGCTAGACAGATTCGGTCAGACTTTTCCAATTGAATCACTGAGTTAGCGAATGAAGTGAAAGAAGTAGCTATAATCCATTTGGCCCATGGGCTGGTAACACATAATATGCCTCTCTATACTTAAAGTACAACCCAACATTTATGTAATCTAAGTGTCTTTTTTTTAAAAAAAGTGTATATATATATATATATTTATATTTATATAGATATGTAACATGGAAACCAAGATATGTAACATGGAAAAAAACCCACAAAAAATAAAAATTACAACCCAAGGAGGAGGAAGTTGAGGGTAAACAGGCTAAATCAGCTATGGAAATTATTGATTTGTTATTTGAACAATGAGGAAGAGCTGCAAAGCAATGAAACAGAACTGTGTGTAATTGGAATGGTCCAAGATAATAAATTGTTACTGCAGAGCTGAATCCTATCAAAACTTTTGCTGCAGCTCTAGCTGTGTCCCAGTTTATATTGAAAACGCAAAGGCAGGAGTGATAATCTACTCTCACCTTCTATACGCCAAACGATCTTGAGACCAGCTGTCTCCCATCAAATCTAGGTGCCTTTTGCCTGTACCTGAACTGTGTTGTCCTGGGGGTTGTCACTGTGGTCACATTTACTTTGTGCTTTTTTGAACACTGGAGCCACTTTCTCTTGTCCAGGGTACTTGTCTGCCAGGTTTTAGATTTTGAACCAAGGGAATTGCTTACCTTCCTTCTAATTTCACAGGCACTGAGAGGTTTTCCCCGTTGTCCTTTCTAACTCCTTACAAGTATTGTCTCTCATGGGTGTTGAACTTCGGGGGGTTATGTGGAAGCATGCTGGCAGGTTCATGGTTTTGTTTTATTCCCTTTAGTCCTCCTGGATAGAGATTTTGGTAGCCCTGCTCCCCGGAAATGCAGATAGCTCATTTTCTTTCAAAGGAACCACCTCCTCAACATTTCTAGTTAGCTTCTTCCCACAAGTCAGAACATTATATTTCAGCTTTTTTTATCTTCGAAAACTTTTCTATATGTAGAAAAAAGAAAGTACGAGTATGCCAAGGATAGCAGACCATGTGCAAGAGTAGGCTATTTCAAAACAAGATCCATTTGGGAAGCTGTAAATTCCACTGATTATAGGCTTTTCAAAATGTCTTTAGTATTCTAAACATTCTTTTTAAATTATTTTGCAAATTTGCAAAATGAACAATTGGTCTTTTTTCCATATGTGCAAAGAGAAGATCTTCTCTCTGGTGAAGTAAAGATGGTGGTAGGGAAAGACATTTAAAACCTCTTTATTTTCACATCAGTCTTTGGACACTGTGTTTGGAATGTTGACCATCTTTCTCTACAACCAGAATAGTACTAAAAGCTGAGGCCAACCCCCTGACATATTTCTTGCCTGGTTAGAATAACTGAGGTTTCTTTGTTCTCAAACACAGGCATAAAAAATAATTTCCTATGATGTTAATAAATGGAGACAATTAGATTTTCATATTTTTCTGTCTTCAAACGGTTTTTCATGTAAGCTACCTGAATCAGTGAGATAGAGGGAAGGAAGTCACAGAGGATCTTCTCTTTGTTGGCCATCAACTGTATCCCAAGCATTGATCTAGGTGCTTTTCCTGACATTTTTACACTTTTGTTCTTTCCAATAAGGCCACGAGGAAAGTATTGATATTTCCATTTTACAGATGAGAAAAATCAGGTCTTAATTCAAGTTACTAGCTCAAGATTACAGACAAAGTGAGAGATGGAGCAGAGTTGAAAACTAAGGGCTGTCCATTTTCTAGCAAGAAATGCGCTCTTGGCCAGCATTTCCAGAACTAGTCCAGAGAATACCTCTGCTGGCCCGCTCAGGTACTTGTTTTGTAGACCTCTCCCTGTCATGGTTTCCTGTTTCTAGTGTCCATTCTCCTCTGTCTATGACATTTATTGATAATATTTTTTAAAAATAAACTTTTATTGATGGATAACTTAAATTCAGTAGTATAAAATGGCGAGCGTACAGTTTGATACGTTTTTGCAAAACAAAATACCCCAAGGTAGTCACTAACCCAACTTCTAACAAATAACTTAGTTTTACCTGTTTTTAATCTTGAGATGAATTGAATTGTAGAGAATCCTTTCCTTTGTATCTACTTTTGTTCCACATATTCTCTATAAGATTCATGCAAGTTTTTTGCATAAGGCATTAGTTCATTTTCATTCTTGTATAGTATTCCAGACTCTACTAAAATTTATTTGTTATCTTTTACTTTTGATCAACATTTGGATTTTTTCCAGTTAGCTATTATAAGTAATACCACTCTGAACATTCTTGTATAAATCTCTTGATGTACATATGCATGTGATTTTGATGGTTATACATCTAGGAGTGGAGTTGCTGAGCTGTAAGTATGTGCATGTTCAGTTATAATGAGTATTGTAATATTTCAAATTAGTTTTACACCAGCAGTGTATGAGGGTTCCAGTTTTTCAGCATGCTTGATAGCACTTGGTATTGTTATCTTTTTAATTAGAGCCACTTAGTGAGTGTGTTAAGGTATATCTTTATGGTTTTATCTTTTCCTCATCATTCAAGAGGTTAAACCCTTTTCAGATGTTTATTAAATGCATGACCTTTGGTCTCATACCGCCAGCATGAGCTCTGGACCTTTGTCTTGTGACCCAAGCACCTCAGACTTGTAAAGGAACCACTTGCAGCAAGCTTTCATGTGGACTTTGGGTTCCACTGGGACGGGCCAGTGTCCATAGGCAGTCTAGCTCCCACTCTCTTAGCAAGCCCATCCCCCTTTCCACTCTCCCATCATGCCCTTCCTTATGCTCTGTTTACTCTCTACTGCATAAATAAAAGATGTTAAATATACAGTTTTTTTGGGGGTCGGGGATGAACATAAGTCAAGGTCACCCTGCTCTGTCTGGCTTCAGGCAAAGCTTTCCCATGTTTGCTCTCCTTCCCTCTTACTCTTGCTTTACGCATGAGTCTAAGGACCATGATTTTCTTATTTGCCCAGGACTGCCCTGAATTTAACCTTCAGGTAGGTTCATTCCGAGTCCAACCAGATTGGATGGAGGGGCGGCTAGCATCCAGGGTCTCCTCTTGTTGCTAATGTGGTTTGAGAGGATACCACAGAGGTTTTAGAAATCACCCCTATTTGGTAGAAACTAGGCTACAATCCCCACTTCTCTGCAGCCATTAACTTTCTTTTTTTAAGATTTATTTTTATTTATTTATTTATCCCCTGCCCATTGCCACTTGTGCTCGCTGTCTGCTCTCTGTGTCCATTCACTGCGCGTGTCCTCTGTGTCTGCTTGTCTCCCCTTTGTTGCGGCATCTTGCTGCGCCAGCTCTCCATGGGCGCAGGCTGTCAGCTCTTCCTTGGTGCGGGCCAGCTCGCCCTCACCAGGAGGCCCTGGGAATCAAACCTTCTGCTGTGTCTGTGTGCTATGGTAGATGGGAGCCCAAGCACTTGAGCCACCTCTGCTTCCCAGTCATTAACTTTTAACCATTCTCACTTGGCCACAGAAAAAGGAAAAGGGCAGCATTCTTGTCCACATTTATCAATTCAGGAAAACATTTAGACTTAGTTTATGCTCAATAATTTAGCATCCAGCAAAATCTTTACTTTGTGTAATCTAAATTATAGCCTGGCTATAAAGGGAAAGTGATTTAAGAAATAAAAAGAAATTTCTACTCTTCTGTATAAAATTACTTCTACAGTATGATAAGAGATCAGATGTGGAAGCTACTGTGTTTTATTCTAATGAATAAAAACCTTGCTTAGACTGTGATATTTAGGATGCCAAACTTAAAATCATGTTTTGTCTTCAACTTTTACTAGAGTGGTGGTTGCAACTAGTCAGTGAGAAATAGTTTCTTTCCCATATCACTCACAGAGTTATAGTGCAATGAAATGCTCTTTTAATGCACCAAATGAACTGACAAAAGAAGAGCCTCAGAAAGTGTATGTACAATAACCCAAGGGCTGTCATTGTGTGCCTGATCTAGTGACTGAGAATTTCTCTATGCTCCCAGCGCCTGATACAATACAACATGGGTGCCATTGACTCTGTCGATTGGCATCATGCTGTAGAGACAAAATGACAAGATATACACAATGGGTTTTAACTAACAGATATAACATTTGGCTCTGAAAACATTAAAATTTTTAACCAAGCTAGTTTTATAAATGATTGGCTACTTACCTTTAAAAAGAAATACAACTTTAAAAAGCTCTTAAATTGAAACCTGTTTATAAGATCATTACATCTTTGTTGCTACATTATATACATATATATATAATGTTAATGGTGCTGCTACTTTAGTCTCAGATGATTTGATTTGGCCTGATTAACCAATTCATTATGAAATGTTTTATACCCTTATTAAATAAAGCCAGGGATCCAGGAGCTCAGTAAAAGACCATTTTTAGCAAGTGCATATGCTAAAATAATGACTTTGAGGGGACAATATCATGCATCTTTGTATTTTAATTTCTTATTCATACAAATATGGGTTTTCCAATAGCTTTCATATCTGAGGTAACTCATTTGCATGGTGCCATCCTCTGATGCCAGGTCACCCACTGTTGGAAAATGCTAAGACCACATACACAAATCACTGGAAAACTACCTTTCCAGGAGGGAATAGAGACCTTTGTCTCAAACCTCATGGCAACGATGCTCTGTTGGCTGCTTACAGTTACAGATTTCAGTTTGAGTCAAGAAAATTAATGGGATATGCATTTTATGGAATGTCCATTTTTTTATGGGATTCCCTTAATTCATTTACTGTTTTGCTGTGACAAATGTTCTGTGTAGTAGAGGAATTAAAAGAAACACTTTAAAATCCCACTTCCACCAGTTTATGTGTGAATTTGGGCTCCCCGTACACAGAGAGATGCAAAGACAATAAACAAAGGTAATGGATCCTGGAGGCATCCTGGGGCCTTGGTTCCAGTTGTCTTCAAAGACATTTGTACGTGTTCCCCCCAGTGTTGGTTTTTCAGCCCTTCCTTGAAATCCATGAGCCAATAAATTCTCCTTTTTGTTTATATAGTTCAAAGTGGGTTCCTGGTACTTGCAATGATGTGTCCTGATTCATATGTTAAGCTTATTGATGAAAGCATACATTTATAATTGCCGATGTCCCTGGTTTTCCTTTCATCTTTTTATTATTATTTTACTTTGGATTTTAGAACTGTGCATCATTTGTCACATAAGAGGGAAAACCAAGGAGCTGAATTTCAGAGTTTCTCTAGGATTTTTCTATGACACTGGTTTCCAAAAATCTTTAACATGAGATCATTCTCATGTAGCACCATCAAAAATAATAAGAGAAAATATAATAATCCTAGAGTTTATCAGGGTAAGTATAGGAAATTGGCTATGGAGTACTGGCAGCTATACCACTCACTATTGGGGGAGATATTTAAAAAGGATACATTTTCTCATTGTATACGAGATACTGATTATGAAAATACCCATTATTGGAAATATGATTCGTCATCATTAACATTATCATTAAGGAGTATATCCTAGACCCAACGGTCATCACGCAGATTCTGTGAGTAATAAGAATTTTCCATTTGACTATTCTCAGAATGATATTAGAAAGCCCGTCTATGGGATCTTGGCTTCATGGTGTTTTTTCCCTCACTCAAAGAAGTTCGCATCACATAAACACAACTAATAGTGAATAACTCTACTGAATATTAGAAACAGTGGCAGAAAATAGAGGACTTAGTGAATGGGATTGTTTGCAGCAGGCCCAGAATAGAATTTTGTGGGTCCTAAGCACTTTTGCCTTCATGGAATTTTCCTCCATAAAAACCATGAAAAAATAAATTTTAGGGCCTTGTTGGTATAAATACAAATGTATAAATATTATATAATAAAAAGATTTCTGTGGCCTATAAGTCCATTTTTTTCCTTTTAATTAAAAAAAATCAAAATTGCATAGGTCCCTAAAAGACATATGGATCCTTATCTTGCTTAGCTTCTTGGAAAGTTGGTAACCAAAATGGTTTGCTCGGGCTCCAGAGGGAGTCGGCCTTTGAGGGGAAATGCTTTCCTTGGGGGAAGTTTCCGGAGCCCCACGTGGTCAGATCCCATTTGTGGCTTCAGTGATACAGTCACAATAAGTATGCTTAAGTCACAATAAGTATGCTTAAGAGTTTATTACTTACAGTCCTCAAGCCAGGGAGGGCAACAAGAGAGGGGCAGATAGCAGTCTTCCATCCCAGGGCTTGGTAAAGGAGTAGGATGCTACAGGACGCAGTCTTCTCTATTTAAGGGGAGCTCAGGGTGGGGACCTTACTTTCCCAAGATTGTTTCCTACTGGGTCTTTCAAAGAGCTTTGGTGGCAAGGGTGCATGGCCAATCTGGCCAGCCAAGGTTACCACCCGACCTCCAGGGAAGGGCTCTCTGACCTCACAGCCCTGGCCAGGCCTGGGCAGCAAATTACTGATACTCTGCTTACTGCCAAGATGGCCCTAGGCACTGTGCCAACTAGTGGAGATATCAGCCATGAACAGCAAGGCAGTCAACTCCTTCTCAGCCATCTAATCTATCTGTTTACGTATAGATATATTAAATATATATATACACATGGAATATATAGTAGATTTAGATTAGACTGTCATACAACTGGACACCATCTTGGGTAATGGAGGGCAAAATTCTGAAGGAATGAATTGTTGAGCAGGTATGGTTTAATAGAAAGTTAACAATTATACAATATAATTGTATAATGAGTATACAATTATATTGTATAGTGAGGGATGATATCAGTCTGATTTCAAGGGGTTGGGGTTGGAAGTGGTGGTAGAAGTGGAGGTCCCAAGAAGCTGGAGAAATGTTGAAAAGAATGGGGCAAGCCAGAGGGCGAGTACACAAATCCACAAAACCAAAATCCTGATTTCAAAGGTTACCAATGGAACCATATATGTTGGAAATGGCTCTACTCTTACAGCCCTCATGGAAGAAATTGCTTTTATTTATATAAATTAAACAACTAGTGATAAAATGTCTATCCATTTTCTTTTTGCCTTATCTCAACAGAGGAAAATTATCCTCAATGCAATTGCAACTCTGAAAGAAAATTACTATTTTTTGCCTCTCTCTGCTTTTCCCAACATACCTTTTAATTTAACTGACTTCATAAGCTTTTTACTTGCACATCTTTTAATTGAAGGAATGTCGAAGCCTAATGAGTCAGTGGAGACTTGCAGGCACTCTGTTCATTTTGTCTGTTAAAAGTTAAAAGTCATAGCTCTTCTTGAACGTTCTCACCTTCATTCATGCTGAAAATAATGCCAAAATGTTAGACATATGTGTGGGTGTGGATAGGGTGGGGGCTGGAGGCAACGGTGGTGGTACTTTGGTGTTTTAATTGAGCTTTAAATAGTTTTATCAAGATGTCTTTGAGGACTGCTTTGTAGAAATCAGTCTAGGATATCAGTACATGTAAATACACTATGGTTGAATACAATTTGAATTGTTTGCATTACAGAATGAAACTTACTTTTTATTCTGTGCTCTATAACAAAAATTCAACTACCATTTATTGCAAGGCATAGCCTTTGCCTTAAAATAAAAATTGATCCTCTTTCAGTATTTGGGTTGTCATGAACACAATGGTAAAATTTCATGATATTACTATCATTTTCCACTGACATGTATATGAGGGAAAAAAAATGCAAGGTATCGATTTCTGTGGGTTATGGAAAGAAACAGTTTGGATAAATTAATTCTGTCTAGACAGATTCCTACATTTTGTTATGTCATTCGTTAGGCAAGCAGATTAGGGAATCAAATAGAGATGTGCGATTCTGTTGTAACTAATACATTGACCGCAAGCCGATTTGAATCGTTTTTAACATGGTGCATATCATTTCTAATAACCGTGTAGTTTCTTTGCAACCTCAGCAGGCTGTATTTATATAGTGATGAAAGGACCATGTAAAATCCACGCATAGCTGCTCATGAGGAGGACCATAAAACACTAGGGTTTGATACACATGTGGTGATCATGGAGTGAGACTGTGAGGCATTCACAGACCTTGGAAAATAAAGTCTTCAACTTAAACCTTCAGTGAACTGCTTGGGGGGCCTTATCAGGGGTACAAAGAAGCCTATTTAGCAATATCTCCCAAGGAATTTATCCTTGGGGAAAGAGGAAAAGAGCCCATAAAGTTCACAATAGTTAGTATTATCTGATTGAATTAGTTGGTTATGTACAGAAGCAATGAATCTTTGGGTGGTCAACCCACTTTCCTAATAAGGAAAAGAAAACAAGAAAAAAAAAAGACAAAAGTTTCATCTTGCAAACTGTATCTTTCATTTTCTATGCCTGTTTGATGGCCCTCACCCTAATAATCTGAGTCACCAATATGCTTGCCCGCGTATTGGCCATGCTAGTATAAAAACACTACAGAAAACTTTGATATTATTAAGCGCATGCTGCATGCAGATATTTACTTTTCAAATGGACAGTAAATGATTTATGTGCTAATACTTTACAGGTTCCTGATGCTGTTTGAGGAATTCTGAAGGATTTATGAACTTTCCTGCATTTCCTTCTTTCCAACTTAAACATAGTTCAGGATTTTATCATCGCTTTTGACAAAATACCCTGAGTTTGAAGGTTGTCGTAGAAAGTTCTCCAAACACAGAGTATTGAATAAAATTTTAGGCTTTTCAGAAGGATAAAGAAAACCCTGATTCAGCTGGCCTTCCAAAATTAAAAACCAAATATATAAAGCCTTACATTAATTTTACATTTCATGTGTAGAAATAAAATAAAATGTTTGACTGTTTCTTTCATTAAGTATAATCTGTCTGAATGGCATTTGTAGTCACCATGAAATCCTTAGATTAAATTCTTCATTTATTGTATCACTTTATTTATCTTTTTCCTGACTTTTTTTATTCCAAACAAACCATCAGATGTCTACTAGTTCGGTGTTCGAGGCTGTGATAGATTACTTTTAATAGGTGCTAGTTTCCTACTTCATTAACTGCTCTTTATCTGGTGTTTCTTTGGGCAAGATAGAAAAGAAACAATGGTTTAACCATTTACCCAAATAGGCAATGGCACTAAGTGTGTTTTAGAAAAGTTGATTATGTGCACACAGCATGTGTTTATTTTGGGAGTGTGTGAGTAAGAGTTTGAATGTGTGTAAGAGTGTGTGCTTCTTTCAACTTAAAGCTCTCTGGATGGCAGACTGCCACCTCGGTGCCAATCTCCATGGCAACTTCCTTAAGGATAAAGCAACAGAAATGTGAGGAGGCTGCCTGCCCACAAACAAAGCTGCCACAGCCCTGCCAGAGGCCTGACTAGACAGAATCTCAGAACATTCCACATTCCATGGGAGTTATGCAGGTCACTGCAGCTGGCTCTCTTTAAAAGTGCGGTGCCTCCAATTCTGGGAGGAAAGTTGAAGAATGTCTTCTGACTAGTTTTCACACATACTGGAATGTAGATGCATAACTCCCAGGTCTCAACATTTACTTTTCCCTTCCTGGACACTTTGAATGATTTAAATATTTTACATCTCGCATTTATTTGTGACCATTAATTAGAACTTTGCTCCACAGAAGACAATTTCCTGATATGGCATATTGGAAATCGAATCAGGACATGATTTAAGTAACTTTAAGTCACTTGCATAAGTTGGCTGAGTGAGATGCCTCAGGGATCCATCCCCTACAGAACTTTTCTTTTAAACAAATCAATTTTATTGGGACATATTAATAAAGCATAAATCCATCCAAAGTATACAATCAATGATATGTGGCATAATCACATAGTTGTGTAGTCATCATTTTAATCATTTTTAGAGCATTTAAATTATTCCCATAATATTAATAATAAAAAGAACAAACAAACAAAACTCACCACCTGTCAGTCTCTCTGTTTCCCCTGCAGCACATAGCTGCTATTCTGATTCTATCTTTCTAGTTTATCTGTATTTATATTTTGTAAAAATAGTCTTATACGTACAATATCACCCATATTCGTGTTTTACATGGTTTCACTATGTTATAGAGTTCCATGTTACATTTTTAGCATTCCTTCTAGTAATATACGTGACATTAGACATATCCTTCAACTACTGTCAGACTATATAATAACTCTGCTAGTTACAATCACCGTGGTATGATTTAAACATTTCAATTCATTTCCAAAGATTTACAAACAAACTTTTCACAATTCTGCACAGTTTAACTCTCAGCTTTCCATTCTCTACCCTCCTTCTATTTCCTGGTGACCTGTATTCTAATTATTAACTCCACGAGTGTACACAATATATTTAGTTCATAATAGCACAATCCTACAGTATTTGTCCTTTTGTGTCTGGCTTGCTTCACTCAACATAATGTCCTCCAGGTTTATCCATGCTGTAATATGCTTCACAACTTCATTTCTTCTTACTGCTGCATAATATTCCATCATTTGTATACACCACAACTTGTTTATCCATTCATCAGTTGACGGACACCTGGGTTGGTTCATCTTTTGGCTTTGTTAATAATGCCACTATGAACACCGGTATGTAGATGTCTGTTCATGTCACTGCTCTCAGTTCTTCTGGGTATATACCTAGTACTGATATTGCCAGATCCCATGGCAAGTCTATATTCAACTTCCTTAGGAACTGCCAAATAGTCCTCCACAGTAGCTGTACCATTCTATATTCCCACCAACATTGAATAAGCATTCCTATCTCTCCATGTCCTCTCCAACACTTACAGTTTTTCAACTTTTAATTGTGGCCAGGCTAATAGGTGTGAAATGATACCTCATTATACTTTTGATTTGCATTTCCCTAATCTCTAGTGTTGTTGAAAAAATTTTCTTGTGTTTTTTGGCCATTTGTATTTCTTCTTTTGACAATTGTGTTTTCAAGTCTTTTGCCCATTTTTAATCAGGTAGTTTGTCTTTTTATTGTAGAGTTTTACAATCTCTTTATATATCATGGATATTACACCCTTATGGGATACATGATTGCTAAATATTTTCTCCTATTGATTTGCTGCTTTTTCACACTTTTGACACAGTTCTTTAAGGTGCAAAATGTTGAATTTTGAGGAGGTCCCATTTTTCTATTTTTTCTTTTGTTGCTTATGCTTTGGGTATAAGTTTTAAGAAACTACTCCGTACCACATGATCTTGAGGTTGTTTTCCTACATTTTCTTCTAGGAGTTTTAAGATTGTCACTTTTATATTTAGATTGTTGTCCATTTTTTAATTAATTTTTGTATAAGGTGTGTGATAGGGTCCTCTTTCTTTCTCTTGCATATGGCTGTCCAGTTGTCCCAGCACTCTTTGCTGAACAGACTGTTCTGGCTCAGCTGGGAGAATTTGATAGCCTTGTCAAAAATCATTTGACCATAAGTGTTTATGGAGTATTGTCTTAGTGGGTGGAGATCCACACAATAATGGAAAGAATATTGAATTCCCATTCTGGGGAGTTCTGCTACATTCTCTAATAGGGCAACAAGAATCCCCCAAGTGCAAGAGCAGTGCCTAGTGAAGAAAGATAGACCATAATTTCAGGCTCTTGATATTGATGGCTGTGTTTATGAACCTTTTCTTATGAAATTAAAACTTAGCCTAGTACTATATACTGCTTAAGAGTTACCTCCTTAAAACCCCCTTGTTGCTCGAATGTGGCCTTTTTCTAAGCCAAACTCAGCATCTAAAAGTACTACCTTGGGAAGCGGCTGTGGCTCAATCAGTAGGGCTCCCGTTTACCATATGGGAGGCCCCGGGTTCGGTTCCCGGGGCCTCTTGGTGAGGGCAGGCCCGCCCGCATGGCGTGGTTGGCTGACCCGGCGAGCACGGGTAGCAAGGGGGGGATAAATGAATAAATAAATAAATAAATAATCTTAAAAAAATAAAAATAAAAAAATAAAAGTACTACCTTGTCCCTGTTGTGAGAAATGATTCCCAGGAATGAGCCTCCCTGGCACCAAAGGATTATTACCAAGCACCAACTAGCAATGCACCTGGAAAAAGAACTTGACTGAAAGGGGGAAATGGTAAATACAAATAAGTTTTCATGGCTAATAAGAGATTTCAAAGTCAGGAGGTCATTCCAGAAGTTACGCTTAATCAATTCTCAACAGTATCTCATTTACTGCCACAGTAAATAGTGTCCCAAATAGTGGGTCTCCTGAGGGCTCTAGAGACATCCAGAAACTATAATCAGGGCAGACAGCTCAGAAATTTGGCACCCTGTCAGTGGGCCTTACTTTGGAATTTATGCTCCCCAGTGTAACAGAGTTAGACTCATTTATAGGATCTCTACACATGGCTCTTCTGCCCCTTTTACTTGAACCTATAATTCACACTATACTTGATAAATGAATATATGTCCCAGAGATTTAAATCTTTGATCCATCCATGTGCCAAATGAGCCCTGAATTTCAACAGAGTTAAAACACCTACTCTCCAATTCATTGGACAAGGAGATGAAGATGGATAACATCCATCCCAAAGAACAGAGAGTGTCTGCAACTGCAAGCAAGATAGTTCCATCCATCTGCTCCACGGGATGTAAGCTCCCTCTCAATTAGAAGCAGAGTGGGAATCACCATCCCAAAATTCTCGATTGGGAAATGAACAATGGGCTAAAGTAAACTTTATTATTCTACTACACATTTATTATTATTCTAGCAATGGAAGAAATTTTATCATTGATATAAAGCAGTGGCCAGCAGAGGTTCTGAGGGGAGGAAGAAGGAAGAGTAGGTGTAATATGGGGGCATTTTGGGGACGTTGGAGTTATCCTGCATGGCATTGCAGTAACGAATACAGGCCATTATATATTTTGTCATAACCTACAAAATTGTGTGGGACAGAGTGTAAACTATAATGTAAAATGTAATCCATGGTTAGTAGCAATGCTTCCACATGTTCACCAATTGTAACAAATGTACCACACTAATGAGGGATGTTGTTGATGTGGGAAAGTGTAGGAGGGGGAGGGGGTGGGGCATATGGGAATCCTTTATACTTTTTATGTAACATTTATGCAATTTAAATCTTCTTTAAAAATAAAAAATTAAGGAAAATTACTTGACCATAGAAAGGAGGGCCTGTTTCTGAGTTCTCGATTCAGTTCCATTGGTCAATCTGTCTGTCTTTATGCCAGTACCATGCTGTTTTTACCACTGTAGCTAAGAAATATGCTTTGAAGACAGGAGGTGAGAGTCTTCGAACTTTGTTCTTCTTTTTTAAGAACTATTTGTCTATTCAGGGCCCTTAACCCTTCCAAATAAATTTGATAATTGACTTTTCCATTTCTGCATAGAAGGCTGTTGGGTTTTTACTGGGATTGCATTGAATCTGTAAATCAGTTGGGGTAGAATTGACATATTAATGATATTAATCTTCCAAGCCATGAACACAGAATGTCCTTCCATTTATTTAAGTCTTCTTTGGTTTCTTTTTAGCAATGTTCTGTAGTTTTCTGTATATAGGTCCTTTATGTCCTTGGTTAAGCTTATTCCCAAATATTTGATTCTTTCAGTTGCTATTATAAATTGAATTTTTTTCTGATTTCCTCCTCAGATTGCACATCAATAGTGTAGAGAAACACTATTTGTTTTTGTGTATTAATCTTGTATCCCACCACTTTAACTAGTATATTAGTTCTAGTAGCTTTGCTATGGATTTTTCAGGATTTTCCAGATCTTAATCATATCATCAGCACATAGTGAAAGTTTTACTTCTTCCTTTCCTATTTTGATCCCTTTTATTTCTTTTTCTAGCCTAATTGCTCTAGCTAGAACTCATAGCACAAAATTCAGTAACAGTGCTGACAGTGGGCATCCTTGTCTTATTTCTGGTCTAAGTGTGAATGTTTTCAGTCTTTCCCCATTTAGTATATTGTAGATTTTTCATATTTGCACTTTACCATATTGAGAAAGCTTCCTTCTATTCCTATCTTTTGGACTGTTTTTTTTTTTTTTTGTTGTTGTTGTTTGTTTGTTTTTATCAAGTAAGGGTGCTGTTTTTTGTTAAATGCCTTTTTGGCATCAATCAAGATAATCATATAACTTCTCTTCTTCAATTTATCAATGTGGTTTATTATACTAATTGATTTTCTTGTGTTGAACTACCCTTGCATACATGGAATAAAACCATCTCGATCTTAGTGTATAATCTTTTAATGTGCTTTTGGATTCAGTTTGCAAGTATTTTGTTGAGGATTTTTACATCTATATTCACTAGAGATATTGGTGTGTAATTTTCTTTTTTCATAGTATTTTCATCTGGTTTTGGTAATAGGGTGATGTTGGCTTTATAGAATGAGTTTGGTAGTGTTCTTTCCTGTTCAGTTTTTTGGAAGAGCTTGAGCAAGACTGGTATTAGATCATCTTTGAATGATTGGTAGAATTCATCTGTGAAGCCATCTGGTCCTGGGCTTTTCATCTTTAGGAGGTTTTTGTTGACTGTTTGAATCTCTTGACTTTTGATTGGTTTGTTGAGGTCTTCTATTTCTTCTAGGGTCAGTGTATGTGGTTCCTGTGTTTCTAGGAATTTGTCCATCTCGTCTACATTGTCTAGTTTTTTGGCATATAGTTGTTCATAGTATCCATTTATGATCTCTCTTATTTCTATGGGGTCAGTTGTAATGTCCACCCTCTCATTTCTGATTATATTTATTTGTGTATTCTCCCTTTTTTTTCTTTGTCAGTCTAGCTAAAGTTTGTCGATTTTGTTGCTCTTCTCAAAGAACCAAATTTTGTGTATTTTTTTAGTTCTCTCTATGGTTTGTTCTCAATTTCATATATTTCTGCTCTGATCTTTACTATTTCTTTCCTTCAGCTTGGTTTGGGATTAGTTTGCTGTTCTTTTTTTAGTTCCTCTAGGTATGCATTTAGATCTTCAATTTTAGCTCTGTCTTCTTTTTTACTGTAAGCATTGAGGGCTATAAATTTCTCTCTCAGCACTGCCTTTGCGGTGTCCCATAGGATTTGATATATTGTGTTCTCATTTTCATTCATCTCAACATACTTGCTGAATTCTCTTGCGATTTCTTTTTTGACCCCACTGATTATTTAAGAGTGTGTTGTTTAATCTCCATATATTTATGAATTTTCCCTTTTTCCATCCATATTGACTTTACAGCTTCATTCCATTATGATCAGAGAAAGTGTTTTCTATAGTTTCAATCTCTTTAAATTTATTGAGACTTGTCTTGTGAACCAACATATGGTCTGTCCTGGAGAAGGATCCATGAGCCCTTGATAAGAATGTATATTCTGCTCTCTGGGGGTGCAATGCTCTATAGATGTCTGTTAGGTCTTGTTCATTTATTATATTATTCAAGTTCTCTGCTTCTTTATTTATCCTCTGTTCAGATGTTCTATCTAATACTGAGAGTGGTGTATTGAAGTCTCAAGCTATTATTGTAGAGACATCTATTTCTCCCTTCAATTTTGCCAGTGCCTCATCCTGGGGCACTCAGGTTAGGTGCCTAATTGTTTAGTATAGTTATTTCTTATTGGTGAATTGCCCCTAATATTAATATATATTATATTAATATATATTTTTTCCTTTCAGGCTTTATCCCTTATAACAGCTTTGCATTTAAAATCTATTTTGTCTGATATTAGTATTGCTACTCCAGCTCTCTTTTGGTTGCTGTTTGCATGGAATATCTTTTTCCAGCCTTTTGCTTTTAACCTGGTTGGTTCTTACATCTGAAGTGAACCTCTTATAGATCACATATAGATGCCTCAAATTTTTTAATCCATTCTATTAGTCTATTTCTTTTTTCTAATTTTTTTCTTTATTTTTAAAGGAGCTTTAGATCACATAAGTGTTACATCAAAAATATAGCAGACTCCCACACACATTCTGCTTTCCCACCCCACCCTCATGAATAACATATTTCATCATTGTGGTACCTTTGTTAAAATTGATGAACACATTTGAAGCACTGCTACCAAGCATGGTCTACAGTTTACATTATGTTTTACACTTTGCACTCCATAATTTTACAGGTTTTAACAAAATGTATAATTGCTTGTATCCACCATTGCAATATTAGGCAGAACACTTCCAGTGTCTCAAAAATGCCCCACGATACACCTCTTCTTCCCTCTCCCTTTCCTCAGATCCTCTGGTGACCACTGTCTTTATATTAAGTTTATAAGTTCTTCCATTACTAGAATAATAAGTTTATTTTTAGTCCATAGTTGCTGTGGCAGTTTGGCACTGTTTATGAATTCCAAAAATAGATAATGGATTATGTTTGTAAACTGATCTGTATGTGGGTGTGATTTAATTATGATTAGGGCTTTGATTGGGCCATGTCAGTAGGATGTTGAGTCCCTGCCCACCAAAGGCACTCACAGGTAAAACTACACAGCAGAACAGTGGAGTGAGTTGAAGTTTTGATGCTGAGTTTTGAGCTGGAGCCTGGGAAGCGAACACATAGGAGAAGAACACAGAGAAATAGAGACAGTTCCTTAGACACAGCAGACACCCCAGGGAGAGAGACAGAGCCTTTCACCTGATAGTCTACAGCTGGCCTTGTAGAGAAAGCACAGCAGCACAGAAACGGAGTCCTGGGAAGAGAGGAGCCAAAGAAGCCTGAACTCTTTGCAGACATCGGCAGCCATCTTACCCCAACACGTAGCAATAGATTTTGGTGAGGGAAGTAACTTATGCTTTATGGCCTGGTAACTGTAAGCTTCTACCCCAAATAAAACCCTTTGAATAGCCAACATATTTCTGGTATTTTGCATCAGAACCCCTTTTGGCTGACTAATACAGTTGCATTTCCCCCTTCTGTTTGTTCATTTCTCTAAATTGAGGATTTTGTGATGGTGATGTCCCCTCTGTTTCAGATTGAGAGGGGAGGGGGCTTAGATCTCATGGAGCAGATGGATGTAACTGTCTTGCTTGCAGTAGCAGATACTTTGTATATCTGTTTCTTAATTGGGGAGTTCAAGCCATTAACATTCAATGTTATTACTCTAAAGGCATTACTTACTTCATCCATTTTATCCTTTGGCTTTCTGTTGTCATATCATCATATCATACTATTGACTGTCTTTTTACCCTTTAATTTCTCCTTCTTAATAATCTTCATCTCTACACTATTCTCCAAGTCTCTCACCCTTGTTTTTTTGTTTTTTTCTTTTCCTTTCAGGCTGGAGCACTCCCTTTGGTATCTCTTGTAATTCTGATCTTTTGGTAACATAGTCTATCCGTTTTTGTTTGTCTTTGAAGACTTTGAACTCACCCACATTTTTGAAGAACAGTTTTTCCATATACAGAATTCTTGGCTGGCAGTTTTTCTCTTTCAATACCTTAAATACATCATACCAATTTCTTCTCACCTTCATTGTTTCTGATGAGGGGTCAGTTTTTTTTCTTAAAATTTTTTTATTTTTATTTTTGGGAGATACCAGGGATTGAACCAAGACCTTGTACATGGGAAGCTGGCACTCATTTACTGAGCTACTTCTGCTCCCCAATGAAAGTTTTTTTCTTCGTTTTGTTTTTTGGAGGTACCAGAATTGAATCCAGGACCCTATCCATGGGAAGCAGGAGCTCAACCATTTGTGCTACATCTGCTCCCAGCACTTAATCTTATTGACTGTCCCTTGTATGTGATGCTTTGCTTTTCTCTTGCTGCTTTCAGAATCCTCTCTTTATCTCTGATGTTTGTTATTGTGAATGGTAGATGTCTCAGGGTAGGTCTATTCAGATTTATTCTGTTTGGGGTGTATCATCCTTCTTGGTTATTGATGTTTATGTCTTTCATAAGGATTGGGAAGTTTTGGGTTATTATTTCATCAAATATTCTTTCTGCCCTCTTTTCATTCTCTTCTCCTTTGGGGACACCAATAATGGCAATGTTTGTGCATTTCACATTGCCATTCAATTCCCTGAGACTCTGTTCCATTTTTTCTACTCTCTTCTCTTTCTGTTTTATCGTTTCCTGTTCAGATGTTCTGTATTCAAAATCACTAATTCTGTCTTCCAGCAATTCAAATGTGCTCTTATGTGCCTCTAATATATGTATTTTTTAATTTTTAAAGAAGCGTTAGATTACATAAATGTTACATAAAAAATATAGGGGATTCCCATATATCTCAACCCCCTCCTCCCACACTTCCCCCATTAACAACATGTTTCATTAGTATGGTACATTTGTTACAATTGATGAACACATACTGAAGCATTGCTACTAACCATGGTCTATAGTTTCCATTACACTTTACACATTGCCCTGCAGAATTTTATAGGTTTTTATAAAATGTTTAATGGCCTTTATCTGGTATTGCACTGTCATGCAGGACAATTCCAATGCCTCAAAAAGTTAATATATTTTTAATTTCATCCATCATGTCTTTCATTTCCATAAGCTCTCTTACTTTTCTTTGTAAGCTTTCAAATTGTTCTTCATGCTCACTCAGTGTCTTCTTGATATCCTTTATCTCGTTAGTCATATTTACTTTCAATTCTTTGAATTGATTTAGGACAGTTGTATGATTATCATTGATTAATTTTCTTAAATCCTGTATCTTTTCAGTGTTTGATTTCTTCCTTTGGTTGTACCACCTCTTCCAGTTTCCTTGTATGGCTTGCAATGTTTTACTGATGTCTAGGCATCTGAATATGTTGTTAAATTTACTCTGATGGTCAATTTCTCTCTCTTGCCTATTATTTTTTTCACAGTTCTCCTTTGATGTTTGGTTCAACTTATTCTAAATCTTGAAAACTGCCCAGCTTAAGTTGTCAAAATCAGGCCAGGGACTGACTAATGGGGCACCGATTTTCTCTCAGAAGATTGGGTACAGAAAGCCCTTAAAGTTGTTTCTCTCAGTGCAATTTCCAGACCCACCAGCAGATGGTGCTCATCAGCACACCTTTCCACCAAGGTGTTTCTTTCAAGGTCTGCTTTCCTGTGTTTTGGTCTGGCCAGAGCAAAATTCAAAGCAGGCTCTGCTGCCTGAATTCACTGAAGAGAAGCCCCCCAAATCCACCTCCCATGTCCCTTATAACATTTGACAGGAAGTAAGCTGCAGTGAGCCAGGGGTTTTTAATCTCAGCTTAATATCTTGGGGGCGAGGGTTGGGGGCCATTCCTTGCCACCATGGGTGTTTGATAACTCACGTTTGTTGTTTTGGGTTCTCCATCTCTCTGTCCCTCACCTCCTGAGAGCTGTGTAGCATTGTCTTGTTCTGCTGACCCCCAGTGCAGGTCCCGTGGATAAATTTTAGCACTTTTTCTGTTGTTTTTGTTAGACAGTTGAGCCCTGCCTTCCCATTTTGGAACCATCTTCCCAGAGCTCCCTCCCCTACAGAATTTTGAACAAGCAGCATGATCTGGTGGAAACATCTTTCACAAACTCCAGAAAACAGTTAGACAGCAGTAAGTGGGTGAGCACCTAATCCCAATCAAGAAAAAGTCCAGTTAAAAGTGATAGGATCTCATGGCAACCTGGCTGACCCCTTCCCCATCTCCTCATCAGCTGGGTATGGAGCTGTCTCCTGCTTCCATTTTGGATCTCTGTGGATCCCTGGTCTCAGCTAGAGAGTTCACAGTAACACTTGTGTTCATACTGTGAACCTGTATGTCTGGCCTAATCTATCTGAGTTGCCCTGAAGGACTTGCTGTCTCAGAACTTGCCCTGAATGTAGAAGGTTCATTCATGGAGCTCTCCTACAGGATGCTGTGGGAAAGCAGTCAAGTCATCATGTGTTGGGCAAGGAATTGTTGGATGTTGGCCTGGGATGGTGAGAAAACTGTTTCCTAGGAAAGAAGGGACACTTGTGTTTGTGAAAATGGGGGAATTCCTGGGGCCCCACGCATATGCCAAAGATAAGAGGCATGTGTAGAAAGGAACAGGGAGTTGCCTATGTTTTTCCTGGAACTATTCCTAAACTCATTGTATGGGTAAACTCTGAAAGAGAGACTGCATTGGTTAATCCACAAAGACTGGGAAAGAAGTGTTTTTTTGTTTTGTTTTTCTTCTCCTCCTTTGCCTGCCTCCTCCTCCTCCTCTTTCTTCTTCCTCTTTCTCTTCTTTTTCCTCTTCTTCCTCTTCTTTTTATTAGCTCCTGGCATTCAAGGAAAGCTCTGGCATTCAAGGAAAGCTCTATATACTAGCTGGATATAATCTTAAGGAACAGTTGCCTTAGATTCTAAATTCCAGCAAAAACACAATAACATATCAAAATGTCCAGGTTTCAACAAAAGATTACAAAACATACAAAGAAACAGGAAGTAGTGGCCCAGGCATAGCACACTCAGGTAGGACTAAACCATGTTAACATGCTTTTCTAAGTTGTTTTTTATCTATCTGCTCATACCGGGCACCAGAATTCTGATGACAATGTCAATCTTTGATCCACTGTTCAGATTTATCTCTATACTGTGTTTGGCACTGCTATAAGTATGGTTTTTTTAAAATGATCACAGAAAGATTACCTGAGAACACCAGATCTACCCTAGAGATTGTAAACTTTAAGTAGTTTACTCTGTCTTGATTTCTATGCATTGAACTTGGAATTATGTAAGTATTTTTTACATTAACTATTATTTCTTTCCTATTAGGAATTAGTAAAATGTTTAGTAAGTATGGCTAAGTAAAATATTTATAATCTGCAGCATCCAGATTGCTCATTTCCAACCCCCAACTTCTGCTGCCTCTCCCCAGGAAACTCATGTTGCTACTGTCACATACTATTTGGCACAGCTTCATTATCAGTGTTTTTTTTAATCCAAATATGGAAAATTCTTAGTCTCTCCTTGTGCAAATTCATTGTTCATTTTAAATTCCATCCCATCAGTAATAAAATACATGTCAGTGACTCACTCCCTATGTCAGTGTAACAGTTAAGCTTTGCGGTCTTCCTTTCCTGTTCTGCCACCAATGAATGGGCCATTAGATTATATTTCTTATATTTTCTTTCAATTCTTTGAATTGATTTAGGAGAGTTGTGTGATTATCATTGATTAATTTTCTTAAATCCTGTATCTTTTCATTGAATCAATCTCTCACTTCCTCCTTCTGCCTCATTTTCCTCCTCCTTCTGTAGACTCTGGACTTACCCCTATTAGTTGAATGGCTTGTGAAAACTGATGAGTTGCAGGGCATATTTGGGTTCCTGTGTCTAACATCCATATGACTCTTCACTGTTTGTGCTATGAGCATTGTGGTAGATTGAGTCAAAAATATTGCTGGTTTTTCACTGATCCTTAGTAGCACGCTTTGTGCAATGGGGCTTTGAAACTCATCCCTTAAAGAGATGAAGTCGATTTCCCTAACCCTCTGAATTACTCAACCAAAAGGAGTGCTGATGCAAAATATTAGAAATCCTTTGGTTTTTATAAAGGGTATTTATTTGGGGTAGAAGTCCACAGTTACCAGGCCATAAAGCTTAAGTTTCTTCCCTCACCAAAGTCCATTGCCATGTGTTGGAGCAAGACAGCTGCCGACGTTTGCCAGGGTTCGGGCTTCTGGGGTTCCTCTCTTCCCGGGGCTCCATTTCTCTCCGGGCTCAGCCCCTCTGGTTCCTCCACAAGGTCAGCTGTAGACTGTGAGGCTCTCTAGGCTTTGCCTCTCTCCACAAGGCCAGCTGTAGACTCAGGTGAGCAGCTCATCTCTTTTCCCGGGGCCTTCTCTCCTTCCTCATGACCAAGCTCTCTTACTTCCTGGGGCTCCACCTCAAGACTCCAACATCAGAACTCCAACTTAAAACCCTCCAACTCTATCCTTTGCCATGTCTTTTATCTTTGAGACCCCACCCACCAAGGGACAGGGCTCAACACCCTACTGATGTGGCCCAATCAAATCCCCAGTTATAACTTAATCATGCCCAGAGGAACAGACAAGTTTACAAGCATAATCCAGTATCTATTTTTGGAATTCATAACTATATCAAACTGCCAAACTGCTACACCCTCTAATCTGGCAGGCTGTGAGGCTTACTTAGGTCCGAAGAGAGGTTGTGTCATTTCAGAACCTTGGCCATGAGAGGCCTTGCACATTTCTGTTTTCTTTCCTGGAACCCTGCCACTGCCGTGAAAACAAGCCCAGCCTAGTCCACTGGAGGATGAGATATCACATGAAAAAGAGCCCTTCTTCCCAGCTGCAGCCACCGTAGCTCAGCCAGCTCCCACCACACCTGCCAGCATGAGGGTAAAAGCCCTGCAGAACTGCCCACCCGGCCTTTAGATTTGTGGGAAATAACACATTTGTGTTAAGTTACCAAATTCTGGGGTGGATTGTTAACACCCCAGCTATGTGCATCATCGTCATATTAAATCTTGCCATGTCTAAGTGAAAGAATAGGACAATGGTGTGTGTTTCAGTCTCAAGGAAATTCATCAACTGAATCCAAAATCTTAGAACCTCTCTTCCCCAAATAGACATATTCATTTTGACCACTGTATTTACTGCCGTAACAAATTACCACAAACTCAGTGGCTTGAGACAGTACAGATTTGTTATCTTACATTTCTGGAGGTGAGAAGACCTAAAATCAATATGCTGGCAGGGCTGCGTTCCTTCTGGAGGCTTTTGGGGGAGAATTTGCTTCCTTGCCTGCTCCACCTTCTAGAATTCTTGACTAGTGATCCCTTCCTCCGCCTTCAAAGCCAACGGTGTTGCATCTTCAAATCTTTCTCCCCCACGGAGCTCTGTTTCTGTTGCCAAATCTTCTTTGACTCTGACTCTCTTGTCACCCCTTATAATGGCCCTTGTAATTACACGGAATGCACCCAGAGAATCTAGGATAACCTCCCCATGTCAAGATCCTTAATCACATCTACCTAGTCCCTTTTCCCAGGTTTTGGGGACTAGGAATGGACATCTTTGGGAAGGCATAATTCTCCCTGCTACAACCAACTTTCTATATAGTTTTCCTTTATTTATTTATTTATTTATTTATTTTTTTGAGGTATCGGAACTGCGGATTGAATCCAGGACCTCGTATGTGGGAGGCCGGTGCTCAACCACTGAGCCACCTTGGCTCCCTTGAGGTTTTTTTTTTTTTTCCATTTTTTTTTGTTTGTTTGCTTGTTGTTTGTTTTTGTCTTTAGGAGACACTGGGAACCAAACCCAGGTGGTTCCCGGTGGGAAGCAGGTGCTCAACCGCTTGAGCCACATCCGCTCCCGATACTTTTCTTTTTAGTACAATACCCAGGTCTACAGCAAATAGTACTTTTTCATAGGTATTTAAAATGGGATATATGGATCAAGACTATGATTCTAAAAGATTAAACTTTATCTTATGAGGAATTGATATACAGTGGAAAGTAAAACAATCCCCACACATTTTCTCTAGTTGGCTTCTTCAAATTCTAAGGTGCTCCTGAAAATTTTATGGTTTTAGTGGTTTTAACTAATATTAAATGTTTACTAGTGAGACCACTCTTACCAGAAGTCTGTTAACAATAAGCAATGAACATCGTTGGATTAGTTGGAAAACGGAAATTTCCCACGTAATGTCATTTCTCTGATGCTCAAGTTGATATAATCTGCCTTTGAAGCTATTGATGGAAGCAGATGAGGCAGTTCTTGCCCTCTTATGCCCATGGCTCAGCCACAGGTCCAGGTTAAGACAATGAATGGAGGGAAAATCTTCCAGGACTTCTGAGGTTATTTCCCCATATCTCAGCTTGGGGTTTGATCACCCCTCACTTAATTACACCATTGTCATTGTGACTCTTGAATCTTAAAATTCTTTTTAATTCCAGCCACAGTATTTGACATTCTGTCCTTTACTGACCTTGAATGCCACAAACTGATTATATCCTCTGGAGTGGAGAGGAAATATTTCCTTTCAATATTTTTTTTATTTGCCATGACCGCCTTATGACCTAAGTTCTTGCTTTGTAAAATTGCTTAAACAGAAGACGTGTGTGTGTGTGTTCATTTTGGTTTTAGCCTATGGCTCATGGTAGTATTAAAAGAGAACTCTGGGTCTTTCATTAGCAAAAATAAAACTTTTAATTATTTTTGTCATCTCATGTAATCTAAACGTATAAACATATCTCCCACTGTACTTTGAAAGAACCTCAGATTCGAGTATAAATATTGTTCTTTATATAGAGAAAGGATGTTTACCTTTATTCTGGGACTGTGTCACTCTGGGTTTTAAGGCAAAGGCAGTGAAATCAAATGCAATTCTTAAGCATGGTGTTAGGTTCTCTCCTAACATTCTCCTTTTCACATTCTGCCAAGCATCCTGTTTGCTTTCTGAAAATTGGTTTTTCACGGTGAAGAACATCATCAGTCACTGCAAAATAACTCCTGACTATTTTTTCCATAGAACATTTGGTCAGTTTAGAGCCCAGCTGTTGACAGATGCAAGATACAAGGGAAAAATTACCGTTCTGTGATATTTACTCTCTGCATTCACATGTTATGCTCCTGTGAGAGTGAAATGCTGTGAACTGACTTCTTCTATTAAGGTTAAAAAAAAAAATCCAAAATTCTGCACCTGAAAGTTGATTTGATGCTTTGCCAACACATATTATTTCACCCATTGTGGAGTTAATTTTCCTCTGCCATCAATCTGCCTCCTTACCTTATATAGGAGTCCATCTGGAGTTCCTTTAGATCATCTCTATGTGAGTTTCCCGCTCCCATCAAATCAAGGCAAGTTAGCAAAACCGGAAACCTTCCCAGTTACCATCTGTCACCTTACTTCAGATTTTCAGATGCCTGCAGAATTCACAAGTCCTGAAATTATTCATGGTTGTTGCCTCGAAGATTTTTTTGCACTACTAGCCACAGTATTATTCTTGTGTATTGATTCATATTCTTGCATTTGGTTTGTGTACACACACATGTATATATTTTAATGCAGACTGTGGTTGACCTAAAGTAGGATTTGACTCAAAAGTTGTGGGAAATTTTTTAGATGGCAGTATTACTTAGTTGTAGGAAATTTTTTAGATGGCAGTATTACTTAGTGGTTCAATGTAAGATTGTAGGATCAGAACACATACATGTAAATTATGACACCACCATTTATAATTTTGCATCCATAGGCAAGTTACTTTTGCTCTCTAGGGCTTGATTTTTCCTTACTTATAGGATTTTGGAGTGGACTTAATGAAATCCAGCAAATACATTCCTTTGCACGGTGCTTGGCAGGTGTCATGTGCTCTGCAAATTCTACTTCTTATTCTTTATTTTGATAAATAGGTTGTGCAAACGTTCAGGAAATGTCTACCTCATGTACGAATATGATTATATTGTTTAAAAAAGAATTGGCATTTATTTACTCAGCACACATTTATTAAATACTTATTACAAGTGTGGCACTGTGGACACAAAATCAATGTCCCGACCTTAGAGGGGGAAAATAGGCAGTAAAAACAAAAGATAATTACACAACACAAATGTGATGGACATTATAATGGAGGGTGGCCAAGATAACATGAGGAAAAAGGGTTCCGACACAGAGTGATGGGAAGAGGATGGCAAGGAGATGATTTCTTGGAGGAAGTCTTGAGTCTTAAATGATGGACAAGTAGAACTTCCCCGCGTGAAGGGAAATTAATTCCAGGCACAAAGGTAAGAAGAAAAATGATATGATCTAAAAAGAAATCTAAAAGGTTAGATTATGACAAAGGAGCTCAACCTGGTTTCTGGCATGGATTTGTATGACATCAAAACATGACTAAGGAAGCAAACAGTTCGTTGGCAGGTCTCACTTAGGTAGTGCTATAAATATGTGGCTTAACTTCTGTCCTTGCCAAACGTTAATAAAATTATAAAACTGGCTACAGTAGTATAGTAGCCTGTCATGGGCCAAGTTCTGAAGTTGGTTGTTTTATAACCATTATCCTCTCAAAATATGTAGTGTTATTTTATCTGTTTTCAAGCTCGGTGTGGTGAGGCAGGCCACCACCTCAAATACCCTCTGGTAGATAACGTAAGGAAAATTAAGCAGAGTTTAAAAGTAGAGCTCTCTTTACTCTGTCCTGCTTATCTTTATGATTAGGTCTGCAAATCTCAAGAATTCATTCCCTATTGTTGCCACACATTTAGATTTTTCATGTGCTAATAGCATCGCTTTAAGATTCCGAACAAGATTATTAAGTCTGGAAATTTCCTGCCTGCCAACAACCAATCTTACAACTTCTTGGCAGCTGATGATATTAAACGTAAAGTTATCAGTTATAAAATGTGAAATTTTATATACCTTCTTCCGTAGCTGCCCTTCATTCCCCTCGAGGATACAGGATAGAGAGTTAACCTTTGAGAGTTTAGGTGGCTTCCAGAGGGAGCCTGTCGACCTTCTCCATGGAGGGCCCTACTGAGAATTAGAGGCAGTTGGCCAGCCCTTTGTGTCCTTCTGTGGATGAGCATCCTCGGGATTATGTAAGAGGCTGCATCCTTGAAGTCGTGCATGCTCTGACTTCAGTGAGAGTGCATGCTCTGTAGGGAATGTAAAGATCCCTGCTAACTATGCCTGAACCCTTGTTAGAATTGCTTCTTTTGAATGTTAAAATTCCTGTCGGGCCAGGAGACGGTCAGTAATTCATTATCTGTAGAAAAGGAGCATTTCACATCTTTGTTTCCAGTGATCCCAGCAGGCTTGCCAGTATTTGTGGCCTGCCTAAAAGGTTTAATTGTGGTGGGTGGAGCTGATACAATTTTTACCAGCGTGATGTGGTATCAGTTCGGATTGTCTTAACAGGATGCTTCTGCTATTTCATGTCTCTCCACGTTCTTACCATATATACTGAGTTCACCCACAGAACCAAGGTCTATCTTGGTTTTGGCTAGTTGGTTTTACTTTGAAGACCTGCATTGCCATGCCTCTTAAAGAAGAGGAAGTTTAGAGAGAGATCATCTCTCTAAGAGGGTTACCAGGTATCTAATTACCCGTCCCTTAACCATAGAAGCCATCACCAATTGATTATAGAATCCTTTTCTGCTGAACTTGCACTTGTTCTCAGAATCCTTCTCCCTCTCTCACTCCAGGAATCCAGTGACAATGGAAGAGAGTTGGCAGATGAGATGAAACTGGTTGGTCAATTCCCCCAATACTATACATATTCTGCATTCATACATTTGATGAATTAAGTGAAGTTAGATAGGTAGACTTAAATTCTTGCAAGGTTGTGAGAGGAAAAAAGTTTCTTTTATGTGTATTTATTTGTATATCTATTTCTATTTGGGGACAGAGAAAGGGGGATATTAGTTGATTATATACAGGCAAACAAAAACAACTGGGTGCATGTGTGTGTGTGTGTGTGTGTAGTATTTTCATAATCTCTAATAATAAATTAAATTAGTAAACAGTAAAAAATAATGAGTTAGTAAGATTTTCCACATTATCCACATTTTTCCTTTGTAGCTAAGTAATGCTGTTTAAAATTGGCTTTTTTTGTAAAGGCAAAGCATCTTTTTTTGTTTCCCTGAAAAAAATAGCCTGCCATTTCCTGCAGAGGTTTAGGGTCAGAACCTATAACCATTTTTATAGGATTTAAACCTGGGGAATGGTTCACATGGATTTGACTGTCAGAGCAAACCGAGGCAACATTTTGCACTTACCATCACTTTAGGGGAAATGAGAAGATGAGTGAAGAGGAAAATCCTTAAAACTCTGAGCTCCATTATTGAGTAGAAGTGAACAGTTGTCTTTTCTTTGCGTTTGTGTTTCATCCAAAGAGTACAGTAGAAAGTTTTCACGTTTCTTCAGGTCATTTCAACTTACTGAGCATTTTAAAAGTGTATTTCTGCATAGTCCTTGGAGAGATGAAGCTTCCCCTTTCTGGCAAGTGTTTTCTATATAGTCTCCACTAGATTTATTTGCCACCTGCTCAGTACATTTTCAGGCAGAAACATCTAAACACTCAGTTTGAAGTTTGCGTTAATTCAACCAAGCTCCATCAAGTGAAAAAAATGATAAAAAAACTACTTTATTTCATTTTTTTTTTTTTCCTCATTAGGAAAGTAGTTTTCTTGTTTTGGGGACAGTGCTATTACTTTACATTAATATATCTTTTTAAAAAGTTCACGGCAAATCCAGCAGCTTCCACTTCCCTCTTAAAAATACTTTGTAAAAACATCTGAGCATTGAAATAAGTCTTTTGCTTTCTCTTTGACTATTCAAATTGTATCCATGTTTACACCTGACATTAACCAACAGATGATTTTCCATAATGTTCATAAGCAGATGCCTGAATTTTAACAATAGCTTCTTGGTATGCTATTTTGGAAGAACAGATTGTTCTGGAAAAATGATATTTGCCAATATCTTGTATTAGGTAGTGATTTCCCATCTGACCAGTTGTCATCCTCTGTTGATGAAAGCTACAACCATTTTGAAAACATTTTTTTTTTAGTTGGCTTCCTAACATTTTTGCTTGAGTTCATTGTGTTTCCAAGTGAATTTCTAAACGTCAAAAGTATTGGCTTGGAAGTTTAAGAGGCAACCATTAATATCCCCTTGTCAAGACTATTAAAGCAAGTTCCTAAGAAAGGCAGTCTGAGAGTTCCATACATTCAAACATGACTTCTCGGCCAATTTAAATAGGCTCAGAAACAATTTTAAGTGGCACTGATTTTGAGGAGGGAAAGAAGGAAAAGACATTCGGGAAATCCACCAGCTTTTATTCTTTCCCCTTGGATATGTCAGAGAATTTAGATTATGCAAAACTAGAGATTCAAAAGAAGACAAATTGGGGGAAAGAAATAGAACTATAAGAATTTTAATATGTCTCTGATTTCAGAAACATGTGGAACAAAACACGTCCCTGCCACGGGAAGTAAAAATTAGCATTTGTGTCAGAGAAGTGTGAGCTGTTTATTTTTTAATAATATGGAGGAATTGTGCTCTTTCCCCACCTTTTCAGTGTTTTTGTACTCTAACGTGGAGAATAGGCTTAGCAGGAAGACACTTTCTCCAGGTTCATCTTTATTTCCATCTTTTTCTCTCCTAAAAAATACATTTGCTTGGGTGGGAAGGTGAAGTTAGTGGGAGCAATATTATTAACAGTATTCTGGCTGCTACCATATCCTTTTAAAGAGCACCATAATGAGATATATAAGAAAATTATGGTCTTAATTCTAAATAAAAATCAAGTGGAATTTTAGAACGCTTGGTGACAACTATATTTTGGATCTTTTCTTCACAACGATATTAGATCTTACATGGGCATCCTAAAGTCAGTGCATAAGTGAAAAAAAAATCACACCACAAGATTTCACTTTAAAATACCCTCTAAGTTTAAAGACTCTCATATTCTGAGCAACCCTTATACCCTAAGCTGAGATGAACAACTGAAATCCATGGCTTTCACCTCACCTGATTCCGAGTCATAAACTTGTCAAGTGGATTAGTAAGTGAACCAGCCACTTCTATTTTTTAAAAATTTTGCCCTGGAATGGGAGATTGAGTTTCCATTAGCTAAATGTACATATGATATTCTCTCCATCTCTTTTTAAGTACGCAATTAAATAATGACACTGCGATGTTGTGTTCATATTTAGGTAGCAAGGATAATTTCTGTCAATTATTAATATGATAGAGACTATGCTATTTGACAGTTACTTACATTTCTTAACCTACTCACCCTATTTTGCATCTGACCTCCGAATCTTAAAGAGGCTTCATTTGCTCTCCTCCCATTGTTACCCATCCTAGCCGTCTGTAATGAGCTAGTGGTAATCTGGAGCCTGCTCAAAACTCCTACAGAGCCAAGAATGAGCTAGTAACTTCACCAGTCAGTAATTCCAGTAGCCAGTAGGTTTTTCTCTTGCTTTTGTATATCTAAGCCACACTGCAGCAGTTGAATAGATGGATATGGATCCTTTCTGTACAGATACAAGAGAAAATACAGTTCAAAATACCAATGCTAATTCAGATTAAACAAAGTAGATCAAACTTGCAATCAGGTGATTTAGTATGTTGCACTCATTTGTCATATAGACTATAAGATCTGTTAACTAGGCTTAAAGGTGCAAATGGCAAAAGTCTAAGGTAAGGTCGATTTTTACAGTAATGCTTCCAATGAGTCACACCTCTCTGTCCTCATGTCCTTGTGTAGTCCACTGCCACAATGACTCTAAGCATGGGCCATGTGCTTGCTTTGGCCAAAGTGATATTAACAAATGTGACACATGCAGAGGCTCACACAGGAGTTGCCCATTGAGTCTAACTTTCTTGTACTGCTGCCACCATATGAAGACGCTTGTGCTAAATTGCTAAGGAGGCATGACCAGGCTGTCAACCACCATCAAGCACCAGAGAAGTAGCATCATCCTTTATGGTCCAGCCCCATTTGTGCTGCTGGTTGAGGGCAGTGTAACCTAAGGCAAGACCAGTAGAAGAACTACCAGCTGAACCCAAATTGCTGTTAACGAGGAAATGAAATGGTAGTTGTTTGAAGGCAACAAATTTTGGGATGATTTGTTAAGCAGGTGTAGATTGTTGATGTAGTAAGTAAATGGTGACTTAAAAATCTTTTCTAGTTTTTTCACTTTTTAACTTCACATGACAATAAGTTTGAGGGTAGGTAGACCAGGGCTGGTGTAGGGGATAAATTGATGTCATCAGAGGACTTTCTGTCTTTAGCATCTTGTCTTGCTGCTAAAATAACAAGATGACTATTCTATTTTCTGTATCTATCCACACTCAGTATAGGAAGATGGGGGAAATGGCTGCTTCTATTCCACTAAATTGAAAAGCGGAATGTTCCCAGATACTTTGCAGGCAACTCAGATGTTTCCTTGGACAGAAATGTGTCTTCTGGCCACTTGTAGCTTCTGGGGTGCCTGGGGACACGACGTGTTAGCTTTTTCAGCCCCTGGAGTAAATGCAGTGAAATTGCTTTGGGCATGGCTGGGGTGTTAGTCAGCCCACAGTGTCAGAGACAGATTTCCTTTCTCCTCATCTTGCTTTTATCTTTTCAGTATTACCTAGGGAAGAAACTAGGTAAACATAGGTTTCTATCTACTCACTAGTTAGGTAGCATTTACCAGTTTAGGTCTAAGTTTTCTTGTCTGTAAAATGTGAAACAATATTGCATATTTCTAAGCTATGTTTTAATACTAAATTATAATCATATGGAGACATGATATTAATGATAAGTTGACCTGAGAATTTAGGTAAAAAAATGTTTTGCCTGTCTTCTGATACATAAGGCAGTATGGATTTGGATAATCAAGCAGGTACATACTGCTTCTCTTTGGTGGTGTTTTCTTAGCTAGTTAGAGTCATAATATCTCTGAGAAACAAATTTGACTCTAGATCCTGAATCTCTTCAAACTTCCTGTAAAAACATTTTAGAGATGGTAAAGGTGATGAATGTCAGTTTTCTCTCACTTGGAATTGAAATTTGGGAATTTCGAAGTTTGGTAGGAAAAGACAAGAGTTGTGGTTACAAATAATTTGGAATGCTAAATTATGAGATGAGGCTGTGGAACAAGAAAAGCTGAGAAAGCCCCAGACAAGTAGCTGTTTCTCCTGATAAAGTTCCTTTCAACACCCCAACCCCTTTGGCTAGGTGACATTTCTGGACTCCCTTGGCATTAGAGATCACTAATCAAATCCCTGAAGATTCATGAGCCAAACATCCTGATACTAATTTATATTGCCTCAGAATCATGACTATAAAAGGGGAAAGTCTATTAGTCTGGCTCTACTGCAGTAATAAATAAACTCAGAAACCTCCGTGGCTTAACACAATACATGATTTTTCTTGCTCATGCAAAACACTACGCATCTCCAGTCATTTCCTCCCCGGGATGCTTTTTTCCATGTTGTAATTTAGGGCTCAAAGCAGCTTCCATCTTGTGGCAGAACCATCTCAGTATGTTGACTTCATGGTCACAAGTAAATGGGCTGGGAGATGAATGAGGCAAATCAACTTTAATGGTCTAGAAGTTGAAGGGCCCCGTTTTGCTTCTGATCTCCACCTGTTGTCCGTATTCGTCATATCCCAACATAACTGCATGGGGGCTGGAAAATATAGGGAAATGTAGATATTTGGTGGGCACTAATTGTCCTTGACAAAGGGGAAGGGGATTTCTTGGTAGGATTTGACCCTTGAGGTTTAAATGAAATAAGATAATATTTGTACAAACCTTAGCAGAATATCTAGCACTGTGAGGGCTGGGACCATGTCAGTCTTATTCACTTCTGTATGCTCAGCATTTATTCACTTCTGTATGCTCAGCATTGGCAGAGTTTTGGCAAATAGAACTATGGAAAAAATGAATGAATGAATGAATGAAAGAATGAATTACAGAATGATTGAATGACTGACTGAACAAACAAATAAACCCATGTAAAGTTCTTCTCCTTTAAACATATTTCACTATACTTGAGTATAGATAATAAAATGTAATGCCCAGCACATATTATGTGCTCAATAAATATGTATTGATGATGAGGCTAATGATAAGCAAGACAAAAGGATAATGATCTAACTATAATCGTACTGAATAATTGTTTTTCCTTCCATAAGAAGGGTAAATTGAAAAAAAAAAAAAAAAAAAGAATTGTGTCCTCCTCTGGCAATTTGAGTTATGTATATTTTAGAAGTAGAATCTTGAAAACCCTTGTTCCACTTTGAAATATCAGGACAAATGTTCACCACGTGCTGCCTGAAGCTTAAGGCATTTACAATAACTGTATTCTCTTTAGCTTTTCTTTTTTTGAACAACATAAATTTGCTGAGCTGGGCCTTAGAGAACTCTGATTTGTTGACATGAATTCAACATGATCCAAACCTGTATAGTAAGAATGTTTTGATTCCTTCGCCAACTTTCTGGGAACATGCTTTTGGTCTAGGCGATCTCCTATATATCAGCTATCCCATTCCTTCTAATTTCCAGGGAGAGTTGTTAATTATTATTCTTTGCACTCCTGGGAGTCATTCACTTTAAATTACTAGAGAACAGCAGTAGATTGTTTCCCTGAGACATTTTAAATTGTGGTGGTATCAAGGATTTCTGAAAGTTGGAACCTGGGTCTAAGTGGTTAACTTTAAACTGGTGTTTGTCAAAACTTGGGTGTTTGACCCAACACAGCAAACCTGAGTAGAATGAAGTGTTTAATTTGTTCATGAAAACAAGTCAGACACCTTTCCATTACTACTCACAGAAAGTGCTTTTTGATGGAAATGCTCAGTGGATGTGGAAATCTGCACGGTTGCAGTTAGAGAGAAATGGATCTGAAGCACTGAGACCAGAAACTGGGGAAAACCTTAGGATTTAAACACTTGATACTGATGCTGCAGATTCTGGCTGTTGTCCCAGGGAGAAGAAGAATGATGTCGTCTGGATAATCAGAAAGCTCTCGATTTTGCCCCAGAGTTGTGTAGTAAAGTTTGGTACTTGTTTGTTGATTTTTGAAGGAAGAAACAACACAAAATGAACCAGATATTAGTATACTTAAAGGGAGTCCTCTCTCCTTTCTCTATACTTTTTTATGTGTTGAAATTAAAATTTTAGTTTTTTCCCATGTCCTAAGTTATATATTCATTCTTTCAAAAAAAATTATAGACCCTCTTCTATGTGTTCGGTTGCTCAGACAGAGCAATGAATAAACTGATATGGCCCCTGCCCTTATACAGTTTATAGGAGAGTTTGAGCCCTGATCTAAATAATGTAAAAAATGAATATATAATTTTAAAAGTCTGAGGGCTTTAATAAATAGTAATAACAGACACAATTTTAGATTGGTGATTTATACAAGCTCTGTCCGAGGCAGTAATATTCAAGCAACATCCGAAGGATAAAAGAAAATTAACCTTACAAAGAGAAGAGGACAGTGTACTTTAGACAAGGGGTTCACCATATATAAAGTCACTGAAGAAGAAAAAAATTTGTATCTTTCAAATTATAAAGGAGCTGGGTTGGTAAAGGAAATGGAAAATGACTGGTCTGAGAGAGAGAAGAAAAACCAGAAGGATTTGTTGTCAAAGAGTCGAGAAAACATGGTCACATAAGGCCAAGTAAGTTTAAGATTTACCAATAAAACAAAAAACAAACAAACAAAAAAAAACTCTATTGGTATGAGAATGTTAGAGCTTGTTCTTACATTTTAAAACTTATTTTAAATACTTTAAAACTTACAGGAGTTCAAAATAATGCAAATCCTATACAGAGGACTCCAACATACCCCACTGCCCCCAAGATACAAAGATCCATCAATTTCAATTTTTGCCACATTTGCCGCATCATTCTATCCAGCCAGCCACCCATCTGTCTATCAGTGCATTCTCTGAACACTTGACTATAGGCTGTATACATCCTACTACTTGAACACTTAACACTGACATGTATATTTCCAAAGGACAAGAATACTCACTAATGTAACCACCCTAAGTACAGTTATCAAATTTAAGAAATTTAACAGTAATATAAAGTTTACAGTCTATATTCCAATTTTTCGTATGTTCTAACAACGTACCTTTGAGCTTTTTCTCCTCCCTGGTTAGATCCTGTCCAGGAACACATATAGCTTCAATAGTCATTGTCACTTTAGTTTTCCTTCCTTCCTTCTTTCCTTCCTTCCTTCCTCCCTCCCTCCCATCTTCCCTCCCTCCTCCCTCCCTCCCTCCCTTCCTTTCTTTCCTCCTTTTTTTGTTTTACTGTGGAACATATTTAATATAAACTTTCCTATTCCATCCATTCCCAAGCAAACTATTCATTGGGACAATCACTTCCATAATGTTGTGGTGCTCTTACCACTTTCCATTACTAAAATGTTCCCGTCTTCCCAAAAAGAAAGCCTACACCCTTTAGGCATTAACTCTCCATTCTTCCTGCCTTCCCCCTCACCCCTGGCAACCTGTACTCTAGTTTCTGTCAATGTGAGCTTGCATGTACTTTGATATTTTCTTTGTAGTCACCATGGAAATTAAATCTAACATTCTAAATCTATAACATTCTCATTTGCCTCGATATCAACTTAACATCATCAGTATGCATGAACTATTTTCCTATACCCTTCTGTCTCCCTACCTTTATATAGTTTTTGTCACAAATTGCATGTTTGAATATTATGAGTCCAACACTAAGATTTATCATTGCATCTTATGCATTTGCTTTTTAGATCCTATAGGAATTAGAAAGTGAAGTTGCAAACCAAAAATACTATAGTACTGAAATTTTTATTTACCTATGTCATTACCCCCACTGGAGATCTTTATTTGTTCATGTGACTTCAATGTATTGTCTATTGTCCTTTTCTTTCAACATGCAGAGCTCTCTTATGCTTTTCTACTAGGGCATGACAAACTCCCTCAGCTTTTGTTTATCTGGGAATGTCTTAATCTCTCCCTCATTTTTGAACGACAGTTTTGCTGGATATGGAAATCTTTGGCAAATTTTTGTTTTCAGTACTTTAAATATCATCCCACTACCTTTGCCTCCATATTTACCACTGGGAAATCAGCACTTAATCTTATTAAGGTTTCTTTTCATGTGACATGTTGTTTCTCTCTTGGCTTTCTGATGTCTCTATCTTTGGCATTTGACAGTTTGATTAAAATATGGTTTTAGGTAGGTCTATTTGGGTTTATCCTTTTTGGAATTCAGTGAGCGTCTTGGATGTATATATTCATGTCTTTTGTTACATTTGGGAAAAGTTCAGCCATTATGTCTTGGATAATCTCTGCTGTTTTCTCTCTTTCTTCTCCTTCTGGGATTCCCTAGATGCATATATTGGTACACTTAATGGTGTCCCACAGGTTCTTCAGGCACTATTCACATTTCTTCATTCTTTCCTCTGTCTGCTCCACAGACCAGATGATTTCAAGGGTCCTGTCTTCAAGCTCACTGGTTCTTTATTCTGCCAACTCCAATCTACTGTTGAACTCCTCTAAAGAATTTTAAATTTCTCTTACTGTCATCTTTAGCCCTGTTTGGTAACTTTTAATAATCTCCACCTCACTATTAATATTCTCTTAGTGTTCATCATTTTCATGATTTCCTTTAGTACTTTGTCAATGTTTTCCTTTAGTTCCTTGAACATATTTAGAGCCACTTTTAAAGTCTTTGTCTAGTATGTCCCAGGTCTGATCCCTCTCACTGGTGGTTTCTAATTCCTTAAATCTTTTCCTTTGCCTAGACCATCATTTCCTATTTCTTCACCTGTTTTGTAATTCTTTGATGAAGCCTGGACATTTTGAAATTTTAGTGTGTTATTGCTGGAATTTAGACTCTCTGGCATGTTTCTTAAGATTATATCTAGTTAGTGTTATGACAGAGATTTCCTTGAATGCTGGGAGCTAAAAAATTTAAAGAAGAATAAACTGTGGAGGAGGAGAAGAAGGAGGGAGAGGAGGAGGAGGAGGAGAGGAAGAAGGAGGAGGAGGAGGGAGGAGGCAGGGAGGGAGGGAAGGAATGAAAATAGAAAGAAAGAGATAAAGGGAGAAAGGGAGAGGGAGGGAGAGGGAGGGAAAGAGAGAGAGAGAAAGAAAGAGAAAGAAAGGGAGGGAGGGAGGGAGGAAGGGAGGAAGAAAAAGACAGGCAGTCAGGCTTTTCTAGCTTTTCAGGTGTGCAAGTGCTATCCTTCAGGGCTTATCCATACAATGAGTTTAGAGAATAGCTCCAGGCATAGAGGCCTCTGGATCCTGTCTGCACTTGATTCCTGTAGGGCATGTGTTGTGTGGCCCTAGGAACCCTCCCATTTACCCAGATACTAATGTCTTATCTTCCATAGGAACTGTTTCTTAATGGTCCTGGGAACTGCACTGTATGTCCTAGCCAGCAATCCCTTGCCCCAGGCAGTATGACTTGACTCTTCTCCCATGGTATTCTGTCAGAGAATTCCATGACTTGCCTTCTACATGCAGGGAAATTTCTGGGAAGGCAAATCCTTCTGGCCACCACCAGACAGATTGGGCCAGACATACAATCTCCAAGTATGTGCATGAAGGTTATTTTGCTCCTTACATAACTGAGACCAGGGATCTGCATTGAAAGCATGGGCCAGCTCCACATGAAGCTGGTGAGGGCAGTGGATGGGGTCAGACAGGGCACAAGGAGATCCTTCTGTTTTTAGGTTGCCTTTTTATTCATTTCACACTTGCCCTGTTACTGTGGTCCTTGACCTGTTTTCTGGAGTTTTGAGGATGTTTCTGCCAATTCTTGCAGAACTGTACTTTGAACAACCACAAAACTTCTGAGGGGTCATGGAGACGTGACCATTCATTTTTCATATCAGCATTCACACAAGTTATTTTAAATGGTGTTTTAAATATTTCAAGTGCATGTTTTCTTATCAAGAGAAAATTCCTCAAGGCTATGGACAAAGAGGCATCTCGGAAGTGGGTTAATTAATGGAAGGTGAGAAGATAGTAATAGCATGAATCACTAATGCTTAAGAACAGCTTACATGTGTAGAAGAAGAGAGAACAGTAGCTTAAACCGGAGGTCATACCGAGGGAGATTCTTTGTGTTTGTGTTGAGACCACTTAGAACAAGCTAAAATGCTTATTTTAGAAAATTAGTAGAGGGTGAAAAGCTGAAAAATACAAGTGGAAAATACTGTGGGGCTGAAGGGCAAAATCTGGGCATCTAAAATGGGATTTTAATGGAGAAAAAAAGAAAAGATGAGGAAGGCTATACATTAGTTTATAGATTTGATAGCAATATTAGTTATATTCTTTAGTAAGTATGAAGGAAGAAATTAGTTTGAAGTTGAGAAAGAAGAAGTGGGTGGTGGGGGAGAAGAAAGTTCAGGTATCTGAAGGCAGTGAAGTGTTGTTGTAGAGAGTAGATTAATGAACTTATAAGAGAAATGGTGTTAAAGAATGCAAGGCAGTGTTAAGTGGCCATTTGAACTGGTGACCAAGACTTTATAGTGATATCAACAAGTTAGATATTCAGATGGCCTAAACTGAAAATGACAGAAGCTTACATAAAGTTTATTTCTTAGATTTCTTGATATTAAATCCTGGGCTGGTAGACTGTTCTACAATTACCAGGAACCCAGACCCCTTCTGTTTTGGTACTCTGCCTTCTCCATCTCTTGACTTCCTTTTCATGGTCCAAGATGCTTCATTATAACCTGCAGTAAGGGGAAAGAGCCAAAAAGAATGCATCCATTACCACTTTATATTTGTTGTCAGGGAGTTGGATGATTGAATTAGTGACTTTGGAGGCTGAGGACTTTTAGGTATTAAAAAAGTCCAGGATCTTATTGCAGGAATGGGTATCTGCGGTGATATGAAGAGAAGGTCATTGGAGATGAGGTCATCAAGGATCAATGAAGTCATGTTAGATGGACGTTTCCATGGACTACAATATCCAAATTGATGGTAGGATTACAGGAATAAAGAAAGAGCCTCCAGGGACAAAATCTTTCATGAACGAAGGGAAGAAATCATGATGACAGTAGAAAGGAAGAAGGAATTGGGAGTATCTGTAATTTAGTGACTGTAACAAGCATTCATGAACTCTAAGCTGGGTAAGGAGGCAAGTAAAGATAGAAGGAGCCTGATGGTTGGGATGAAATATTTGGTATTAATGGGTTTAGGATATTGATGAGGTAGAAGTGCTAGAACAGATCTAGAAAATAGGAAGTTTTGATCTCTTTTAAAAGATACAAAAGAAGCTTAAGCTTTTGTTGTAAATAAATGTAGATGGTTGTTATTTAATAAAGTACAGCAGTACTTATGTTCTTCATGTCAGTACATTTCAGCCTGTCAACTTTCAGAATATTTTCCTAAGAAATCCATGCATAATGAAATGTCATTTTGAGATTTGTTGTCATATATCTTAATAAGCATTTGTTGACCGCCCAAACCTTGCACAATTTAAAATCTTCAATTTGTAAACATATCTTAATTATTCAGTTTTGATGATTTTTAAAATGTGGAGTATCTAAATTTAGTTCAGGTTATCCTCACAATATGGCATTTATTTTAATTTAATGCATTATTTAAACTGAAAAAATATCGGCATATAGTATAAAATATTTCAACAACCAAGCAAATGATATGATTAAGAAAAAACAAGAACAAAGTCTTCCTCTCCTTTACCCTTCCACTCTTGGATCTATTCCTTAGAGATAGTTGTGTTTAAATCTTTCCAAAGTCTCCTTGGTGGTTAGTCCAATAATTTAAAATAATGTACTAATTCATTTCACTTTTTTATTTATCAATATTATGTGATATCTATTGACTTCCTAATGAGAAAAATTTGAACTATAGTAGTTATAATTCTGACATCCTCCTTTATTTCTTCCTGATTTGTTTTAGTGATATATATTTGTGTTTTTATAATTTTAATAGACATACTTATCCCTCTATGTCTTAATTTATAAACTTTGGACCATAAGTACTGATGACCTACTAAATATTATAAAGAAGATAGTGTGCCTCCCTGACCCTCCTTCTCTTTTCCCCTTTTACCTCCTATCATTACTCTTGACTTGTCAAGATTTATGTCTTTTATATCTTGTTCTATAATTATAACTAATTATTCATTGTTTTATCCATACGATGACATTAAACGTTTCGAATTTCTATAGATAGAATGTACAATATTATAATACTATTAATATTATTCGCTTCAGAATAAAAATGAAAAAAAATAGAATGTCTCTAAACCCATGCTGATCTCAGGGGAATATGTCAAAAGTATAGCTCAAATGTCTTCTTTACTCTTACACTCCATCTCTTACTCAAAAATCATGCCTCAGTTTTGTTTGCCTCATATTTTTTTTTTTTAAAGATTTTATTTATTTATTCATTTATCCCCCCATTGCTGCTTGTGCTTGCTGGGTCAGCTAACCACGCCATGCAGGCGGGCCTGCCCTCACCAGGAGGCCCCGGGAACCAAACCCGGGGCCTCCCATATGGTAAACGGGAGCCCTACTGATTGAGCCACAGCCGCTTCCCTGCCTCATATTTTGAATATGACCTGTCTTTATAGCTTTATGCTCTTGCTATTTTAGTTGATGGAGAGCACATCTTAATCCTGTGTATCTTGGGACTAGAGAGAGGTGTAGAACAAGTGTAATCTTAAGCCTTAATATTACTATCACTTCCCTGGAATGGAGTCTTCGTTAAAATTGAGCCATTTCTCACAACCGTCAAACTTCCGGGTCTAAGTTACAGTGCCTACTTTTAAAGCCTACAGCTTGTCCACCATTCTTTTTTATTTATTTTTTGTTATTTTCCTTTAATTCTTAAAATCATTCCATTGGTTCTTAGATACCATAATTCTCTCTCTTGGATTAATCTCTCAGTTTGCCAGAGTAGATTTTCAAGATTTTCTTTTTTAGGAAAGAAGATGTGGAAGTTAGATTTTCAGAAGTCTTCTATGTCTCTCTTGATTTACAGTTGTTCTTGTTACATTTTTTTTCTTAATATGCAATGTTGATGTTGAGAAGGAATTTTGATTCCATTTGCATTCTTACTCCTTTGGAGATAACATGGTTTTCTTTCTGGGAAGATTTTAGGATATTCTTACACAGAAATGCTGAAATCTCACCAAAATTTGTACATGCAGATCGTTTTTCATTTATTCTGAAAACCTGAGCCTTTCTTCAGTTTACATCAATGCTCTCCTATTTGCTTATTTCTCTCACCTTTCTCTCTGTTCTCTCCTTTTGGAACACTTTGTATATTGGGTTTTGGACGTTCTGAATCTATCCCCCTTGTATCTGAACATAGTTCTGATGTTTTTCATGTCTTTATCTTTTTTGACAGTATTCTATGAGTTTTCCTTGAATTTATGCTACCTATTTAATATGCCCTTTATCTGTGTTCATTCTGTTACTCAATCTTTCTATTCATTTTATTTTGCAATTGCTCTATTAATATCCACAATGACCTTCTTGCTTTCAAAGTTATCCTTTTTAAAAGCTCTCTGTGTTTTTGTGGACGGTCTATATAGTCAAAGTTCTTTGAGGAAAATAAATAACATTTTTAAACAATGTGTTTCCATTTTCTGCATTATTTCTGTGTCTTCTGGGCCAGTGTTCCTATTCTCCACGTTGATCTTTCTCTTTGAAGTTGTGAATTTTCTTCAAAAATTAAGTGAACTTTGGTTGACTGTTCATATTACAAATGAAGAACTATACTCATTAGTGTAGATAGATGGCCTGTATTTCTTTTAGAATTGTAGCGCTGTTGTCTTAAACGCTTAAACTACGAATGGGAATGCTGATTCTGTATAAAGTTAAGGGTGCTGTCAGTATACAGATATACCTTTAGGACATGTGGGCAGGGAGTATATATGCAGGCACCGGCTATCACAATTACCAGTCTAAAGAACATTTATTTTCAGATATTATTGTTTAGGATTCTTTGTTGCGGAAGAAGACTCTACTCCAATGATCATTAGGAAGGAATTTATTTGGAGATATGTAATAATTCACCCAATTGTTAAGAGAGATGGAGGTTCAGTTTCCCAATGAAACTTCCAGAAAAAAAGAGTTGCCAGAACGTCATTGAATAGCTGGTCTAATTAGGGGGCTGCTGCCAACCAGACACTGCAACCACCCCACCTCTGCTGCCAGCCACAGAAGGGGAACAGATGTCCTGTGCTCAGTCTGCTCCTTTATCGAAGTCTTGTTTGGATACAACTGATTGGGAGAAGTAAAGTTACGTTTCTGCATCCTGGTTACAAAGGAGTTTGGGAAATAAGGGGTTTGGAAAATTTCTGCCCAGGGAAGCAGTATTCACACTATGGGGACCATCAAAAGTGGGCATAATGCTCAACAGATTGAGAGAAGTCACAAATGTCAGATACCTGCTACACAGGGAAGCATACTTTAGTCTATTTCTATCCCCTGGCCCAGCTGCCCTTCCTTTTTACTCCAGTGATCCAGTGACTTTTACACTTGCTCTACACCTCTCTCTACTCCCAAAATATACACTAATAGTCTCTTTACCGATACGTCTTTCTCATTAGAAAACTCTATAGGAGGCTTCAAATGGGATTCATTGCTGCAGCCAACCCAGCAGAAATGGAACCCAGGGAAATTCAAGTGGCTGACCAGCACCAGCTGTGCAGAGTAAATCTTTTAATTAATTTTCCTGTCCCCAGCCCACTCGTACTCCCTGTACCTGCTGACTCCAAACATGATGCACTGTGTCCACTTTCATGGTGGCCTCTTCTGAGTAGGTTCTCTGATCTGAGTTATGCCTCAGTAAGACCCATCTTACCACCTATTTTGCAGAAGTTTGTCAAAATCTCTGGTTTATTGATGACATTCTTTCTTTTTCCCTGTGCTATTATGGATGAATTATTTTTGCATATCTTTGCTGCTGTTTCATTGGGACATTTGAAAGAGTTGGAAGTAAATGTGGGTGTTGAAATACATATTTTGTGACCACAATTGTGTCCTTATTTTAGAAAAAGGAAAAGTATAACAAATTTTGTACCCAGGGCTTCTCTCTGTCCTCTGCCCTTTGTTTCCATTTATAGTGTGTACACCAGAGATGGTCAAAATTTTTCTATAAAGAGTCACCTATTTTAGGACTTAGGCACCCTAAGGTTTCTGTTGCAATTATTCAAGTTTGTCATTGTTTATGCAAAAGTATACACAGACATAGTTAAATGAATGAGTGTGGATATGTTCCAATAAAAGTTTATTTACAAAAACTGGTGGCAGGCCAGATTTGGCCAATGGGTCGTAATTCGTCCATCCCTGGTCTATAGGACAAGGATTTAAGGGAGCATATACTGACTGTCTCAGCACTAGATAAGGAAGGAATTATTTGGGGATGTGTCTCCCTCTTTAATATTGAGTAGCTTGCTTAAACTATCACTCTCTCATTGTTAGTCGATATTAAAGAGGCTTAAATAAGAAAAATACATGTTTGACGATGCACCCTCCTACCCACAAAATACTATGTTTTGCTGTTTCTATGTGCCAGTGACTGGAATAAATTCTGGCAGGCATCTTTGTGACTTTGCTTTTCACAATATGAAAGTGGCATTTAAAAATAATTTTCTATGGTACACGACACCCTGGTATCAGTAATACTTTCCTCAGAAATTCACACGATTACATGCAAAAGAGAAGAAAAGTAAAATCTCCAAAATTAATTTTAGAAAACCAGAATTTTAAGGTTGGATGCATACCTGATAGATTACCATATTGGTAAATCAAACCAAGGAAAGGGTACTCAATCAGTTCCATCTTTTTCACTTAAATAGGAAACATTAAAGTTTGGAGACAGGAGAAGAGCAGAAATGTGGAGAGGAGCTAAAATAGAAAGTATTTTGAAGTTTAAATGGATCAGAGACTTGCTGAAAACATATTTTCCCCACACATTTACTAAGGTGGATTTGTGACTGAAGCAGATTATATTTCCCTTTTTCATTTAATCCATGCAATCCTTCAACACCAATAAAAATCTCTTTAACTCAGATGTTCAGCTTATCATTTGTATATGCAAACTGGAGAGAGAAAAAATTCAGCTCTAAGCTTGTCTTGGAAAGAGCAGTGAACCTTAGGGAGTAGGGCATTAATCCTCCAAGTGGGGGAAAATATTAGCGTGAGCTGATTCTTCATGCTTTGCTAGTTGCTTCTCTTGCTGCTGATAGAGGGGCTGTATTTGGGAGCTGTTATTGAACGAGAGATTTTTTACACACCACTTCCACTGCAGTGCCATCCCCTTGCTTACAATGCTTTTCAGCCAGGCTTCTGCCCTCATCCCTCTCTCAAGCATCACTAGGTAACTTCCCAACTGGCAATTCCAAAGGACTTGCCTGTGTTTTTCTCGACTGCTCTGTGGCATGTGGCTTTATCCTTTATAAACTTAATAGTTGATTTCTAAAGCCTTCTGCTTCTTGGTTTTCTTCCAAAATCCTTTATTACTCTAACAGTTAGCATCCTTTCCCTTCTCCTCCTATCCTTTAAAAATAAGTTTTGTCAAAATTCAATGTTCACTGAGGGACAGAATTAGATAGAGATTATGAGAACAGATACCCAAGCCTGATGGCATGATTTCAAATCTCAGCCAGGACACTTATTAGCTGTGTGACCTTGGGCAAGTTCCTTAGTCTTTTTATGGCTTGTTTTTCCTCATCTTTAAAGTGAGGACAATAATACCACTTACCTCATTGAGCTTATGAAGATTTACTGGGTAAAAATGTGTTAAACAGTCTTTCTCAAAGCTAACATGCATGCAGATCAAATGGAATTGGTGATAAAAGTAGATTCTGAAGCAGTTTGGGTGGTGCCTGCTAGTATGTATTTCTAACACACTCTCAGATGATGTGGATACTGATGTCTGGGTACCACATGTGAGTGGCAAGAAGGAAAAGTGCTTAAAACCGTGTTTGCCTCTATGGAAGTATTAGCATTTTCGTTGTTGTTATTGTCATCATCATCAACATCAAATTTCTCTTCCCTTGAAACAGTCTCTCCTTTCAGTGTTCTCAACCATTTTCTTGACATCAGCCTACAGGGATGAAATCTTTATGACTGCAGGGGTCTTGCTCATCTTATTATACCTAGGTATTCAATAAATATTTGTTAGAAGGAAAGGAAAGGGAGTGGGGAGAGAAGGAGGGAAAGAGGGAAGGAAGAGTAGCATTCATTGTGAATAATTCCCCAAATATATCACCAGCTATGCCTTCTCTCCAGGTTTCTACTCCCACACCACCAATTCTGTTGTCTCCATCTGGATGCCCCACAGTAATCTTATATTCAACCCTTACAAAATTCTCTTATATGCTGTAGTCTTTCCGCCTTTCCATCCCTCCTTCTTCCAAATCTGTGACTCTCTTCTATGTTCTCTATTTTTCTTCATGGTACTCTCACACTTTTATTTCTTTCTTTTGTTTTTTTCATTTCCTCTAAAAGGAAAGCATTCAACAAATCTCCACATGTCAAAGCAGTAGCTTCTTATCATGGCTCATCTCACACCTCATCATCTTCAAGAAACCTCCCTCTAGGCCCGAATTAGAAGTAGAATCTCAATTCCTCTGATGCCAATAATATTATAGATGGTGTCTCTTTTTATCATCCATATCTGATAAGACTGTCTTATAGTCTATAACGATGTTACCCAACACTACCTTCCTGATTTTTTACCTGTCCCTTACCATTTCTATTATTATTGTCACTTTTATTTTTAATCAAAAATATATAGGCATATAGTTTAAAGAACAAATATTCTAAAAGTGTGTAGATAAGTCCTAAAACTGAAAGCAAGAAGCTAAAATAGAAAAAGAATAAATCCTTTCCCGAACATACAAGCATATTTCCTATTCCTCAGGGGAAACCACTTTCAACATTTTTAGCTGATTCTTTTGTTTTTCTCTCCACTTCACCAAATAGCCAGCTTATATTGTTGTTTCTTCTTTGCCATTTAATTATTATATATAGACTTTCCATTCTGTAAAGTGAAGATTTAGTCTCTTTTCAATTCTACCTTTATCATATAGGAGCCTATTTCCCATCTACACAGTATAGATAGGATTTGGATTAGATCTATATTTACTGTTCACATTATTTTGATAGCTGAGCTAATAATTTATTTTCCTTTTTATATACAATCTTTTGTTTTCCCTGAAGTTAATAATTGTGTTCTATTCCTTACTTGCTTAATAATATATGTGTCTATCACTTATTCAGCCCCTCAAAATCACCCAGTTATGACGCAAATTTTTTGTAACCATGCATATCTGAAAATATCTTTTACTACATCACACTTGATTGATAGTTTTGTTGGATATGAAATTCTGGGTTGCAATTCTTTTATCTTTAGAATTTTAAAGGCTTAGCTCCATTGTTATGCTGGCTTCTAAATTTGTTTTTAAGAAATCTGACTATTTTTATTCTTGATCATTAATATGATAAATTTTTTTCTCAGTTCAAGGTTTTAGGAACTTGATTTTTTTTTTACATTGTTATCAAATATTGTGGACTTGATGAGGATTTATTTTCATGTGTTCTGGAAAATTGGTGGCCCTTAAATCTGGAAATTCTGAATTGTTCATATTTGAAAATATTTTTGTATTTTTTGGTTGATATTTTCCTCCCATTCTGCTTTAACTCAGATTTTCTTTCTGAAGCTTCTGTTATTGAAATATTTTCTTTCCTACTTTCATTTTTTTCATCTTTATTCTATAATCTGGGAGATTTCCTTATCTCTATCTTTCAACCTTAACATTGTTGTTTTAATTTCTACTAACCTATCTTTTAATTTTCAGGGACACTTTTTTGTTTTTGTTCTTTTTATATCATCCTCTTGATTCATGAATAAAATAGTTCCTAGCTTCCAAAACTATGAGATTAAATTCTGGTTGTTTAATCTAGCTAGTTTGCCGTACTTTGTTAAAGCATTCCTAGTAAGCTAAAACAGCTGGGCTGTGGTTATTGGGGAATCTTCCTGGGATGGTGAGAATCACCAGAGGAGAGGAATCTTACAATCTTCTGCAATTTCAACTTTCATATATAAATTTTTAATTATTCCCTGTTTTTACTTAAGTGCCTCTACTCTTATATCTACCTGTTTCTTCACTGCTCATAGACCTACTTATTTAGCCCCCTTGGACACTAACTTCCAGTCCTTTGAAGTGGTGAAGCAGTGGCAGTTTTCTGGCTATGCAAAGTGGAAGAAGGAATCTGGTCATCTAAGTTCTTAAGCAAAATTACACTGAACTTTCCAGTTTTTATCGGCTACCACCCCCTCTTCCCACTTTATCAAACCCCTTAGACGTGGAGTGCTGTACTGAAAACTGGGTTGTTTCTTAGCTTTCCCAATGCTGCCTCCAGATTGAGCATTCCCTGGACTGGGTAGGAAAGTTTTCCTTAGTCCTGATTTCAAGCTATCAAAGTCGTATTGCTGTCCTTTGTTCTTCACTTTCTTTTGTTCTTGTGGATCTGTGTTTTTTAGAACATCTCTTTGCCATCATTTTAGTGGAGTTCTAGAAGGAGTGAATCTAAATGAACTTGTCCAGTCCTCCCCTGAGTCATTAAAAAAAAATACAAAAAATGTAAAATCTACTTCAGCTTTATCCTAAGCAATACTTGTGAAATAATAGTTTTTCTGCATTTCATAGCAAATGAACACACAACTATTTTTAATTGCTCACATAATGCCCAAGGTTATTTTATGAACTTCTAATTTTAAGCAAAACATATTTTGAGAATTGCTATGCAATATTACTCAGCATGGATTTGATATTCCTTAAGCATTCATTGACTTGAGGTCTTAATGGTTCCTGGAGATTCCTTGAAGTAATAATTTTAATACTGTGAGAATTTTATATAGATATTTTCTCTCACACAACCATTTGTGAGTGTAGCTAATCATTCAGGCACTTAATGGAAGGAACACTGTAGATAGCCTGTGTACCCCCAAGAACAATTCCCCACTGCTGAGTTGCCATATCACTCAGCAGGGTTGAGACCCTGGCAGTGGTGTAACCATTATCATTATTTTCCAGAATATTACCATCTGCTCATTTGATCCATTAACCTCCTATTGTACCTCATAAAAGAAATTTCCAGGCATGGAAGCAAATACTCTGTAGCACTAAACAGGGAAGATACGTTAGACACACATTCTGATTTCAGAACAGGGTCAATGCTTCTCTTGTTTTCTTTTCTCCCCTATATAGTTATTAACTTTCCAGAAGGGAGGTTGTAGATTGTCCACATAAATGAAATGGTGCTGGCCCAGTGTGTTCATTTATTGCTTGTAACAGTTAAAGACAAATCAATTAACCTTCAACTTGGTCATTTCTTTCTGTCCACCAAGGGCAGAAAAAATAAGTGAGCTAATAGCTGCTTATATTAATGAACGGTTTTTGTTGTTGTTCTTTCCCCCCATTTGTCTTTTGTAATCAGTCATAACACGTTAAAACTTGCACCTTTTATTTTTATTGGTCGTATTCACATTTACATGAGATTGTAGAGTCTAAAAATTTATATGATTTGTTGGTTTACCTGGTGTGGTGCTTTGGAGCTGTTGGTACCCCAGAAAAACATGTTCTTAAACTTAATCCATTCTTCTGGGGGTGAACCCTTATAAGTAGGACCTTTTGATAAGGTTATTTCAGTAAAGGTGTTACTCAGAATGTGTCTTAATCCTATTACTGGAGTCATTTATGAACAGAATAAAATTGAGATAAAGAAAAGAAAAAGCCACAGGCAGCAAGAAGAGGAAATTCAATGGAAGCCAGAAGAGAAGGGAGAGGCCAGGAGAGGCCAGCATCTGCATTGCCACAAGACAGAGGAACCAAGGGCCAAGGATCGCTGGCAGCCAGCCCCAGAATGCCAGTCTTTGAGAGGAAAGCATTGCCTTGATGATGCCTTGATTTGGACTTTTTCCCAATCTCAAAACCAGGACCTAATAAATTCCCATTGTTTAAGCCAGCCCATTGCATGGTATTTGCTTGAGCAGCTCAGGAACTAAAATACATTTTGGTACCAGAAGAGTACCCAGAAATGTGGAAATGACTTGGGAATTGGATAAGGGGTAGAGGCTGGAAAAATTGTGAGGTACTTAATAGAAAAAAGATTGCTTTGAAGAGACTGTTGGTAGAAATATGGACATTAAAGATACTTCGAATGAGGACTTGGAAGGAAATGATGAATTTGTAATTGGAAACTGGAAGAAAGGTGATCCTTGTTTTATAAGGTGGCAGAGAACTTGGTGAAAATGAGTTCTGATGTCATATGGGAGAATTTGAAAGCGATGAACTTGGATATTTAGCTGAGGAGATTTCCAAGTTAAGTGTGGAAGCTATAGCCTGGTTTCTCCTTGCAGCTTTTAGTAAAATGCAAGAAGAAAAGGATAAGCTGAAAACTGAACTCCTGAGCACAAAGAAATCAGAAACTGGTGTTTAGGAAAATTCTGAGTCTATCCAGAGAGTATGCTTTGAGATTAGGGCCTGAAGAGGCTCTATCAAGGACCTCCATGAGCTTCCAGAAAGTGAGTCCCTGGAGAATTCTGCTCCATGTGAGGGTTTAACTGAACATGGAACCAACCAGCCATTTCAATGGATGTCAGGATTGGAAATGCTGTTATGCAGGAAAGATCTATGGAAGGTTCTATTGACTGATGGTTTGGTCCCCCTGCGAATTACATGCAAAACCAACACGTTCTGTATGAGCAGATCCACTGCCAGCCTGGACTGAAAGGGACAGAGAAGGGACAAATTTAAGGAATAATGAATTCAAGGGCAGAAACATGAAAGACAGGGTATGGACTGACGATATCTCCTCAGGCCAGGAGAACAGACCCACTTGTGTGTATGGGAAGGGTGGGCCTGCCTCTGTGCTTTGAGGGGATGAGCCTTTCACCCCATTGTTCAGGGAGAATGCTACCACCCCAGTGCTTGGAGAGGGTGGGGCCTGTGCCTTGGGGTTTGCAGAGAGCCTGGCCTCTATCCAGGGGGTGCAACTTTCACCCCAGGATTCAGAGAGAGTATAGCCATTGTGCAAACACTTGGAAGAGGTGGGGCGGCTGCTCCATCAGAACTGGAGGCCAAAACATCGATCCATGGATGACTCTGAGACCTTGAAATCTATTGGAGTTTGCCCTGCTGGGTTTTGAAGTTGTTTCGCACCCATGACCCTGTTCTCCTTCCTATTTCTCCACATTGGAATGGGAATGCCTATCCTATGCCTGTCCCTCCACTGTATATTGGAAGCAGGTAACTTGTTTTCTAGATTTCACAGGTTCATAGGCAGAGGGGAATTATACTCCACATAGATCATACCCATAGCCAATTTTCGTGAGACTTTTTACTTAGCATTGTTTCCAAAATGACTTGAGACTTTTCCTTATATTTAACTTCCAGGCCAATAATTCAAATGGTGAAAATGCATTGAGAAAAACAGAGATGGTGTAAAGAAAATTGTGAATCTGTTCAACATCATGATTGATTGCAATTACTGCTATAAATAAAATCATTAAAATGTTTAATTGAAAAAAAATTATCTGTGACACTGGCAAAGTAGTTAACACACAAACTACCATGCTAGGAATAAATTTTTTTCTGAAATGTGTCATTTGATAATTTTATTTTTAACAATTTTTTCACATATGTCTACATAGGGCAGGAGACCCCAGACCAAAATAAAATATGTATGTCAGAATGATAAATCTGTAGCCCCAGTTTTCAGAAAATGCAGATTTATTTTATTCATGATTCCTTTTGTTTCCAAATACATTAAACTCTCTAATTTCTGCAACAAACAAAACTGAAAACTTTTCATCATATTATTACTCTACAGTGCAAAGGCCCCAATGCAAAGCATTGGCTACAGTGTCTTCCTTTACCACTCAATTATGTTTGAAGCATGATGAGGTGGTTGGCAGTTGAAGAGGAGGCATTCCAAGTAGAAAGAGAGACACAAGTAAAGCTTCAGGTTCTGAAATCACACTGTATTTGTAGAAGGAAAATAACTTGGAATGGCTAGACACTAGGCTGCTATATGACTGGAGCTTCATGTACAAAAAAGCAATAGAGAGTCACACATATGGAGAAGTAGGCAGGAGTGGGTCTCATCATGTAAAAAAGCAGTCCATAGTTTACTAGACAGGTATACACAGAGAGGGAAGTAAATATATGAATAGCTATAGGTATATCGGTAAACAGATATGATTATGTTATATATTACAAAAATAAAATATATATAATACATTACATGTATTGGCTTAAGAAATAGATTAGATCTGCATGTAAGCACATTTAGCAACTTCCTTTGCTTATTAGGCATATTACATCTATATATTTGAAGATCATTTGAAACATTATAGAATTGTTTTTCAGAACAAAATTAAAGTTCCACAAAATCCCTATCAGTTCAGAAAACACTTGATCAAATTTCTAATGAGGATTCTGCTTTATTGATTAGAAAATTTCACTAACATTTATTAAGAAAAACTGATAACAGGGCTCCGAATTTAAATTTACCTTCCTGACCTCATCGTTCATTTATTCCGGCACATACCCATTAAGTCCTGCAAAATTAATACGATGGACTGTATCGTTAAGTGTTAATTGTGTGGCACATATTTTCAGGGTTGTAAGAATTTAAAGGTAGTAAAGCTGTTGCCCTTGGGATAGCTTAAATGTTTTAAACACGTGGAAACCTCTGGATTCTATTATGCACTTTTTATTTATGTCAGAAAATTGTTGGTAATGGGCAACAAAACTTTCTAGAATACTCTTTGTCCATACTTCAGTATGTGCCTTGAAATCAAAACACAGGACACGTTCCTTATGTAAGTTAACTATGGCCAACTCACAAAAACGTGAATCAGTTCAATGGCCCTGTACAAGTAGATCTTCTTCCTTCTTCCATTTGCAAAAATGGAACAAAATCTCTCCTCTATTCTAAAGCTCTTGCTTATTTTATTTTCATTGTCTCTTTCGAGCTCTGCAGCTTCCCATGCTCTTAAAGGTCAAGAATAGGGGAAAGAGTGCTCCCTTACTGCTTCTATTTTACTTGCCTTTACTATTCTATATATATAATGGATTTAAAGAATTCTGAATCTTTTTAAAAAAATTTTATTTTTACTTATTTTTCTCTCCCCACCCCCTCATTGTTTGCACTTGCTGTGCCTGTTCATCTTCTTTGTTTCTTTAGGAAGCACCAGAAACCGAACCCAGGACCTCCAATGTGGGACAGATGTGCCTAATCACTTAAGCCACCCCAGTTCACTGCTTTGTTGTATCTCTCGTTATGTTTTTCCTCTTGTGTCTCTTGTTGTGTCATCTTGTTGCGTCAGATCACAGTCCTGCTTGTCCTCTTTAGGGAGGCACCGGGGAACCTCTGCTCCCGATTTTGTTGTGTCGCTCATGTTTTTCCTCGTGTCTCTTGTTGCGTCATCTTATTGTGTCAGCTTGCCATGCCTGCCTGTCGTGCCAGGTCTCTGTCTTCTTTAGGAGGCACCGGGAACCGAATCATGGACTTCCCATGTGGTAGGTGGGAGCCCAATCGCTTGAGCCACATCTGCTTCCCTATATAATTATATTTTACTCATGTCAAATATTCTTTATATTATGAGTAATTATTGGTTCAATCTCTTAGAGAGGAAACAATTTTGTGCTTTTCTGTCCCAAATAACAAAGAACTCAGAACTCAAGATTTTGTTAACATGATATCAAATGTCTAGTGATACATTATTGTGTTAAGATTGATAAGTAATTTACATATGTAATAAGGGTGTTGGAGAAATGTGCTATTCTAAATAGTTTAATTTGGGGGTTTCTATCTTTCATTGATTCTAAGATGCACATTTTCACATCTTAACATCTCTGAAATTACGATGTACCTTACAAGCCATGGACATCTGAAAATCTCTTTTGGTCAGGCAACGATCTCAGCCTAATGGTCATTGACTGCTTATATGCGAACTTGGTAGTGAGCCATGGCATGTCTAGACAAATTCACCTCTCTCAGCATTTCATTTTACACACCATGTAAGAACCGTTTGAGGAAAGTGTATGGATCTTGCTGTGGCCTCAAAACCATCAAATAACATCTTTGGTTCAGATTTAGAAAGACTCAACATCCAGACTGGGATAATGGGTGTTAGAGGCTTGGAAGAAAAGTTCAGACGGCAGTGGAGCATCCTGTTAGGAAAAACTACATCACTAATCTCTTGTTGGCTCAGAGAATGGTATTTGCACAGAAAACGCCAGTAGTGACCTCTCCAAGTCGAGTAGTGATACAGAAAATTCAGACTCGGAATGTGATGGAATGTTACAAGTAACTTTATTTCTCCTATACTTTCCTTTTTATGATTGCACAAAAGGGATAGAGTTAAAATTATATGTCTAAGGTCTAACAGCTATTTCAGTAAATGTAAAATAAAGATTCTAAGTGATACTACAGTTTGTGTCTTTTTAATTGGTATCTTTTTTCTTTCATAGAGTATATAAAATAATAGTAAATCCTGCAATTAATGGCATCTTAGAACTGATGTAAAAAATGTAACTGGTTTCATTTGTGGTAAATGCAGTGCATATTATTAAAACTTTGTATTTATTATTAGGGATTTTGTAGGATCATCACTAAAAAGGTCAATTCTAGCTGTACATACTGCCTATTAATATAGAGAGAGCAGAGAATTCAGAGCAGAGAATTCTTTAGTATACTAAAGAATTCAGTATACTTTACTGTATAAAGTAATGTTAATACAGAAATTGTACCAGAATTGTTTCCTTTTAAGTCTCTGATACCAGCCCCCTGTCTTGTTTGGTCCTGACATTTAATTGTATGGGAAAACCTAACCCAACCAACCACAAACTTTCATTTATTTGACTGCTATTTTAATCAGAATTTTATTATTTCACTTTTTCTAAATACATGTTTCATAAAGTATTTTAGAGACTTACCGTAGATAACATGTAACCTAATATTCTTGTGATCTGCTTTAATAATTTATAGGAAATTCACCAGCCCCAAGAAAAGAACTTAATGTAGATCAAGAGGGCACTATCCAATATCTAAGCCTTATAACCTTGACATTTCATTCTCATATACCTTATTCTTTATTGAAACCAGCATAAACACTTATAATGGGAAATATTTTTTTATGACAAACTTGGTATGATCATTTATTAATTGTATTTTTAAAATGTATTCCTTTAGAATAGAGGAGAAAATGGAGATATTATATATTATGTCCTAACATAATGTCATCATATGCTTTCTCTGTTTAAAATTATTGTTTTTAGTTTACCAGAGAATTTGTTCCCCTAGCTCATAAATTCAACAAATGACCAAGAACTAATAAGTACAATTTTTCTTTAAGATACTAGAAATGTGGAGGAATAATGGCACTGTTTCCATATCTACATAATTAGGAAGCACTGCATACAAACAACTATTAGGGTTTATCTCATCCTAGAGTTATTATTTATGTAAAAGTGTGTCAACTGAACTGAACCATGCAGGTTTTGGCAGCAGGAATCTTACCCATTCCATCTTTAAATCCACAACCTTGTCTAGCTCACAGACCATTATATGTGCTCAATAAAGATTACTGATTGGCATGAGGCTATGGAGCTTGTATGTCCTGTTCCTTTCACTCAATGGGTGCCCAATAAATATCTGAAATGAATAAATTAATGAGGAAAAAAGGCTATTGAACTTTCTTCTAAACTATGAGCATCTGTGAGGCAAATGATAACATAGAAGAGGAATATTTTTAGCTGCATTTGTGCACCTGACCTATGAGGGGCTGCTGAGTCACCCTTCCCACCACATACCTCCCTTCAAAGCCCTCCTGTCCTGCTCAGCCGCAGACAGAGGTGGCAGACAAGAAAGAAGGCAAGCCTCCCTGCCCTTTTCCCCACAGATTCAGGGCCAGCTGGGGCATGGGACAGGCAGGTTTTCAATAGATCTGCCAAGCAGGTTCATTTCGATTAAATGGATATTTATATACATATAATTTAAAAGGCTCTACTTCAATCTTTAGTAATATTTTCTCTCTGACTGACTCCCTCTGATGTTAGGATTTCGGGGGATGATCTATAAATGGAAAGGACTTTTTCCGGTGAGTATCATATCCTTCAGGAGATGGCTTTCTAAGGCTGATGGCAACTTTTAGTGTTTGACAATTGCTATTTAGAGCCACATTGCTGGCTACAGATAAAGGCGACTGAAGCTCTTCCTAGAATTATGAGTTCAAGAGCCGAATATGAATTGTGTCTCCATAATATCAGAAGCTCACAGTTGAATAAAGGGACTTGAATCTTTTCACTTGGAGCTGGATATTATTTTATAGAGGGTAAAAAATTTATTTTTAAAATCTCAGCCACTGACTCTTCATTCTTGTACTTCTGTAATATTGCCTTTTTAATATCAGGTTCCATTACCTACCCCTGGCCTTTTGCACATGTTTTTCTCTCTTTCAAGCCCTAAGATCTTTATTTCCTCTTTATGGCTCAACAATGTGAATTTAAAATGTTTTATACTCCAAAGGTTTGGGAAACTGATTGTTTTAAGAAAGAGAGGACTTGGAAATTTTAGCCATTTCCACAGAACTCAGCTATGTAAAATAAAACATTTTAGGTTTCTAAAATATAGCGTCTTTTTTTGTGTGTGCAATCTCTGTGTGGCAATCTCTTACCAGCTCCTGTCAATAACACAACAAGAGTAAGTAATCTTAACAGATGTTTCTGTAGATTATTGCCAGTGAAAAAGCTCCCCCTCTGTTCAAGGATTGCATATATAATATGTATTATAAGAATGGAATATACAGGATTATTTTAGGCAAAAGTTGAATGAGGCAGGATTGCTATAAAAGGGGAAAATTGAGAAAAAAATCATTGACAACTGAATTGCTCACTCTTGCTTTTCCCCTCCTTCTCTCCCTTTTCTTCTTTGAAAGCACAGAGTACTATAGGAAAACACTCAAAGGTGAAAGTTAGAAAGCCAAAGCCAAAGAAATAAGAGGAGGTTTTCTGCGAATGATGGCGAACATTAAAATTAAGCAATCAGGAAAGAAGGCAAAGAAAATTGATTATATTTTTGAACACCTGTTGTACTTACTAGTCTAATGAAGCGGAGGCTTTCCCTAGGTTTATTTTCCCAACAACCCTTTCAGGTAGACGTTACTATGACCATTTTTCCAGAGGCAGAAACTTAGGCTGAGAAAGTTAAGTAACTCATCTGAGTTCTTATAGCTTGTAATTAGCATTGATGAGCTGGGAACTTGAGTCTGTTGCTCCAAACAAGATGCTGAACTGAGTTGGAGAATGCATAAAGAGTTTGAATACAATATGTTTGCATTGCCATTTAGTATGTTTCATGCATATATCTTATCTTTCTAAAGACAAGTTCACTATTTTCAGAAATTTATGGTCCTAAGAATCATCCAGGGAGCTTGGTAACAATTCTGATTTCTTGGTGCTGCCACCAGAAGTTCTGATTCCATGGGTGGTGTGTCCTGGGGTTCAACAATCACATTTTTAATAAACAGCCCAGAGGACGTTGTTGGAGGACCAAGACACACACAGGTTACCATAGCATAGGGACCAATTAAGCACCTTAATTCAGAATGAATTACTCGATCAGTGAACAAGTGAAGGTCTGTATATCACCTTATGTGGGTGGATACATGCTACCCTGAGTTTATGACCTAATTAATGTCACTTTTTTCTCCTTGCAGATTTGGAGGTAGAAATCTTTCTGTTTTACGGTACTGTGATTTAAGGCCTGTAGGCCACCCTGGGTACTCCATATGGCTCTGGGCCTGAATTCCTGATATTTAACACTTCCTACCCCTGGCGTAACACTAAATCCATGGCACTTAACAACAAAGCAGATATTAAATAAGTCTTTCATTGTGTAATAAAATATATTCCTCTCTCATTGTGCCCTCTTTCCGGTATTTATTCCAGCATGTTTTGAGAATCCCAGCCATACCCTGGCCACCATTCTACACAATTTAATCAGCACATAGCATTTTCCAAGAGGGAATTTACGACAAGAAATGGATGAATGAAATCTTATATCCATTTGTCTATTGCATCCCAACCTCATGGAATTGGCTTGGTGTCTTTCGAATACTTTAATTACACTTTATTAATTTTCACATACCTTGGGGTTGAAAGCTAATAAAGAGTGAATGAGTCTGGTATGAGGCAGTGGAGACCAAAACTGAGTTATTAGGACCGTGCATTAAAATGTAGGCAACTACTGAAATGGACTGAACTACAAATCATGAGAGGTAGAAATTGGCTGAAAATTTTGAAAAGACCTAATAATTCCTACTTTGAGTATGGTATTAGAAAATTTTTTTCTTCTGATCCTAAAAATTTTGGGGAAATTAACTATATATATAACAAAGCAACAGCATATTATGTATAACCTCATTGCTTAGTTATAACTGGAATGAAATTTTTGGTGTAAGATCATTTATTCTTAGAAGCTTAAATGTATTTCAATCACATGGTTTTGTAGCTGCTTTCTCCACTTATTATTCTATTGCTAGCACTTTTATTTCATTAAATATTAGAAAACATTCCAATTACTATACATTACATTTTCATATAAATATACCATAATTTACTTAGCTGCCCCTATTTAGTTTCTTTTCTTTCTTTCTTTCTTTTTTTTTTTTTTCTAATAAAAAGACAGAGCTCCTTATACCTGAATCATTGGGTACATAACTGATTATTTATTGAAAACAAGTTCTAAGAGGTGGAATTCCTGGGTCATGCAGTCTAATTGCTGTTTAGAAAAGTGTATCAATTTATATCCTCACTAGTATTGAGAACACTATCTTTCCATAGCTTCATCAACTTAAGAGAGGTACAAAAGGTATCTCATTTTATTTTATTTTCTTTGATTAGTAGTAAGGTTGGTGTAAATGCAAGTTTTTATTTCCCCTTCAATATATATACTTTTTCAGGCGTTGGGAAGGCTGGGGGTAAACATTGTTGGAAAATTCTATCTCAATTATAATTTTCACGGCATATAAAAGCTCAGTGAATCAGCAATGGAGGGACTGAAAAACTTGAGACATTCAAATCACCTGATCCTCATGATATTGACCAGAGAATACTGAGAGACACAGGCAAACTATGAAGGAAAAAATGGATCTATCCATTAACTATCTTAATGGAAGTCACTAGAAAGCAGACCATAACGGCTAAGAAAAGTCTTCAGTAAGAATCCCAACTCTCCAATTTATTAGTTGGGTAATTTTGGCCAGGATATGTATTTTTGCCATACAGCAAGAATGGCAAAGACAATTTCATAGGATTTTTGTGAGCACAAATTAACAAATTTAAAATTTGTATCACAGCCCTTTGACTAAAAAGAGGCACAAAATAAATGGCAGTGTGAGTAAAAACAGTTAAGAGTTGTAATTGATGTGTCATGATCACTGTTACTGTCGTGCAGGGCAGGCTGACACAGAGGCAAGGTCAACAGTGACCTTTGCGAATCTATGTGCTCTGCTTGGGAAAGCTCCATGATGGTATTCTCAAAAAAACATGATACCCCGTCACCCCAAAAACTCATCACCTGCTGCTATTGCCTGAAATCCTCCTTATAGAGATTTGTTAATTTATCTTAAATTTTTTTTGTATTTTGAAAATGGAAAACTCTGGAAAAATGGAACCCATTTTTTTATTGTACCATATATGTAACAAAATTTGTCATTTAACCATTTCTATACTTTTCAGTGGCGTTACATTCACAATGCACTTTACCGTCACCTCTATTATCAATTTTTTTTCATTACCCCAAATAGAAACTTTACCCACCAAGCAATAACTCCCCATTTCCCCTTCTCCTCTGCCCCTGATAACCTCTTATCTTCTCTATTTCTTTATCTATTTGTTTATTCTAGGTATTTAATAGAAGGAGAATCATACAATGTTTGCCTTATGTGCTTTGCTTATTTCGTTCAGCTTGATGTTTTCAAGGTTCATTCATGTTGTTGCATATATCAGAACTTCATTTCTACAACTGAATAATCTTCCTTTGTATGTATGTACCACATTTAGTTTATCCATTATTCTGTAGATGGACATTTGTGCTCTCTTCCCTTTTGGGCTATTAAATAATGCAGCCATGAACACTGGTGTACAACTGTCTGTATGAATGTCTGTTTTCAATTCCTTTGAATATATACCTAGAAGTAGAATTGCTGGTTCATATGGTAATTCTATGTTGACAGTTTTGAGGAACTACCAAGCAGGTTTCCAAGGCACACAGACAAAACTTGTGGGTTCCAATTTCTGCATCCTTTCCAACACATTTTATATTCTGCTTTTTAAATATCAGCTCTTCTGTGAGTGTGAAGTATTTTCTCATGATTTTGATTTGCATTTCCCTAATGGATAATGAAGTTGAGCACCTTTTCATATGCTTATTGGTCATTTGTATATCTTCTTTTGAAAATGTCTGTTCAAATCCTTTGCCTATTTTTAAATTAGGTTGTCTTTTTGTTGTTGAGTTGCTTTTTACTTTTTTGTAAAAGTCCTTTAGTGTGCAAAATATTAAAATTTGGATGAGGTCCAATTTATATTTTTCTCTTGTTGTTTGTGTTTTTGGTGTTATATCTAAAAATCCATTGCTAAATATAAAGTCATGAAGATTTTCCTCTATGTTATCTTCCAAGAATTTTATGGTTTTAGCTTTAATATTTAGGTTATTGAACAATTTGAGTTAATTTTTTATATGGTGTGAGGTAGGAGCATTTTTAAATGAATCATTTATATACTTCAACATAAATTCGTTGGTTCAATTATAAGAAGGACTGGCTGCATCTGGACAAATTCAATTCTTTTCACTGGTCTTGGGGCTCCCTCCTCTTGATAATGTCATTTGAATAATAAAAGCCACGTGGAAACATGGATCAGGGGGCCCAACAACATGCAGTCTGAGAAACACTTGGATGACAACTATATTATGAGTAAAGAGTAAGACCAAGAGTGTGTGAACTTGTATTAAAATAAATTTTCAATAAGGTCCAGAATTCTTGGGCACATTGTGGAAAGTTGTTTCACCTGCTTTTATGGTCAAAGTCAATAAAAATAAATCAGTTGCCGTGTGCCTACTTTGCTTCACCATTTCTACTGGGGACATTGCTCAGAATCCCTGAAATGGGAGACTGCAGAGCTCCTTCTCCTGGTGGCTTGTGTGGATTGGCTTATATTACCAGGTTTGGGCTTTCAGTCATGTGTCATCTTGTGTCAATACCTGTTTCCCGTTTACTTCCAACCACCCAGGAAGCAGTAGCCCACCTAATGGTGTTGGGATATATGGAAGTGGGGACCACAGCAAAAGTATCTCCCTTTCCAACTCCCCACTCTTAGTTAGCTACCATTTAGGCTCTGAGGATATCAATTTACTATCTCAGAAGCACATCGTTCAACAGTTGCTGAAGTTGAACATAGAATATTAAGTTTGGTGACTATTCAAATGACTAAATAGACTATTTATATTAGAAGGTTCTGGTCACATTTTGATCTACAAGGCTGATCCTAGTCTAGCCTCTTTATTTACACAATGAATAATTATGACTCAATTAATCCAAATACTATTATTTGGATTTCTTTCTCTGGCAATAAATTTAAGAAGTCTGAAGCTAAAAATCACAGGATTTGTTATGAGTGAAAACAAAACAAAACACCACACTATTAAAACTTAGCCACCTCTTCATTATCCAAGAACTCATTATTACACTTTCAGAGTAGCTTTTCCAATCATTTGCTGTCCTCTTTGAATGCTTGCCTTGAGCTATTTCATTCCTGATTTGCACTTTTGCTAGGAGATGGATCTGTAGAGAATTTAGATTCCAATAATTCATTTTTATTGCATATAGAGGTGAGTTGATAGGAAGGAAGTTGAAATTACAGAAATAGGATTTTAAACCTCGTCTATCATTTATTCATTTATTCCACTCATATTTATCAATTGTCTACTGTGCAATAGGCACAATAGGGAATATAGAGAATACAAAGGATGGTCCCTGCCTTCCAAGATATTTTAATCTCAAAAAAGAAATTCTGTATACAAATTATGCTATCTTAAATCCCCTGTTGAACAAGGCTGGCATAAATAAATACATAGTCATTAAATTAAAAGTAGCCTCACCACTAGGTGTCACATAAATTGTATAAAAAATAAATGGTAGAAAAATTCAGGTTAGAGAGGTGGTACCTTTAGAGGTTGTGTGATCAGGAAAAGATTTACTGAAAAGCTGGCATTTGACATAAGTTAGATTTGTAAGAATGCCATGCCTGTGGTTATTTCAAATTCTGAAAGTAATATTCACACACACACACACACACACACATAATTCGAAATTAAAGTATAGGGAAAATCAAAGTTACTCATAATCCCACAAACAGTGAGATTCCCATTATCAGTTTTTGTTGTTCTCGTGTATTGTTGTAAGCTGTTTTCCTCCCTTTGCATGCATGTATGTGTTTGTATTTGTCTTGTATCAGTAAAGGCCCTGACAGGAAATAGATGGTATATTCGAATTATATGGGACTGGGAAAAATGTAGGGGAACCATACAGGGAGAGGTTGAGTAAGCCAGTGCTAGTAATAGTAAAGGAGTAGTTAGCAACCTTGGTCTATTGATGAAGGGCTAAGGGGAGGGTGTCTGTACTGGAACCTGGAAGGGAGAGAATAGAGAAAAAACCACTCTGAGATGAGCAGTGACCTTCATTGCAGGGACTCAGCAAGCCCAAGCAATCTCACAGGGAGAGAAGCAAGGGAATAAATACCCTGATCTCTTTCTCTCCCCCTTGTCTCAGATCTCTTGCTGGGGCTTCCCATTGGTCAAACACAAGTGGAAGAGGGAGGTCAGGAGGGCCCACTGAGTAGTCTATACTCGTCAGTTTCTTGAGGGCAGAGAACAAGGTGGAGAAGAATCATGAGTAAATCCAGAAGGTCCAACTAGCGTATCTTCCAAAATTTCAACAAGTTATACATACTGTTTTGTAATCGGGACGTTGCAACTGTTACACATGTTATTAAATATTCTTACAATGTTATCTTTAGTCATTATATATTATTCCATAAAATGTATTTATTATAAGTTATTTAATGAATACCCTACCATAGAACATTTAAGATGTTCGCAATATTTACTCTATTAAAATCAATGCATTTGTTTATTTATTTTCTCCATGCAATATCTTTATTCTCTTAGGGTTAATTCCAAGTAGTGGATTTGCTTTGTTAAAGGATATTCTTATGTTTGAGATTTTTGTTATATATTGCCAAATTATCTTCCAAAAGGCTATACCATTATAGCATAGCTTCAGGAAAAAAAAAAAAACAACAACACTGGATATCTGCAAGTAGGTTCAAGATTGAAACAGGTAAAATGGGAATCAACTTAAACCCAAAGTAGAAAAGAAGATGTTCCTGGTAGAGTTATATTCAATGAGTGCAAGGCAGCTTTCTACAAGAGAAAAAGCCAAAGTAGCCATTTGACCAATTTTGGTCCACATTGTGGCTCCATCACTCACTTGCTGTGAAACCTTGGATAGGTGACTTAAAGTCTCTTGGTGTGAGGTTTAGAGACTTTGTGTTGAAAAGTGCTTAGCACAGCATCTGGTGCAGAGTAGGGACTTGACAACTCATCGCTACTGAAGAAGGAGTCAGGAAGAGTCAATGGTGACCTTGTCTTGGGCCTCCTAATTTATTGGACCAATAAACTTGTTTGGGAAAGAGCAATACATTGACAAGTTAGTATTGCAAGTACTGAGCTTTTACATATCATTTGTGCCTAATGCTTAGCAAACTGGATGGAGACATTCAGCTAGTAAAATAAAATAATAGCAGAAAAATGGATAGACTTTTATCAATTGTAAATATTTTAAAACCTAACTTGTTTAAATCCTTTGTATCCTGCTATCACTTATTTGCCTTTGGGCACTAAAAGAATGCTCATTTCACAAAGAATAGCACTCATATATTAGTAGACAATCTATGGAATATTCTATTATGCATTAGTATGTGTCTTTTGTTTTACCTGTCCATTTACCCTTCTTTGGATAACAATATCACAAATTCCCTCTAAGAAATTTCTTTCCAGTTTTCAGTCCATGAGGCTTGAGTAGGCCTCCAAGAAGGGAACTTGTAACTCGGGCTTACCAATTCAGAGCTCATATTGTCCCCAATGTCAGTGATTGGTTCCGGGGTGAGCATGTGATCCAAGTCAATTCAATGAGAATGAAGCCTGAGATTTTATGGGGCTTTGTGTAAAAGCTTGTTTCCCCTATTTCCACTGGACTTAGGCTTGTAAGTATGAAAGTCTGAAGCTGTTGGCCGCCATCTTGCCATCATGAAGTTGACTGAGAGAGAAGCCAGTGTGGAGATGGGCTGAAGTGAGCTGACTTGAGAGACAGCGAGAGAAAAACCAGCACATGCCTCTCCTTGATACCCTGGGTCAAACTATACCTGAAGTTATATCTCCCCTTGCACTATGCAGGTATAAGAAGCCAGAATTTCTCTTTCTCAGCTTCAGTCAGTTTCATTTAGGAATTTCTTGTCATTTGCAATGAAAAGAAAGCTTGTTTTGCTAATACATACACTTGGTTCAGTAATTTATTTTTTCACGGAATGTGAGGTCATTTTTAGGATCTTAATTCTTCCCAGTTCCCATGATAGAATTAAAACGTAAATTTCAGGCAATCAACAGAGTTTTAGAACCAATGAGCTAGATTGTGCTAGGGGTCAACATAGCACCTCATTGGCCTTCAAGACATAATTTTGTATCTTTTATGCAATATAAACTTCAGCAGAAAGTCCTCTTATTGCTGAAACATTGCTGTTAAATGTAAATATATATATAAGCCAAACATGTGAGGAATCTGGTGAAATCTCTCCATTTCGTCAACATAGAATCTTTTGAGAGGAAAAAGAAGAAACATGCATTTGTTGGCCTTTTTCTTGAAAGTCAGGATTGTCTGGTCTCTGTTACAATAAATCGTTTGTATCTTTCTCTGTAGTCTTTTCGTTCAGGATAAAACCGACACATATAACTGCCAGCCCCAGTTCACTCACTGCAGACTGATTTCCTCCTTGCTTTCATCTCAGCAGTTGCTAATGTTACAAATAGGCAGGCTTTGAAGTCACAGGGCGGGGACAAGAGCAGCCTGACTCCTTAACTGTTCAGCAACCAGGAAAGTTCTTTAGAAACTATAATTCCAGCTCAGATTCAAAGTTAGAGATCTCTGGCTTGAAGGGAGTAGGGTAATCACTGACAATTGATATGTAAGATTCTTTCTTTCCTGCTTTTCTTAGTCCAAGTTTGAGTAGAAATTCTTAGCCAAGTTTTTCTCAGGATGAAACTGAAGAGAAAGGATAGAGAATCTGGGCCCCTTGGAGAGGTTCTGCATTGCTGTGACTGGCACCCTTTGGTGTGGCTTTTGGGGTAACAGGGAAAGGTAGAAGCCAAATAGTCCTTGAAATAGAGAAGAAAGGAGGAAGACTTGGTTTTTGCTTTCTTCCCTTCCTTACTTGCCTTTCCATTTACATCCATCTTTAGACATTGTGGCATGAATAAATATCCATGACAGACATTTGAGTTTTATGTGGATTTCTTTGAACTCTGGGTAAAGGGGGCTTATACAAGCATCCTGTGTTTTTGTTTATTTCCTCAGTACTGGATAGATGGGAGTGAACGCTAAACCTCAGGGGTGGGGAGTCAGAGGCCCTAAAAAATGAATTTTCTTAGGCTGATCTTCTTCCTTTTCTCTCTCATACCCTCCCCTCCAAGCCTGATGCTTCTTCTCTCTTTGGAGTAGAAGGAGGTGTGGAGAATTTCTTTTGAAAAGTATCTGCATACATCGGGGATTCCATTGCATGAATTCTAATTCTACAGTTCATAATTTTGTTCTTTGTGCTCATGTCTGTTAGCTATGCATTTTAATTTTACGTCTGCCTCCCTTGTTTCTCTCATTTTCCTCCTTCTTGCTCTTATGTAGTTTTTTCAAGTTTACCCCCAAACAACATTCTGTGGTCACTTTCCTTGCCTTCTCTCTCACTCCATATTTACTTCTTGCTTCTCTCTTTGGAAATCTTCCTTTTCTGAATTTCTTCTGATTCCAAAGGTACTGGGCAGGGACTGCCCAGGACGCCTATAAAGCTTCTTAGGGTAAAGGCTTTGGAAACTTTAATAGGACAGTAACATTCCAAGCTCAGCGTGAATGGCGGGGAACCCACAATTCTCCCTGGCATGAGATTTTTCCAGAGGCCCTGTCCATAAAGCTTTCATGCCTTCCTGCCAGAATTTGGGATTTCCAGATGTGATATTAAGGGTCTGGGCATCAGTTTGCCTAGAAAAGCAAATCTGAATCTCTGCCTCTCTTAATTATTGTTAAAAGCCATTTCTAGGACTTTCTTCAGTTTTTTGGTACTTTTGTTCTAATGCATGGCTTGGGGTGCTCACATTTAAACTAGAAATATTATGGTACTGAGGGTATTATTCTTTCACAAGAGTTAAGACAATGGGTTCCATAAACTTATGTCCAGGATATATACCTTCTCTGACAGAAGCTCACACTTCCTCTTAATGCCTATTTTAAATATGTAAATGTCATAAACTTTATGTGCATGTTGATGAGAAAATCTCATTCCCCCCAATCTCTTAATCTCTACCCTGGTTGGTGTGACTTAACAATTTCTCACAGCCCTGGTAAAGGGTCTGATCAATTTCCAGAGTTTTCAAGAAAAGAAACTGTTAGGAACAGAAACTCTAATATGGGGAACATTGTCATGTGTTTGCCCTGTAGCAGGCTGTGGTGAGATGGTGGTGAGGTGGTGGTACGGTGGTGGTGAGGTGGTGGTGAGGTGGTGGTGAGGTGGTGGTGAGGTGGTGGTGAGGTGGTGAGGTGGTGAGGTAGTGAGGTGGTGGTGAGGTGGTGGTGAGGTGGTGGTGAGGTGGTGGTGAGGTGGTGGTGAGGTGGTGAGGTGGTGAGGTAGTGAGGTGGTGGTGAGGTGGTGGTGAGGTGGTGGTGAGGTGGTGGTGAGGTGGTGGTGAGGTGGTGAGGTGGTGGTGAGGTGGTGAGGTTGTGGTGAGGGGGTGGTGACGTGGTGAGGTGATGAGGTGGTGGTGAGGTGGTGGTGAGGTGGTGTTGAGGTGGTGAGGTGGTGGTGAGGTGGTGGTGAGGTGGTGGTGAGGTGGTGAGGTGGTGAGGTAGTGCGGTGGTGGTGAGGTGGTGGTGAGGTGGTGGTGAGGTGGTGGTGAGGTGGTGGTGAGGTGGTGAGGTGGTGGTGAGGTGGTGGTGG
>JAKSZT010054202.1:13164490-13180431 GCA_026826555.1 Tolypeutes matacus
TGGTGAGGTGGTGGTGAGGTGGGAAGTGGAGACTCTGATTCCAGCCCTGCCAACTCCAAGCTCTGTGATCCTTGGATAGTTTTGGCATACTCTGACCTTACTTCCTCATTTTAAAAAATGTAATTGGGGAAATAATACCAACTATCTTGCGTATTCATAGCTGGGCCTAGGTAAAATATTTGTAAGGTACTGAGCACATTTGTATTTAAACCCTCTTGTAAAACTTACTATACAAGTGCCAAACAGGGTTCTTCAATGACGTCCTTTTTCCTTCCTCTTCACAGTCCTATGAGAGTGTAGCTGTTGTTATTATCATTCCTACTTCACAGAGGAAGAAAATGAGCTCTGGAGTGAATAACTAAGGTTACATACCTAGGGCAGGCTTGGGTTTCTAACCAGGGCATCTGGCAATTGGGGCCCTGCCCTCAACCACAGAGGGTGCCCCTTGTACATAATGTGCAAAAGCCTGACTACAACTGCTTCCTGCCCACTGTTTCCTCATGATTCCCTGTGATATCATTTAGTTGTGTGACCTGGATAATGCTCCTTGACCTGTAATGTGGCTGTGCTTCCTTTTTTTATGTTATTATACTCCTAACTGGTTTCCTTCCCCACTCTTCCGTCCATTTCTGTATACTTAGACTCCCCAATCCCCTAACAGACTTCTCCCTTTGCCAACACATATTTTAGTGATGTTTTATGGTTCATCTTTAAAGTTCCTTCCCTGCATTTAGAGCTCTTGAGTAGAACTCTGGTTTCCAAAGCACAAATTATAGTCCACATCATTTATAGTTGTTTTAAATGTCTTTTTTCCCATAGCTACAATCTCTGCTGTTAAATAAAGGGCCTGAGGTACCATAAAACTTTCCTTGGCTATCATTTTAAAGCCAGGTAACCCCATGACAGTGGTCTTCTGGCTGAGCACTAATCTTCCTACCTCATTTTCTTAGTCCATTGCCTGTGGCATGGAACACAAAGTGGTTGGTGAATTCAACTGCCAGAATATAATGTTAGATGTTTCTTAAAAATTCAGTGACAATCCCTCCTTCTAAAATTAGCCGCAAGCCCCATCACTCCCTGTTGTCTTCCTTCCCACCACCAGATTCCTACCTTTAGATGACCAACCTGACCCTGCAGACATTTGAGTTTGTGATAAATGCTTTAGCATTTGACTTCTGGATAGGCAAAAGGTAACAGAGTTTTGGTCAACAGTGCTTGATACGCCTTGCCTTGTCTCTAGCTTTGCCTTTTCCTAGACTTCCATCTTGTTTTGACTCTACCATCAACTCAGTCTCAAGTCCAAACTGAATCTGGCTTTTGTCTACTTCCTGTGTGATTTTTTGTCCAACTGTCTCTGTGTTCTATCACCCCTGGATCTTGGTTCTTGAATGGTTTTAGGACCCCCTCTTGGGCGCAAGGCCTATTAGAATCCATGGCTCTGTTCCAGGCTAGCCCTCCAGGGTTTCTGCTTCTTCAAGTCACCTGCTGACTCAGGGTCACCCAATACACTCAGCTTTTATGCTGTTAGCATTCAAAGGACTATTTCTCCTTTCCAGCCTGGCCAGGCTTTTGTGATATTTGAGTCAGTCTTCAGGAACTAAACAAGCAAAATCATTGAGAGTCCCCTGCTAAATGTTGCTCTCATCACCTTCTCTATGCTATGGTCATGTGCATAGTTTTCCAGACCAAGTGATAAGTGAATTTCTGTTATTCCCCGAGGGCTACGTAGGGTGTTGTAGAAGAAGCACCATATCTCCTTCTTAAGTCAGTGTCTTCCTTTTCCAAGGTTGCTATGCCAAATGCCACACAGTGGGCTGGCTTAGACAACAAGCATTTATTACCTCGCAATGTTGAAGGCTAGAAGTTCAAAATCAAGGTATCTGCCAGGCTGTGCTTTCCTCCGGAGCCAGTAGCACTCTGGCACTGGCTCGCCACAATCCTTGGAGTTCCTTGGCTTCTACATCTGACTTCTCTGTGTCTGAATTTCCTGTCTTATTAAGGCCTCCAGTCCTGGGAAGTAAGACCTACCCTCATTCAGTGTGGCTATACCTAAGATTAAGAATATGTCTTTTGTGGGATACATGATTCAATCCCCAGCAGTCTGTTTACTGCATATATGGAGAAATGGGGCAAATACCCCATGCATGGATTTTTTTACGTAGCCCTAACATAGGCAATTTATACAAAAGAAGCTGCTAACACAGCCCCTGAATCATATCGCAGAATCCTCTGGGGAATGTATATAAATTCAATCCAAAAATAAACTCTGGATTCCCTACATAAATGATACACCTGTGAATATTTATCGTGACAAAGAATGACCTCTTGTTAACTCTCTGGTATCTAACTTTAATATGCCACACAATTTCAAATGATCATTCCCCAATAAATAGAGGATGTCCTCAGTCAGCTCGACATGGTATTTAGCAAATATGATTTACACCAATGCCCAAAGACAGCTCTTTAATTGCCATCATTTCTGTTTCAAGCGGCAGACAGTAGGGGTAGATAGAAGTACACATCTGAAAGACAGCCGAAGATTTCCTACTGACACCAGAAGCTTCATTTCTGGAATAGGGCCATATCAGAGCTGTCTAGATTCTTTACAAATCTCCAAACTAACATATTTATTATCAAGGAGGAATACGGACCTGATGATAGATCCCCGATGTTTGCCTTGCAGTGTCTTGCAAAAGACTGCAAGAAAGTGGATGAGACCGAGTTTGGCGAGAACTACAGAGAAATTCACCTATATCAGTTTGGCTACACCTATATAGATCTGAAATTATCCTGAAAATACTCTCACAGATAGGGAAAATGGAATATTCAATTATTATGGTATTGTTATAAAATGACTGATACATCTAAAATAAATATATGAGGGGCCAATGGACTTTATTAAAGGTTCTTACTGAGTATTTTGAAATTTCTTGGTTCTGAGCATGGAGATTTATTTTTAAATGGTTATTTGGCCCAACTCTTTTAAAATAGCTGCATTTTGTTGGTACAACATGCAAATCTTTTGCGAAGGTTTTGAGAAAATCCCAGACTTTTCAAGTCTGGGAGCAGATGGAACTCTAAACTCAGCCACATTTCGTAATAGGGCATGTGTTACTATCTGCCAGATTGTTTTCACTTTCTGTGAGATGTTGCATTATCTAGTCAGCAGAGTTGTTAAACTTCTACAAGGATACATGCTTTCAAAGTGGATAAGGTACACAGTTATAGATTTTAGGGCACCCACTTGTGCCTTTTGGGAGATCTCAGCAATAAAACTTTGGGAAAGTATAACAATTTAAATGTATTTTATAAAATGTGCTCTGTAGCATTTTGGGAATAAAGTATTAATATGCATGAGTCAATGAGGACTTGAAAACATCAAGATAAAGTAATTCATGTAAATTCTACAATACCCCACTCCCAAGTTCTGGGTAAATCCACTGGATGAGAACTAATAGGTGGTACAAGTAGAATCCTGTGTGGATATATTGTGCACTTTTCACAACTTTACCTTTAGCTGGTGTTTGTGAACTTCCCAGTATTTGTTTTTGAAGTTATTATGCTAAATATTTGCAGAACTATGTTGGACTATGGACTTTAAAATTACCTCACACTTAAAGAGGAAATTATGTTGCTTTTTTTCTATCTTTTAAAAATTTTTTCTTTCTTTTTTGCTTCCAGTGATATAAACAATAAAGAGCCAAGTTTCATTAAAGTAGAGATTGTCTTAAACAAAGAGCATAAATAAAATTGTTTTGTCTCAGTTGTTTATATACAAAGTTTGCTATGTCAAACCTAAAACTTAACTGTTAAATAGGGAATTAAATTATTTAACTTAAAAAAAGAATTCAGTATAGACTTTCCCTGTGACCTGGAAATACAACTGCTAGGCATATACCCGGAAGAACTGAGAACAGTGACACAAACAGACATCTACAAACCAATGTTCATAGCAGCATTATTCACAATAGCCAAAAGTTGGGAACACCGAGGTGTCCATCAACTGATGATTGGATAAACAAATTATGGAGTATACATATGATGGACTATTATGCAGTGGTAAGAAGAAATGAAGTCTTGAAACATGCCAACATGGATGAACCTGGAGGACATTATGTTGAGTGAAGCAAGCAAGGCACAAAAGGACAAATACTGTATGATTGCCCTATTATGAATTAAATATATTATGCAAAATATAAATATATTATGTGAAATATGAATATGGGTAGAATTGCATATATAAGACCATTTTTCTTTGAAACTGAACAAATGTAAGTTAATACTACACAATGTTAATATCAGACAAAAAACCAAAACATTATACTAAGTGAAGGAGAGCAGATACAGAGTACTACATATTGTATGATTCCATTTATATAAAATGTAAATATAAATCGATTTATAAAGGTGAAAGGATATTAGTGGTTATGTAGGAGTGAGGAAGAAATGCTAAGGGGTGTGGAGTCTTTCTTTTTGGAGTAATGAAATTGTCCTAAAATTTTAGGTATGATGAATATGCAACATTGTGATTATACTAAAAGCCATTGCCTCTCTCTAAGCTAAACTCAGCATATGAATGCATTGCCTTCCTCCCATCTTGAGACATGACTCCTGGGGATAAGCCTCCCTGGCAACGAGGAATTACTACCTAGTGCCAATTGGCAATATGACTGGAAAAAGACCTTGAATAAAAGGAGGAAAAGGTAAAGACAAATGAGTTCATACGACTAAGAGACTTCAAAGTGAGTCGGGAGGTCATCCCAGAGGTAATGCTTATGCACATCTCAGTAGGATCTCATAGGCTTCCAATGTGGATATCACCCCAAATAGAGGGGCTCCTGAGGGCTCTGGAGACACCCAGGTCCTATATCAGGGTGGATAGCTCTGGAGTTTTGCACCTTATCAGTGGACCCTATTTGGAATCTGTGCTCCTGAGAGTAACAGAGCTGGACTCAAATATGTCCTCCCAGCACATGATCCATCAATCCCTTCTATTCAAACCTATATGTGGTGCTGGAGTTTATAGATGTACTTCCAGAGACTGGAGTATTGGGCCTGCCCATGTGCCAGCTGGGCCCAGAATCCAGTGCAGCTGTAACTCCTACTCTACAGCTCAATAGACTCACCCAGGACACCTGGTGAGGAGATGATGATGGACAACGGCCATCCCAGGGAATGGAGAGAGTCTGCAGCTACAGGCAGGATAATCCCATCCATTTTATCCATGGGATATAAGCCCCCTCTCACTAGGAGAAGGAGTGGACATCACCATCCCAGGCTCCTCAGGATTGGGGGAAGAGCTATGGATTAGAGTGGACTTACTGGTATTCTGTTATAGATTTATTGTGATTCAAATAATGGAAGAAATTACAACATTAATGTAGAGCCAGTGGCCACTGGATGCTTTGGGGGCAGGGAGAGGGAAAAGCAATTGTAATACCGGGGCTTTTTTGGGACCTGAATTATCCTGAGTGACATTGCAGCGACAGATATAGGTCATTTTATATCAGCATATAACATGCAGAACTGGGGGGAAAGAATGTGGTCTACAATGTGAACTATGGTCCATGCTTAGTGACAAAGCCCCAAGATGTGTATATTCATTGCAGGTGATGTGCTACACCAATGAAAGATGTTTATGTGGGAGTTTGTGGGAGGGGGGAGATGTGGGGCATATGGGAATCTCTATAATTTTTGTGTAACATTTATGTAACCTAAGTATCTCTTAAAAAATTAAAAATAAATAAATAAATAAAAGGCATTTATTATACACTTTGGATAGAATAGCCAGAAATTGCAGTTATATACAGTATGGGAAGCATAGAGATTGAGAGGTGAGGAATTTTCTTGTTTATCTGTTTTTTGTTTATTATTATTGAAATAATGAAAATGCTCTAATAGTGATTGAAGTGATGAACGCACAACTATGTGATTATACCAGTTACCATTGATTATACACTTCAGATGAATTGTATGCTTTATTAATATGTGTATTATACTCCACCTTGCGAATTCCAAAAATACATTACAATATTCAAAAAAAACTTTAAGTCAGTACAATACTAAATACAGAATCCTATCACAATCAGTTTAAAGAAATGCAGTTTGTTTCAAGGCAAAGTCCCATTTGGCTGTAGACGTCTGAAACTTACTAAATAGTATATCTGCTTTCAGTACACAAATGGACTGACAAAGGATAGACATTTGTATTATCATAAAAAGAAATTGGGAGGGACACATGAGTCATGGGTCCTCTACAGTTCTGAAAACCTGCCGGGCACACTTTATTAGATTTCAAAGTCTGAAAGTCATTCTCAAGATGATGGTTACTTATTCTGGGGCCTCATGGGGACCCATCCTTTCCACAGGCTTGCCCAATGGCCATTTTCTTAGTTCCATCCTCATCAAGTATCTGGGTGGAGACCAAGCTCCAGACTTTACCCTCCAAGAGCATTGGGGAGATTGCCACACTTTACCCAGTCTTTGGGTTAGAGTCTTAACCCCCCTAGTACAGACAACATCCTCCCTAACCTTTGGCATACAAGCCCAACCCTGTCAGAGCTAGGAGTTGGCAACCTGGCCTTACTAATCCATAGGGGACAGGCCCACCCCTCTCAGACCTATGGGGCATCAACCTCAACCTTCCTAATCCCCGGGGAATGTGCGCCACTCTTTCTGTACCCTACGGTGGCAAAATCCTCCCTGAACATTGGGTGGGAACATCCACCTTGTTCAACTGCCAGGGCAAACTCACCCTTTCTGTACACATGGGTGAGATTCCTCTCTTGGCCCAAAGAGATGTCTTAATTCCAGATCCCAGTTTCCATAGTTTTCCTTTTGAACTCATTTTCCCTTCAGTCTCTCCCTTCCATGACCCTTTTAGTCCAAGCTGACAGTGGTTTTGTTCATACAGCACTCTCAAAAAGCTTGTTGGTTTAGCATACAAGAAGCAGGGTTCCAAGCTATCTGACAGTAAGACTTTCCACAAGTCTTTCCTAGATAACTGCATCTTCAATTCTGATTTACAAGTTCCAAGTTCAGGTAAGTCCTCATATGGGGCACTATCATCTGGGGGCTTGATTTCCGGAGGCTTGTAATTTCGAGAATGAGTTTCTGGTTTCTTTGTGCCCAGCAGTTCAGTCCTCAGCTTCTCTCTTTTGTCTAGCATTTTGCTATAACCTGCAAGGAGAAGCCAAGCTGTATTCTCTGGGTTTACTTTTGAAAGTTCTTCAGCTAAATGCCCAGGCTCACCATTTTCAAATTCTGTCTTCATAAAGCATCAGGAGTTAATCTTGCTAAGTTCTCTGAAACTTTGAAACACGGATCACCTTTCCTCCAGTTTCCAGTTTCATCATTTCTAAGGTATCATAAAAATTTCTCTTCAAAACACTCTAGACCTTTTCTATCAAACATCTCACAATTCCTCCAAAAATTAGCCCTTACTCATTTATAAAACCATTCCAGCATTTTGGTAATTGCAAAAGTACTTCCCCACTCCTCGGTACCAAATTCTATATCAGTCAGCCAAAGAGGTGCTGATGCAAAATACCAGAAATCTTTTGGCCTTTTTAAAGGATATTTATTTGTGGTAGAAGCTTACAGTCACAAGGTCCTAAAGAGTCCAAGTCAAGGTACCATAAGAGGTACTTTCTCACCCAGAGTCTGTTGCCATGTGTTGATGCAAGATGGCAGGCCATGTCTGCGAGGGTTCAGCTGTCCTCCCAAGGCTCTGTGGTCCCAGCTTCTTCCAATCTCAGCCACAGGCTGGGACAAGTCTTGTCTCTCCCAGGGCTCATTTCTCTCTGGGTTCAGTTGCTCTGCTCTCTCTACATGGCCAGCTGTAAACTGTCAGGCAAATGGCTCGTCTCTCTTCCTGAGTCCTCTGCTGTATCTAATAGAGCCCCCCCTCTTTCCTCACGTATCTTCTTCCCTGTGTGCTTACTTCCCGGGCTCCAGGATCCAAACTGTCTCCTCTATCATGTCATTTTCTCTGTGAGTCTCCAAGGGAGCAGGGACTCGACATCCTACTGAAGTGACTCAGTCAAAGCCCTAGTCGTAATTTAATTAAGTAAACATGAAACCTCTGAATTCAATACAATCTAAGGGTATCACTAGCTCAGAGGTACAGACCAGTTTACAAACATAATCCAGTATCTATTTTTGAAATTTATAAATATTTCCAACCTCTACAATATGTATCAGTGATATTGATTTGTTTAAAAAAAAAAAAAGGAATTCAACACTTAATCAAATGATTTATTATAAGTGTTTACTTTGACTCACAAAGACCTTTAGTACATTTAAAATAATTCAAATTATATATCTGCAATTGACTCAAATATTTTTAGAATTATCTTTCCTATAACAGAATGCTTCTGATCTGGTCCTAAAATATTCACTGGATAAAGGAATCAGTCTTAAACAGAACATTGTACAGGTTTACCTACAACACTGAAGATCTTTGTTGATATAGGATAAATTTAAGGATATTTGGATTGAGAATGCATGATCATTGAGGAAAGTAGCACTTGGCACTAATGTTTTCTTAAGTTCAAAGTCTTTATGAGTCCCTTGCATCTCATGTTCCCAAGATTATAGTCTCTGAGATCTGCTTCCTTTGCTTTGCCTTCTCAAGGTCCTGAAATGCCAGCTGGGATCTGAAATCACTGTATTTATATATCTATTATCTATGGCTGAATTTGTGGCCATGAGGGGTGGGGGAGAGCCTAGGTGTAGTCTTAGCTTTTTGTCTTTAGCCAAATGAGTATTCCTTTTCTGGTAAAGTCATTTCTCAGGACTCGGACAAATTGGCTTCTTTATGTCATTTTCAAATAGAATTGGCCATCGATAACTTGATTACATAGTGAGGGAATAATTAGCTGTAAGTCCTACAGAAGGTACTTATTGAGCATAATGTAAGAACATTCATGTTCAGTGGTGGCAGACTAGGAGTTGGTTCAGAGTTGTGTCTTTGGTGCCTGCCTTCCTTCTATTTGCATGTAAAGGAACATGAGATTTTCCCTGGACCATCACAATCCTCATTACCTGGGAAATTGGTGAAAATGCAAAATTTCAGGACCCTACCTGACTGATTCCAGGTGTAGAGAGACAGGAGCTTGAAAGTGTTACCTTCAGGCAGATAGGCTTTTAGGTACTCATCAGGTAGCCTCAGATTGGAAGTGATCTCATCAAGTTGTCTCTCTTAACAAGCGTGGTGTGGGAAGGCTATATTCCCTTGCCACCATCCGGTAGAGAATAATCCTATTGTAAAAGATTCCACATCCCCCCACCAACCCACCCGCTGAATGACTCCACTTGACCGTGGGCAAGATCAGCAGAAGAATCACCCAGCTAAGCCCAGCCCAGAATCACAGACTTGTGAACAAATAAAACGGTTGTCTTAAGCTCCCTCGCCCTAAAAGAAAAGGTTCCACGGCATTTAAAAGAATCTACTGAAAATCTAATAGCCCTCTTCATCTAAATTTTTTCTTTATGGCTTACTGAAGACAAGTCATTTTCTCATCCTATTTTTAAAGTCTAAAAACAGGAAAATAACTTCTTAAGATCCTCTTCCCTTATATTGGACGCCTGAAAAACATAATATAAAGGTTCTTTAACTTTTCGACTTTCGACTTCTTCATACAATCCTTATTTTTCTAAGTTTATCTTTTAAGGGCCTATTTCCCCACACATGTAACTCTATAACAATTAACCTAGTTCTCCCATTGGAAGCATGTGGAAGCAAAGTTCCCTTTTTGCGTAAGGATAGAAAATGACTGTCCTTTGGGTACAAAATTAGTTCCTCTTAATCCTCCCCCAAGGTGTGCCATTTTGTGCTTCAACTTGTACAGCCTGTAAACCTTGAAAAATTTTATTGACTTTGAACAATATTCAGTAAATCTCCTCTAATTAATTTAATCCCTACAGACATGTGCTTGTTGATCAGTATAAATCAAGGCCAGAAATATCAGTCCTATTTGGAAAGCTCTGCTTTTGGCAAGAAGCATCTTGGTCTGAGTTGTTGAGAGCTCATGTTGCAAAGATTTTGGGGGAAGTTTTTACCTCTTGCCATCCCCACCCCTTTTTATGGTAAAAATTGACAGACACAGTAATATTCATATACGTGCACATACCTTCTAACTACCTTCTCCTGATAACTAATGAAGAATGTTAACATTTTCAGAAATAGTCTTAGAATAATCAGAAGGCCAAGCATCCTGAGAGATGATTTAATGCAGCTTATTTTGCTTATCCATTTTCCTTTAAACAATAGCAGAGGATGGATATCTTTTTTTCCCCAGAACTTCCAGACTTGAAGAACCAATTATCTTTCTAGATAACACAGTTCCATGATTAGCAACACACTTTATCAGAAATCTCTCTAATATGTAAGCTCAAAGCCTACAACTACAGCTCAATATCATTGTCCCTGCCTTGCTATCCTCAAGCCTTAAAGTCCAATAGTAAATCATGCCTTGGCATTCATCTCTCCTCACCAAATTATCCTGATTCCTTTCATCTTTTCCCATTTATCTCGGTTTCTAGTTTTCTACATTTCTCTTATTTTTCTCTTAATTTTTTTCTAACTCTTCATACAAAGCAGTCTTAGTATCTCAGCAGGATCATGTCAGAGCTGACCTGAGTGGGTAGATGGATCATCTAATGATTCTTGGATATATTTTTATTTTGTACCCCAGAATCCACTCTAAAATCCTAGACTATGGTGATTCCTTTATTACTTCTTCACATGCCTCCATGTGGATTCAGATATAGCATCTCTTTTTCCTGCCTGTTTCATAAGTTGATAGACAAATAGAAAGTCCTCTTATTGATTGTTTTTAAAAGTACAAAGTTTGAAGCTACATGCACTGCTTTTATGAGAGCAATTATAACAGGGGATGGCAAATCTTTACTTTAAAGAGCCAGATAGCAAATATCTTAGACGTGGTCTGTCACAGCTACTCAATCCCGCTTGTTACAGCATGAAAGTAAGCTGTAGACAATATTTAAACAAATGGGTATGGTTGTGCTCTAATAAAATGGTATTTATGGACAATGACTTTGAATTCATATCATTTTCACATGTCACAAAAATTATATTTTTCTTTTGATTTTTCTCCCAAACATTTAAAAATGTAAAACCCCTTCTTAGCTTGTGGACTGTACAGAAACATGTGGCAGGCTGAATTTGGCCTGTGAGCTGTAGTTTGCTGACTCCTGAACTATATGGAAAGAGAGTTTTAATGCAGCATTGAAAATATTCATTAGCTTTGACATATCTCTTGTTTCTGAAGTAGTTGTTTTGGTTCCTTTCACCCATATTCACTGGTCTAACCTTTTATAAATCAGACCCATCCCCGCTATGTTCTAATGTCTTTTCTGGCAAACTAGTTTAGAGAAACGTAGTCATTCCACTCCTCTCAGATGGTAAAGAGAAAAAATAAATATAAATAAGCTCTTTGAAAAAAAAAAGAATCATCTATTTGCCCCCATTTCCATACTTTTATATATATATATATTTTTTTTTACTGGGAGGTACCGGGAATCGAACCCTGGTCTCTCCATATGGTAGACGGACGCCGAACCTCTTGAGCCACATCTGTTTCCCAATACTTTTATATTTTGATCAAAGAAGAAATTGTTGAATTGGATATAATTTGCTTCTCCTACTTTTCCCTTTGGTGTTGACCCAGACGTATGGGCGAGTTTTAAGTTTTTGTGGGGAAATAGTTAAAATGGGCTCTTTTTTAAAAAAAGAATGCTGCCCAACATAATGCAGCTAGCATTCCTATATGTGACTGATTCACTTTGTCAATAAGTCTCTGCTAAATAAAGCAAGGATATTAGTTCAAATCTACCGTGAACCAATTGTTTCCACAGAAATGGACCTAATTTGCAAATGTAAACAGCAACGTATCAGTGCTTACTCTTCCTGTGGAGATCTAGGGAAGAAAATGTGGGCAAATCAGAATAAATTCTTCTCTGCATGTATGAATAGTATTGTCAAATAAGAGGACAACATATTTTTGGAAAAATATTCATGAATTATTGCATCACATATGCAATATACAATCAGTTTTAGTCAATGAAAAGTCCTTTTTTGAACTGCAACTCTATCATTATTGTACTCATATTTATACTTTTCTGTACTTTTAATTGCATATATTTACATATACTTCCATGGCCTTTTTGACTTTGGAAAAACAATGCAGTTTTGAAAGCTATGATAAGATGTTTCCTTGTGCTTTCTGTGGCATCACAACCTTAAGTGTGTGAAACATTCCAATGCAATGGAAATATTTCTTTAAATAAGAAAGAATAAATAGGAAATCCATCAGTTCAGAGATGCTTAGGGTGATTTCTTTTCTATTGTATGTGATCAATTTGCTCTGGAAGGGTTTAGGCTCTTAAAGAGTAAGAGAACAATCCGTATCCATTAGAACAAGCTCCATTTCCACAGATCTGACTTTGTCCAGCTAAGTGAGAGGCAAGCTCCTATAGAACCATCAGATAAGCTGGTTAAGCCTGCTGCTTTATTCCACACAAAAGGAGCATTCATTGAGAAGAGGCCAAGTGTACCATTCTAGTGCTTTCCAAATATGCTCTGTGGAATGCCAATTCTGTAAAATGCACCCAATAAAGCATTCTGTACTGAAATTAGTTAGGAGACCCTATGGGATATAGTCGGCCCCTGGAGATTCATAGGGCACATTAGCATATTAAGCATGCCAAGTATTCCTGCAGGAGACAACTGACATCAGGAATATGTTTGCTGGTCCTTTGTTTTCCTCTATATTTTATGAGGCTAAAATTAAGTAGTCCTTTGTTAACCTAATATGTCACTTTGCCTCTGACTTTTGGGCATGGGAAATTCTACAAGATAAAATCAAAAGTCAAATCACTTTTTTTCTCCTATCAAAACACACTTCCTCTGCTTAGAGGCAAAAAACTGTATTTTCTGATTTTAAAGTGATTATGATCTTGCAGTTTCCAAACCTAAAGTTGTGTGTGTGTGCGTTTAAGGCTTTTTAGGAATTGGCAGTGGAATGAGAAATAAAATACTACCCCTCCGAATTCTTTGACAGGTGCCAAAGTATCTCCATTTAACTGGGTCAGCTCTGAGTTATGACCATTAGTTTACAGTCCTAGTTTTGCAACACTCAGCACAGCTGGTTGTGTTAAGGGTGTTGCAGAAATACTAAAAAGAAATTAATTTTCGTTTCCTTCCCTTTAAAGGATGAATACATACCACACAGCATGTTGAGAAGTGTGCTTTGAAAGTCGAGGGTTTGGCAGTCCCCCAAAGATTTTGGCTCTTGGGACCAGCACAAGGTTTCTGAATCTCAACACTCCTGACTCTTAAGGCTAGGTAATGCTTTGCTTTGGGGTTGTCCTGTGCCTTCACTGTAGGATGGTTAGCAGGTCCCTGGTTTCTGTCTACTCAATGCTTGTAGCGCTCCCTCCCCTGTAGTAACTATCACAAATGCCCCTTGGCCTTGCCAAATGGCCCCTTGGGGGCAAAACATTTTGGGAGTTGAGAATCACAAGTGGCTCTGCTGTGGATCTCCTAGGTTAAGTTTTTGCCCAGCTGCTTTCTCATTCCTACAGGTTTTATGACTTGAGCTGTCCCTGCTCTCATAGCACCCAATTCATTCATCTGGAAATGGCCTTTCACTTATGAGTTCACCACTCCTATTGTAACTACATTAAAAAATAAATAAATTCATATTTGGCTAAGGTCTATTTCATTATTGAAAAATCCCAACTGTGTATAAAGCCTGAGATTCTGCTCTTCACGGGGCAGAGCTTGAAGCAAGAACAGTTTAAGAGCTATAACTTCTAATGGAGCAATTAAATTTTAGGCTAATATGGTTTAGGGTCTTAGATATACAAGTCCAATGGGGGAAAATATGAAAAACATTTTGGGGAGGTGTCTGAATAATTTGTTTGAATATGTGATTTTTGTCAGTGAAAAAATGAGAAAAAACCATAAATAGAATTCACCGTTTTCATAAAGCTAAGTATTTGTCAGATTAAAGAAATTCAGTCTCTAAACACATTCAGAGCAGTGACAAATATGTTATTTTCAGTGATGAACTTTTCACATCAGATTCCAGGATGCATATCTTTATTTTCTACTGAAAGGGATTCAGAGAAATAAAAATAAATAAATACATGTGGTCTAGCAGGAACACGTTAAGAAATGAATGCTGTGAATCTACGAACTTGGTGAGATCAACTGTATGTACCTGCGTGGCTTGTGAAAGACGCTTTTAGCATGATTTTTTAAAAGTTTATCAAATTCTTGGCGTCTAAATAACCTATGTATATTTAATCTATCTTTCTATTTTTCAATTTCCCTCTTACTTTCCTGGTTATTTCAATTTTATCTCCTATTATTCAGATCAGAAGACTAAGAGAATAAAACTATCTGCTCAAAGATAAATCTACTGGGCAAGCACTGATTTTTTTTTTGTTTTTGTAATATACTTTTTTTTTAAATTTATTTTTATTGTGGGTAAAAATCAAAATTCTCACAATACATACAAACATTTGCAAAATGATACATAAATATATATGCATATATGTGTATTTGCTTACAAAAATGTTATTTATATATATATATATATATACATATATTTTAAGAGGTGCTTAGATTACCCAAAATATTACATGGAACCCACTGGGATTCCCATGTTGCCCACCTCCCACACCTCCCACCACATCCCACACAAACATCTCCCACAAGTGTGGCCCACCACCGTCAATGAACTTACACATCCTGGAGCCTTGCCACCAACCATAGACCACAGTTCACACTGTAGACCACACTCTCTCCCACTCAGTTCTGAGTGGTGTGTGCTGATTTAAAATGGCCTACATCTGTTGCCACAACAGTACTCAGGACAACCTCCAACTCCCAAAGAAGCCCCTGTATTTCAACTGCTCATCCCCTCCCTACCCCAAAAGTGTCAAGTGGCCACTGGCTCCACCTCATTGTTATAATTTCTTGCATTGCTAGAATCACCGTACGTGAACAAGAGAATACCATCAAGTCCACTCTAGTCCATAGTTCTTCCCCCAGTCCTGAGGGGACTGGGATGGTGATGTCCACTCCAACTCCAAGTGAGAGAGGGCTTATATCCCATGGATATGGTGGGTGGGATGATCCTGCCTACAGATGCAGGCCCTCTCAATTCCCTGGGATGGCCATTGCCCATAGTTGTCTCCTCACCAGGTGACTTGGATGAGTCCATTGAGCTATAGGGTAGGAGTTGCAGCTCCACCTAGATTTCATGCACACCTGGCACATAGGTAGGAGGAAGGCTCCAGTCTCTGGAAGTATACCTAAAAACTCCAGCATCACATATAGGTTTGAATAGAAGGGACTGGTGAACCATGTGCAGGGAGGACTTATTTGAGTCTAATTCTGTCACTCTCAGGAGCACAGATTCCAAAATAGGACCCACTGATAAGGCATCAGTCTCTGGGGCTATCCCCCCTTATATAGGATCAGGGTGTCTCCGGAGCTCTCAGGAACCCCTCTGAGTGGGGTGGTAGGCACTTAGATGTTCTATGAGCTCCTACTGAGGTGTGCGTAAGAGTTACCTCTGGGATGAAGTCTCTTAGCCACTTGAACTCATTTGTCTTTACCATTTCCCCCTTTTATTCAAGGTCTTTTTCCAGTTGTGTTGCCAGTTGGCACTTGGTATTAATCCCTCGTTGCCAGGGAGGCTCATCCCCGAGAGTCATGTCCCACATTGTGGGGAAGGTAATGCAATCATATGCTGAGTTTGGCTTAGAGAGAGGCCACATTTGAGCAACAAGGAGGCTCTCAGGTAGCAACCCTTAGGCACCCCACAACTGCAGGCTAAGTCTCATTTACAAGAGCAAAGACTCACAAGGGTAGTCATCAACAAAATAAAAAAAAAACACATCAG
>JAKSZT010054202.1:13181509-13239300 GCA_026826555.1 Tolypeutes matacus
AATCTTGACTGTTCCCTTCTCCCCAGCCCCCCAGGGCCCGTGATACCCCCCTCTCCCAACCCATGGAATGTCAAGATTCACAGTTACATGCCCTGAGGATTTGAACCAGCCCTTCCTAACCCACCCACCCCCTAGTGCTGCACCACCAAACCCAGGAACACCACCACTCATCTTCCCCATCCCCCAACATGCAACCACACTCTATCCCTTTACCATAGATTATGTCCATATGGGTGATGGCTCAAAGCCTGCTCTTCTCTTACTCTCCTTTGTTAACCTATCTTTTAGACAATGGTTCTCAGAGACTGCTCACTTTCCTCAGTTCAGATCAGTGAGGTCATATACTGTTCATCCTTCAGTGCCTGGCTTGCTTCACTCAACATAAGGTCTTCAAGATTCATCCACGTTATTCCATGTGTTAGCACTTTGTTCCTTCTTACCGCTGAGTAATATTCCATTGTATGTATGTGCCACATTTTGCTTATCCATTCGTCTGTTGATGGGCACCGGGGCTGATTCCAACTTTTGGCAATGGTGAACAATGCCGCTATGAACATTGGTGTGCATATATCTGTTTGTATTTTTGTTTTCAGTTCTTCTGGGTATATACCCAGCAGTGGAATTGCTGGATCATACGGAAGATCTATTGCTAGTTTTCTGAGGAACCGCCAAACTGTCCTCCACAGTGGCTGGACCATACCGCAGTCCCACCAGCAGTGGATGAGGGTTCCTATTCCTCCACATCCTCTCCAACATTTAGTGTCTCCTGTTTTTTTAATAGCTGCCATTCTGATGGGTGTAAGATGGTATCTCATTGTAGTTTTGATTTGCATTTCCCTGATAACAAGTGATGTTGAGCATTTTTTCATGTGCTTTTTAGCCATTTGTATTTCTTCCTTGGAGAAGTGTCTTTTCAGGTCACTTGCCCATTTTTTAAATGGGTTGTTTGTCCTTTTATTTTCGAGGTGTAGGATTTCTTTATATATGCAGGATATTAGGCTTCTATCAGATATATGGTTGCCGAATATTTTTTCCCATTGGGTAGGCTGCCTTTTTATTTTCTTAATAACATCCTTAGAGGTGCAGAAGTTTTTAATTTTGAGGAGATCCCATTTATCAATTTTTTCTCTTGCTGCTCGTGCTTTGGCTGTGAAGTTCATGAAACCATTTCCTATTACAAGGTCCTGTAGATGCTTCCCTGCATTATCTTCCAAGGTTTTTATGGTTTTGGCTCTTATATTTAGATCTTTGATCCATCTTGAGTTGATTTTTGTATAAGGTGTGAGATGGTATTCTTCTCTCATTCTTTTGGATATGGATATCCAGTTCTCCAAGCACCACTTGTTAAAGAGGCCACTCTCTCCCAACTGAGTGGGCTTCGTGGCCTTGTGATTTTTTTTTTAATTCACACAAACACATGCATGTGCCCACACATCAAGATTAAGAAAAAGAGACAGAGAAAGGGAGGGAAAAGGAAGAGAAGAGAAGGGAAAAGAAGAGGAAACGCTAAGGAGCTGTTCAAGTTGTTTACAATTGGAGCCATGCCTTACAGTATGCATGCTTTGTACCTACTTTATTAAAACAAAATAAAGAAGGAAAAGACAACACTGAACTGTAACAAGAGCAGTTGTAAGAATCTAAAGTCCAGTGCCCTTGATTGGTCCAGGCACTGGGACGATGCTGAGGTGAGAAGCTCTTGGCTCTTGCAGGACTGGATAGCAGCAGTTTGGAAGCATTTCTTCTGTTTGTATGGAAATCCGAGCAACACAGGTATAGCTGCTCCCTGGGCATGAGATATCAGATGTGTTGGGCCCAGGACACCTGGAGTTTGGAGCTGATTATCTTCTGAGTCACCAGGATTGGCCCTGACAATGACAGAGTGAAAAGTCATGAGCAAGGGACCCATGGTTTGTTATTAATTCACTGTGGGGCCTTAGTTGTCTCCTTGTGTTCATTCAGTGTTGTACAAGGTGCTGTGGGAAGTATGAAGATATGTAACAGGTAGTCCCTGTTCTTCAGGAGCTTTCAATCCATTAGATCTTGTAGGATAAGAGGTCAAGAGAGAGTCATCTTTTCTTTTCTTTTTTTTAAAGATTTATTTACTTTATCCATTTTAACCCTTCCTCCTCCTCCCCCCCACCGTTTTGCTGTTTTGTGTCCATTTACTAGGCTATTCTCTGTGTCTGTTTCCTGCCTTCTCTTCTCATCCTTCTCCTCCAATCTTCACAGGGATTTGATCCTAGGGAACTCCGATCTGTGGGAGAGAGGTGTTCTGCCACCTGCACCACCTAAGTTCCTGGATTTTTGGTGCATCTCGTCTTGGCTCTCCCCTGTGTCTGTCTCCAGACACATCATCATCTTGCTGGGTGGCTTGGCGGGGCATGGCCCGCACGTCTTCTATATATATATTTTTTCATTTTACTGGGAGGTCCCGGGGATCGAACTCAGGTCCCTCCATATGGCAGATGGATGCCCAACCATTTGAGCCACATTTGTTCCCCCATCTTTTCTTGATAGCCCTGTTCAGGTGGCACCAATGAATACTTACTCCTCTTAGCATTTAAACTTTTTGGTCTTGTTAATGCTCAGGCTGAGGACAAAGAATGATGAGAAGCATTAATTTAATATGCTTTTAATGTCTTTGAGTCATTTTTTTATTCCTACTTCCAGTTAGCAAACAAAATTATTAAGGACAGGATTACCATCTGTAAACCTTTTCTTAGTTCTTTACTGTGAAATCTATATTTAATATATAGAAATGATCTGTTGAATGTCTCTCTCTCCCCCACTAAACTATTAACTTATAGGCAAGGTCTGTATCATATTCATCTTTGAAACAATGGGACCTATATATAGTAGAAGCCCGATCAATATTGGACTAAACCATACTTAGAAATGTACTTTTAAGATCAGTGGAATGCATGATAGCTGTGTTTAAAGAAAAGTGGGGTCAGGTTAAATAAGCCAACTCTTTATAAAAAGTAACATTCCCACTGCCCAAGAGATGACTGAGGCTGCTCTTATCATATTATCTAAGAAATTAGCTCCTCATGGTTACAAAGGAACAGATATTCTTTTGTTTCCATGAACACTTCTATCTTGACTGGAAAAAATGAGGTTGACTTGCCATTCACGTCTTTTTCCTTTCCTTTTCCAGAAAAGGTCCATGTAGATAGTGAACCAGCATTCCTATATATTTATTTCTACTTCATCTTGTTTCATAGGGGTCTGAGTTGGAATATTCCAATAAGAATTAGGTTTCTAGTGACAATGCAGCCTGAGTTTTCTGGTCCCGCTTTCTTGGTCTTTCCTTAAGACAGGGGATCTTAACAAGGGATCCGTGAGCTTGAACAGAAATTTTAAAAAAGCATTATTCTGTGCGGACGTGTTGGTATGGGTGTGATATATTTATGAAATAATATGCAGCACAGTGTGGATTTAGTAAGGGGTCCATGGTTTTCACCTGAATGGCAAAGGGGTCTGTAGAACAAAAAAGGTTAAGAACCCCTGCCTTAAGAGATTGCGCTGTGAGCTGGTTTCCAACTGTAGTTGCTAACAGCATGTCAGGTAAATAATAAGTGAGGCAGCATATGTATTTCTTACATGCCAGGGGAGACTTCCTCTCAATACGTAATAAAGCATTCAGAGGGTAGTGAGAGATTATGAAGGATGGTTTCCATCGAGCGTTCCAGACCATCTTGTATATAACAAACAGATTTAACCCAATTGTCACCATGAATTGTTTCTCCTCACCCATCTTGAGTGGGAGGACTCATGAGAGTAAAATGTGGTTTCTGCCAGTAAGTTCCAAAAATACTGACAGATGGCCAGAAGTACAAGGAGGCAGGATGGAAAGCAATGTTACACACAGTTAGGGTTCCATTGTAATGCTGGGAAAACTTTTTCCATTTGCGCTTTTTTAGATCAAGCTGGTTGTAAGAAACTTCACTTCACTGAATTTTAAAATTTCTTAAATTTCGAATCATTGATTTCACCTTCCTGAAACTATAAAAGTGTGTGTGTTTAATACATTTAAGTACGGCGAAGCCACATGTGGCTCAGTTCAAGTCAAGTTTTGAACTTTATATATATCATTGATATCTTTCTAAAGCAGTAGCTGTCAAACTTTTTCTGCAAAAGACAAAATAGTATTTTTGGTGGGCCACATGGTCTCTGTTGCAACTACTCAACTCTGCTGTTATAGCAAGAGACCACGTGGCCTGCCATAAATAATGTAAAAGCAAATGGGTGTGGCCGTGATCTAATAAATCTTTATTTACAAAAGCTGGTGGCAGGTTGAATGTGGTCCAACCACGTATACTTTCTAAGAAAGTACAGAATGGGTAACGTGGTAAAGAAGCCACCCATCTATATAGCAGCCAGTCATCTTTTGTAAACACATTTATAAGTAGGTTCAATTTAAAGAAATGTTTAAATTACTTGAAAACTAGATCCCCCCCCCACCCCCGGACCCCTGACCACATAGGAATCAATTGTTATTACCAAATATGAAAATAAGACCTTTGTCATTGTAAAACATTCTCTTCTTTCTTCACATTATTTCCCTTCGTGTATCCCTCTGTTTTACTTAACTGCTTGGTGACAAAAACCACTATTGAGAAGGGTCAGAGATTTGCTGCCAGAGTGACTTAGCATCCTCAAGCCTATGCCTGCAGGTCTTGAAAAAGCTCTCAGTGGCTGGGTTACAGTGGGTATCACATTTCTAATGGGTTAGCAGACTACTGGGAATGCGGAAGGGTTTTTAAAGTCTCTTAACTTCTAAATGCAGCACATAAATGGAGTTCTATGAATATTTAATTTGAGTGCAAGACCTGAAGTTCTTAGCAATTAGTTTAACTGTTGCTTTCAGGAGAGAGAATTTCCTTTGAGTGTTTTAGGATGCACAAGTGCATTCTTTGTTTTCCTCATTTTGGAATTTTCCATGAGCTGGGTCATGTCCACTTTTTATAAAATGTTCAGATCCCATTCCTTTTTTTGGTATATCTAGTACATGTATCCTCTTAGTCATTAGTAAAGAGAAGGGTCTTCAAGTACATCATCTCTTACTGACACTCTTCCCTATGTATCCCAGCAGAGCCCAAGAGTCATAGGTTAGCCTAGTGGACGAGCAACCTCTGCTGCAAAACTCATCTGCTAACCTTTCCAGTGAAATGATCAGCTTTCTGGAACCACAGTCCAACCTGAGAATCCAGATTATCTTCTTTTGCCTTTTGAATATGCAAAAAATACTAAAATAATGCCCTGGTATATAGTTGGCCCTCAAAAAATACTTGTTGACTGGATAAATTCCAAGGTTCTAAACCTGGTTCTTTCTCTAACAGTGGGATCTTGAGCAATAGCCTTAATATTTCTGAGTGAGAGTTTCTTCATTTAATCCATGTGAGAGTTTTATAAGGTGATTTTAGGTCCCTTATTGCTCTTAAATTCGATGATTCTCTGGGTGCAACACTTTGCAAGGTACTGAAATGCCAAGAAAATATTAGAAATTCTTGACCTCTAGGAAGCATAACTTAATTGGGAAGGCAAGGAGAAAAAGCTAGAAAAAATAAAATGCATCTTATAATCAAAAATGCCTGGTTGTTGTGAATGTGGGAAGATTTGATAGAAAAGAATTCCTAGTGGATCTCTAATACTGAAAGCAAACTGCTTAAAAAGAAGAAAGAGAAAATTTCCAGGAGAACCAGTAGGAAAAAAAAAAAGGAAGGTGTTAACAGAACATATGAAAATCAGGAAAAAAGATTGAATATATTGAGAAAAGCAGAAGATGGGGTACCTGCTAGGAATGTGCAATGCTCAAGCAAACAACCCTTCATCAACGCTGGAATCACTGCACCATAGACAGGCTTTTTTCTTTCTTTGCCTCTTTCCTCCTTCCTTCTTTCTTCCCTCTCTTCTGCTCCTTTCCTTACTTTAAAATGAACATGGTAGAACTATCTTGGCGATTGCTCACCAAATGTTTGTTGAGCACCTAATATAAGCTTTAATTCTGGCCTTCATCACTGCTTGCTGAGACTTGCAATGGCTCTTTACTGGTTTCCCTGTCTCTAGTGCTCCCCTCCCTAGTTCCTCTACTCCATCAATGCCCGAGTAACATGCAAGTCTAAAAATTTCCAAAATCCGAGTCTCACCATGGCACTCCAGCTGCATCCCAACACCTGAGAACTCAGAGCAAGCACCTTTCATTAGCAATCCCAGTCCTTCAAATTTGGCTCCAAAATCAGCTGAGTCCAGCCTCAGGTCTCATCCTGCCTCCCCGTTACTTGTGCTTCATTAAAACCTGATTTCCCTTGGTTCCCTAAATATGCCTGATTGCTTCCCCTCGTCCAACCAAGGTAAACAACAAATTCCTATATCGCTGCTTTCCTTATTTCTTCCTTTCCTGTGGGAATAATTATTCCCAGTCTGGGCCATTTTCTCTTGCATGCTTGTTTCCGTAAGATTCTATTTATTATACTCTCTTGGGTACAGCAAGTAGATAGTGATCCCATAAGAGGAAGGCTTTTGCCTTTTTATCTTTGAATTCCTAATGCCCTGTACAAGATTTGGCACCAAACAGGATTGAATAATGTCCAGTCCTAGGCCCTGGGGTACAAAGTTCGAGTAAGAGCTCACATTCTTTCCTTTATAAATCAAAATTTCCTATGTTTTCCCAAAGTTATTGTGTGGCTTTGCTGACTTATCACATTGGCTGGCTTTCTATCTCAATTGAATCTCATTTTTAAACATATTTTTTCTCTTGCCTATCTGTTAATGTCTGTCTACCTCCATAATTAGTCTGGTGAATAGATTTCTAATATATTCAACATATAATGTCATAACAATTTTCTCTAATTTGGACCATCACCATCTGTTATCTCGTGGTGGTAGATTCTGGAAAATAGTGTGGGTTGTCATTTATGGATTAAAGCAATGCTGTCCTTCTATTTCACAATGTACTCACCACAACAGCAGGGCAACATAAGACCTTCCGTGGCAACATCTGTGAAGAACTAAATCCTTTTGTGTGGGGAAGCATCTGTTTCCCATATATCTCTAAATGGTTAGGGCATGTGTTTCCCAGTATCTTTCTTTGTTTAGCACAGATAAATCTATTTTGCACCAGAGAGTTGAAAATGTATGAATATAACATGTACATACAATGCCATCCCCCCCCTCCATATTTTAAATAGGAATAGCTACTAAAAGCACACTCTGTCTCTGAGTTTATTGCAAGTTTTGGACCATTTCATGAACTTTTTTAGGACTGAAAATAACAACAGGTAAATTTTGTCTCTTTGTTATTTTTTCATTTAAAATTATTTTATTTAACGTAACTTTTTATTTATTTATTTACTTTTAGTTGTAGAAGAATTACTAGTTACAGTGAACAGATTCCCACCTTCACCTTTATGTCCAACCTGGTCTACTTCCTTCGGCACCACTGTTATCAGATATCACTTTGGTGTGTGTGCATACTTTAAATACATAGAGATAGGGATGTATTCACTCATCTTGTTTTTATTTTTTATATATGCATTTATATGTATGTGCACATATAGATATATTTATACACATACAATTGTGCAGGTTGCTTTTAGCAATTTATATATCTTGGGGACTTTTCCGTATCAATAAATAGAGATTTATCGGATTCTCTTTAATTACCCCATACTATTCCGCAGTATGTATAATGGGAAGCATTTGGCTGAGGGAAACCTCTAATAGTCGCTTAAGCAAACACAGATATTTGTTATTTCATTTACAAAAAGACTGAAAGTAGGTATTTACTGAGCTGGTTCAACAGCTTGACTGTATCATCCAGGGAGCTGGCTCTTTTCATCTTTCTCAACTATCCTCATATGTTGGATTTTCCCCTCCTCCTTTTAGACTGCCTTGTCCCTACACATCTATATATTCTGTATTTAAAAGCAGGAGCAAGAGGGCCAAGACAAAATAGTTTTCCTTTTATCAGGGAACCCAGTACCCTTCAGCATACTTCCCATTATAACTAATTGACCGGAACTGGGTCCAAGGTTCACGCCAGCAGGAAAAGAGGGTAGGAACATGAATTTCCAGCAAAGGGGAACCAGGCTGTCATCATTGGCTTAGAGCTATCATGATATATCACTGATATTTTACATACTGCTGCAAATAAAAGTGTTCTGGTTATAAGGAGGAAGGAAAGAACGGCTGGCGGTATGATTTTATACTTCCTCTAGCATTGTAGAGCAGTGCCTCTTTCTGCCAATATTTTAATGATCAAAGCTTTGCCTGTTTGGGGGTAAAAACAGAACATATTGTTTGACTTAGCAAACCCTGTTTGAGAGGCAGGTTAAGCATCTTTTAATATATTTATTAGTCGGCTTTTTTCCCCCTTCCTTCTCTATAAATTTCCCGTGCGTATCTTCTGGTCTTTTCAATTCTTTGACTTATTATACTTTTTTATGTAACTTTGAGGGTTGTCTGTTGTATTTGTTGCAGACTATTAATAGTGCTTGTTTTGTATCTTTAAAAAGTATGTATTTTTTGTCATACCAGTTTCTAATTTAAATGAAATTTATAACACTTTTCTATGTGACATTTATATTTTGTATTTTATTTATTATCAAGGCCAGTTCTACAATAAAATCATAAACATATTCTAACTTTACTTCAATTTGATTGCTTTTATTAGAGAAGTTGTAGATTTGGAGAAAACTCATGCATAAAAATCAGAGTTCCCATATATTACCCTAATATTAATACCTGGCATTAATGTGGTACATTTGTTGCAATTGATGAAAGAACATTTTCATAATTGTATTATTTACTAAGTACATGGCTTACTTTAGGATTCACTCTTTGTATTTTACAGTCCTATGGATTTTTAAAAAATTCTGGTAACATATTTCCAACCTTAAACTTCTTCTTATAATAACATTCAAATATATTTTTCAGTGCTGCTAATTACATTTAACATTGTGCTACCATCACCACTGTTTATTACCAAAACTTTTCTACCATCCCAGATAGAAACTGTGTACAATTTACGAATTAACTCCGTATTCCCTACCCTCACCCCATCCCCGATAACCTATATTCTAGATTCTGACTCGATGCTTATTCTAATTATTTCCTATCAGTGAGATCATACAATATTTATCTTTTTCTGTCTGGCTTATTTAACTCAGCATTGTCCTTTCAAGGTTCATCCATGTTGTCACATGTATCGAATTGGAATAGTATTCCACCATGTGTATATATACTACATTTTATCTATTCATTAGTTGATGGACTTTCATTCTGTGTCCATCTTTGGGAAAATGAATAATGCCACTAGGACCCTTGGTTTGCAAATATCAGTGCAAGTCCCTGCTTTCAATTCTTTTGTGTGGTTTGTCTTTTTGTTGTTGAGATGTAGGATTTCTTTATATATTCTGGATAATAAATCCATATTGAATATATGGATTCTAAATAATTTATTCCATTATGTAGGGGTTTTTTTTTTATGTTGATGATAAAGTCCTTTGGTGAACAAAAGTTTTTAATTTTGATGAGGTCCCATTTACCTGTTTCTTTTCTTTTGTTACCTGGGCTTTGTATGTAAAATCTAAGAAACCATTGTCTAATACAAGGTCCTGAAGATACTCCCATACATTTTCTTCTGGATTTTGATCATTATGGCTCTTGTATTTACATCTTTGATCCATTTGGAGTTGATTTTTTACATGGTATCAGGTAGGGTTCCACCTTTTTCTCTTTTACATGTGGAGATCTGGTTTTCCCAGCACCATTTTTCGAAGAAACTATTCTTTCACCATTGAGTGGTCTTTGCCCCCTTGTCCAAAATCAGTTGGCCATAAATGTGAGGGCTGATATCTGAACTCTCAATTGGATTCCATTTGTCTATATGTCCATGCTTTTGCCAGTACCATGCTGTTTTGATTACTTTGGCTTTCTAATAAGTTTTAAGATCAGAAAGTCTAAGTCCTCCAGTTTCATTCTTCTTTTTGAGAGAGCTTTGGTTATTCAGGGCCCCTTACCGTCCATATAAATTTAATGATTGGCTTTTCTATTTATGCAAAGAAGACTGTTGGAATTTTGTTTGGAATTGCATGGAATATGTGAATCTCTCTGGGTAGAATTGGCATCTTAACAATAGTCTTCTAATCCATGAGCAGGGATAGTTCTTCCATTTATTTAGGTTTTCTTTGATTTCTTTTAGTAATGTTTTGTAGCAATGTTTATGTATACACATCCTTTACATTTTTTATTAGATTTATTCCTAGTTATTTGATTCTTTTAGTTTCTATTGCAAGGGGATTTTTTCTTGATTCCTTCTTTTTAGTGTTCATTACAAGTGTATAGAAACACTACTGTCATTTTGGCGTGTGGATCTTGTCCCCCTTCTGCCACTTTGCTAAATTCATTTATCAGATAAAGGAGCTGTGTTGTGGATTTTTCATGCCATCTGCAAATACGAAAAGTTTTCTTTCCAATTTGGATGCCTTTTATTTCTTTGTCTTGCTAATTATTCTGGCTAGAACTTCTAGTATAATGTTGAATAAGAGTGGGGACAGTGAGAAAGCCTTGTTTTGTTCCTGATATTAGAGGGAAAGGTTTCAGCTTTTTATCATTAAGTGTGATGTTAATTGTGGGTGTTTCACATATGCCCTTTATCATGTTGAGAAACTTACCCACTATTCCTTGTTTTCTAAGTATTGTTTGTAATTTTTTTAATCAAGAAGGGTTGCTTGATTTTGTAAATGCCTTTTTTATATCAATTGAGATGATCATGCTTTTTAGATTTTATTAATGTGGTGTATTATATTAATTGATTTTCTTATGTTGAACCACACTTGCATACCTGGGATGAATCCCACTTGAATTTGGCATATAATTCTTTTACTGTGCTATTGGATTGGATTTGCTAGCATTTTGTTGAGGATTTTTGCATCTATGTTAAGAGATATTTGGTCTGTAATTTTCCTTCCTTGTTATATCTTTATCTGGCTTTTATCTTTTCAAAGAATCAGCTTTTGCTCCATTCTATTCTTTGTCATTTCCTTGTGCTCACCTTTGGTTTAGTTTGCTCTTCTTTTTCTTCAGCCTCAAATTTTGAAGTTAGATCTCTGATTTGAGACATTTCTTCTTTTTTAATGTAAGCATTTAGAACCATAAATTTCCTTCTGAGCACTGTCTTTACTCAAAGTCTTGTTATATTGTGTTTTCATTTTCATTTGCCTCAAGATACTTCTTAATTTCTATTGTGATTTCTTCATTGACCCACTTGCTGTTCCAGAGTAGGTTTTAAAATTTCTATCTTTTTGTGAATTTTCCAGTTCTTCCTTTGTTATTGATTTCTAGTTTTATTCCATTGTGGTCAGAGAAGATATGTTGTATGGTTTCAATATTTTTATTTTATTAAAACTTGTTTTTAACCTCACATATGGTCTATCGTAGAGAATGCACTTACATTTTAGCACATGTAAGAAGTAAATGGAGTTAAATATCAAAACATACAATGCAATAGTACTGCCATTTATAACTTCCCAAACGGTTACCTTTACCAAGGGTGCTTTTTGAATTTAATTTTATTTTGAAAGAAGCTTTAGATTACATAAATGTTACATCAAAAATAGAGGGGATTCCCATATACCCCACCCTCATCCCTTCCACACTCTTCCCCATTAACAACATCTTTCATTAGTGTGGTATATCTGTTACAATTGAAGAACATGTATTAAAGTACCACTACTAACCATGGTCTATAGTTGACATTATGATTTAACACTGTACACTGCACAATTTTATAGGTTTTGACAAAATGTATAATGGCCTGTATCTGCCATTCCAATGTCATGCAGAAGAAATCCAGTGTCCCCAAAATGACCAATATTAAACTGATTCTTTTCTCTTCCTCCCCTCAGAACCTCTGGTAGCCATTGCCTTTATATCAATGTTACAATTCTTCCATTACAATAATAAGAGTAAGTCTACTTTAGTTCATAGTTGCATTCCGCCCTTTTGTTGTTCATTCCTTAATCTTGAGGACTTTGGGATGGTTTCAATTGAGAAGGGGCTTAGATACCATGGGGCAGATGGATAGAACTATGTTCTTTGCAGTTGTAGATACTCTCTGTCTTTTGGGATGGGCATTGTCTCTCATCATTACCATAGGTACTTATTCCTTTATGCTGCTTCTGCTTCAAGCCACTGTCTAGTATCCTTTCCTTTCAGCCTAAAGATCTCTCTTTAGCATTGCTTGTAGGGCAGGTCTAGTGGTAATGAACTCCCTCAGCTTTTATCTGAGAATGTCTTAACCTCTACCTCATTTTTGAAAGAAAGTCTCATCAGATATAAAATTCTTGGTTGGTTTTCTCTCAGCACTTTCACTATTTCAACCCACTTCCTCCTTTCCTCCATGCTTTCTGATGAGAAAGTGTACTTAGTCTGATTGGGACTTCCTTTCACATAACATGTTACTTTTCTCTTGCAGCTTTCAGAACTCTCTCTATACCTTTGTATTCAACAGTTTGCCTGCTATGTGTTGGGAATATGTCTCTTTTAATATTTCCTGTTTGGTGTTCAATGGGCTTCTAATATGTGCATATTCATGCATTTTTTTTCAAGTTTAGGATGTTTCTTTCATTATTTCTTTGTATATTCCCTCTGCTCTTTTCTCTCTTTCCTCTTTCTCTGGGACTCTCATAATGCACTAGCCGTATGCTTGATGGAGCCCCACAGATCTCTTAGGCTATTTTTTATATTTCTAATTTTTTTCTTTATATTCCTCAGCCTGATTCATTTCAGTTGTCTTGTCCATGAGTTCATTGATTCTTTCTTCTGCCAATTCCAATCTTTTGTGGAAACCCTCCTGGGAATTTTTCATTTTAGTCTGTTTGTTCCTTTTTAAACTTTCTCTTTATTGAGATTATCATATTGTTCATTTATTGTTTTCCTGATATCCTCTAGTTATTTCTTTGAATTTTCCTCCTTCTTCTTGAGCATTTTGAATGTATTTTTTAAGTCTTTGTTCAGTATGTCCACAGTTTAGCATTCTTTTGTGATACTTTCTGGATTTATATCCTCTTCCTTTGTATGAGCCATCATTTCCTGCTTCTTTTCTTATCTTGTAATCTATTTGTACAATTTAATATTTTAAGAAGTTAACTCAGGGATTTATTCACTGAGCTAACTGTTTTTTTGTGTTTGTATCCTTCCAGTGATATGACAGAGATGATAGGACAATGAGCTAGCAAAAGCAAACAAACCCCTGCCAAAACAAAAAACAAACAACACCTTTCATGCTCTTTAGAAATTGGTTTTGTGTTGGCTGGTGCTGTCCTTCAGATTTCATCCCTCTTCTCAAGGTGAGTCAGGTTGAATGTACAGTGCAGGGTCCTCCTGGTCTTCTCTGAGCCTGTGTCTTTTCCTGGGCTTCTGGTTGCAAATGGCCTTAGGAATTCTCATTGTTTATAGGAATTTGAATGCCTCCTTTACTCCTTTTCCCTCTCCTGGGTGCTCCACCACAGGACTGTAAGCCTTCACCCCAGGGTGCCCAACTCAATTATTCTTACACTGCTTTTGCTGTCTCAAGTTGCTTCTGCTTGGATGGCAAATTCTGGGAGTGGGGCGCGTCAGAGAGGAGTTTCCCAAGTCAGTCTTTCCCCACTGGGACAAGGCCAGGGACCCACAAAGGGAGTGCCAGCCACCTCCACACTGCTCTGGGGGAGATGAGGGGGAGGAGACTGCAAGAGTGCCAGGAGCATCTCCTATGGTGCTTTGAAGTTGCATTTTCTTGATTTAGCATTTGGCAAGTAAATGCAGTCCTTTAACTGTTTTCAGTAATTTAGAGGAAGGGAACTGCTTTGTCTGAGGTGGGTTGGAACATGGCCACCTTCAAAGCTGGACCCCCAACCACCTGCAGTACGTAATCAAAAACATTAATCAGTTATTGGACCACATCCCCAAAGATCTTGAAGAATCAAGTCTTTATATCCCATCCTGGCACCAACAAGCTGCACCAGGGGCCAAGGTTGCTCACTGCTCACTGCTGCCTGCCACAAGGCTGGGGTATAGGCAACGATAGCCACTGCACAGAAGTAAAATTCACTGTTATTTACCACAATTTACCAGCCTCTTTCTCCCACTCTTCCTTGAATGCTTCATAGTATTCTACTAGATCTAGAGTTTCAAAATAGTGGAATCAGACAATTCCTACCCATTTTACAGTTGTTCTGGTGGAGGAGCTTCCTACTCTTCCATCATCTTCAATTGATTTTTGTTTGTTTGTTTCTATTTTTACCTTTGGTTCTTTAATCCATTGGGGGGGGTGTTGTTATTATTACTATGAATAGTGTAAATACTATGCTGTTTTCATTTTTTCATAAATGGAAAATTGTGTTAATATCAGTTATTCAATAATAAATTTTTTTTCATTAGAACTTGAAATACCATCTTTATCATCATCTCGATTCTTATGCACACATGGATTTTTTTCATACTCTGTTACTATAATCAATTTGCCTACTTTTTTTGCCTATGATAATATAGTTTTTCAAAATTCATTTCCTTTATATTGTGATGTTATATTTGGTATGAGAAGTCTCCACTCATTTTTATTCCTTTTTAATATTGCTTGAATATTCTTGCATCTTTTCTTTTTCATATGACTTATTGTAATTACTTTGTCAAGGTCTATTAAAAGTAAAATGTTAGAATGTTATTTTATAAAGGCCTTAAATATTCATAGATGGTTATGTTACTTGGAATTATCCATTTTTGTTGGTATTTTGAATGGACTCAAGACTTTTTCTAATTGGATATGAATTTTTATAAAAACTATTAATTTACTTAATTTAATTTGCAATCTACCTACCTCACTTAAATCTCTTTATAAGTCCATAATTTTAAATGTAATCTTATGGAGATGAATATGTTATCTTGGTATAGACAGTTGTATATTTTTTTGCTTTTATATATTCTCATTTCTTCCTTGCCTCGTATTGGTTAGCATATTCCACTTAGTGATGAATAAGTAGCAGGCATCTTGATCTAGTTCCTGAATAAAATGGGGTCATTGTGAATATAATTAACTGCACTGAATTTTATGCATGAATGGGGTTTAAAGGTGCAATTTTGGGTTGTATATGTTACTAGAATAAACATTTTAAAAATATGACTGTACAACACAGTGAACTCTATTGAAAACAATGGACTATAGTTAATAGTACAATTATAAAAATATTCTTTCATGACTTGTAAGAAATGTACTACACTAATGCAAGGTGGTAACAATAATATGGTATATAGGAACTCTGCATTTTATGCATCATTATTCTGTAAACCTACAACTTCTCTAAGAAATAAATACAAAAAATGGAATCATTTCTAATAGTTAGCCATTATGCATGACATTTCTTTTAGATATAATTAAGAACATGCCCTACTAAACCCAGTTTTCAGAGGGTGTCTTACTAGTAAAGATGTATGTTTTCCCTCTTTTGTCTATTGAAATGATATTAACTACAAGCAGCAGTAAAAGTAGCAAAGACATCCTTGCATTGGATTCTTTATGACAAAAACTGTTCTTCATTTGTTAAATGCACTCCCTCATTCATTTCTCACAACCACCATTTTACTTGTGAAGAAACTGGGGCACAAAATAGTCAAGTGGCTTTCTCAAAGTATGTACATTGCACAGTTGGTAAGTAGAAATAGATAGCTTTTAATAGGAGTATTTAATCCTCTTGACAATCCTATTTGTTCACACAGTGTTCTTTTAGAATGTAACCGGATTGATTGGTTAATGTTTTATTTAGTAGTTTTGCAATTATGTTAATAAGTGACATTAGCTGACAAACACTGGGCCTGGAATGGATTTGAATCCAACTTATCTATGTAATATTCTGGGTCATTTTCCTTCCTCCTCTATGTTCTGAAATATTATATATGTATATGTATATATATACCTATGTGTATTTGTATGCCAATTGATGAATAGTATGTTCATTAAAGATTTAATGAAACCCATGACTAAATCTATTTGGTTCTAATGACACTTTTTTTTTTTTTTTTTTAAAGATTTTATTTATTTATTCATTTATTCATTTATCCCCCCCTTGCTGCTTGTGCTCGCTGGGTCAGCCAACCACACCGTGCGGGCGGGCTTGCCTTCACCAGGAGGCCCCGGGAACCGAACCCAGGGCCTCCCATATGGTAAACGGGAGCCCTACTGATTGAGCCACAGCCGCTTCCCGTAATGACACTTTTAAAGGAAGAGTTTGACTTCCTTTTCATTATACTTTATGAACCAATAGTGATATATAATATAATATAATATAATATAATATAATATAATATAATATAATATATAATATATAAATTATTTAACATATATAATATATATATTTTCCAGAGAATATTGTCTAATATATTGACTTCATCTCAAGTTAAATGTAATTTTTATTTTCTTCCTTTCCTTGCCTTGTTTTAATGTCTGTTTAAATTATGCCCTGTATCTATAGTCATTTACTGTTTTCATATGTCTTCTTTCTTTTTTCCTAAAACTGATTTCCTTGGACCTTCATTCTTTGGAAAATCAGAATTTCCCAAGCATTTTATTCCTGTTTTAGTGATCTTTTTTAGAAAAAAAACTTCTGACTTCATTAAATTCTTTTTAATTAGGTTTCTGTTTTATAATTTTTTTTCATTAATTTCTTCCCTTCATTTAATTTCATTTCCTTGATTTTTTGGAGGTAAAAGATCTTTAGGTATTAATTTCATTTTCTTTCCATGTGGACTGGGAGAATGGCTTATAGGACCTCTTTTCTTTGTTACCCTAAGACATAGTTTTATTCCTTGAGCTATATGTCTTATAAGAGAATATGCATTCTATTAGTGGGGCTCAAAATAATATAAAATGTGTATGTATGTGTGTGCCTGTGTGTCCATCCTTATAGTTATTAAATTCAAATCCTCTATGGCATTGCTTTTTATGTGTGTGAGCTTATTTAATTTGTCAATTTCTTAGAGAGATAAATTAAAATATCCAACTATACTTAGATTTGTCTACTTGCATTCTCCTTGCATTTCTCTTTGGGTGATTTTTAAATTTCATTTCAGTTATTTGGTCTGCTTAAAATTTCTAAGTTTCCATCTTTATTCTTTATTTATTTAGTTTTTATAGAAAAATCATGCAGTAAGAGCAGAGTTCCCATATACCCCCATCAGACACACAGTTTTCCTATTAGTAACATTTTGCATTGATGTGGCAATTTTGTTACAACTAATGAAACACTATTATTTTACTTATACTATTAACTATAATCTATAGTTTACAGTAGGGTTCACTCTGTGTTGTACAGTTCTATTTTTTATTTATTACTTTTATTCTGGTAACATATATATATATATAATATATATAATAGAGAGAGAGAGGGTGTGCCTATAATTTCCCAATTTAAACACTTTCAAATATAAAATACAGTGGTGTTAAGTTTCCATCTTTTTGGTTGATTGTTTCCTTATCAATATGAAATATCTGTTTTCCCCATTTTATTGGTTTTAGCCTTGAATTTCCTGTCAGCATTGGTTTCTTAGATGTGTCTTCTATTTATTAAGTTTTATACTAGTTATTCACGCTGCTTGCTTTTAATGAATATTCAAAGATTTATGTTTGCGGTTCATTATTGTTCTTGAGATTTCCTATTTGTCCCTCGATCATTGCTGGTATTTTCTCCCCCAACCTGCTCTAGAGATATATGTGAGTCTGATTGCTGGAAAGAATGTGCTTCAGTTTGTTTCCAAGAACATAAGAAAGAGGATACGATGGCAGGTGAAGGGGATCAATAGTGAATTTCTTGGAAAGGACCTCCCCCCCTTTTTTTCTGGGTATCACCAACTACAAGGAACCCTTCACTGTCATTTTGTTTTGTTTTGTTTTCATTTTTTTAATTAGAGAAGTTGTGAGATAACATAACAATCATGCACAATGTGCAGAATTCCCAAACATCACCTCTCCACCAACACCTTACATTATAATGGAACATTTATTGTAGATTATGAAAGAACATGATCATACTATTACCACTAACTATGGTCCATACTGTACACTTGGTGGTGTGGCATGGAGTGCTCTACTCATGAATCTTCACTGTTGATGGGCAGTCTCCTCCTGATGTTCTTCCAAGGATGTTGCAGGATGCACTTCATGTCTCTTGAGCCCCCGAAACTGGTGATTTAGGTAGCTTTGGCTGATTACTAACAGCACTGTAGGACTAGCTGACTCTTACAGCTCCTTACTCTGCCGCCATCTTGCCCCCTCCAGCCCCTGCCCTCTCTCTTTAAAAAAAAAAACAAAACAAATCAATTATATTGATATATAGTAATAAAGCATAAATCCACCCAAAGTGTGAAACCAGTGGTATTTGTTATAATCACACAGTTGTGCATTCATCACTTCAACATTTTTAGAGCATTTTCATTATTCCAATAATAATAATAATAAACGAACAAACAAACTCATCATTTCTCAATCTCTCTGTGTTTCCCCTGCTGAACATAGTGGCTATTCTGTTTCCATCTCTCTAGTTTATTTGTATTTATATTTTGTAAAAACAGTCTTATATATGTAATATCATCCATATTCATATTTCTCATGAGGTTTCACTATGTTATACAGTCCCATGTTACAGTTTTAGCTTTTCTTCTAGTAATATACATGACCTTAGTCTTTCCCTTCCTACCACTGTCACACCCACAGCTTCTTACAAATATTATGTTGTGCTTTCACCTTTTCTATTCATTTTCAAAGATTAACACACTTCCTTTTTACCAATTCTGCACAAGTTAAACTTCAGCTTTCCATTCTCTAATCTCATTCTATTTTCTGGTGACTCATATTCAAGCTATTAACTCCAATGTATTTAGTTTATAATAGCACAATCATATAGTATTTGTCCTTCTGTGTATGGCTTGCTTCATTCAACATAATATCCTCCAGGTTCATCCATGTTGTTATATGTTTTATGACTTCATTTCTTCTTACAGCTGCATAATATTCCATCATTTGGATGCACCACAGTTTGTTTATCCATTCATTGGTTGATGGATACCTGAGTTGTTTCCATCTTTTGGCAATTATGAATAACATCTCTATGAACATGTGCAAATGTCTATTCGTGTCACTGCTCTCAGCTGAATATATACCTAGTAGTGATATTGCTCAATCACATGGCAAGTCTATTTTCAACTTCTTTAGGAACTGCCAAACAGTCCTCCACAGTGGCTGTACCATTCTACATTCCCACTAATAGTGAATAAGCTTTCCTATTTCCCTACATCCTCTCTAACTTATACATCCTCTATAAGTATTTAATAGTGGCCACTCTAACAGGCATGCAATGATATCTCATTCTAGCTTTGATTTGCATTTCTCTAATCGCTAGTGATGTTGAACATGTTTTCATGTATTTTATTGCCATTTGTATTTCTTCTTTGAACAATGGTCTTTTCAATTCTTTTGCCCATTTATTAATGGGGTAATTTGTCTTTTTATTGTTGAGTTGTGTGATTTCTTTATATATCATGGATATTAAACCTTTATCAGATATGTGATTACCAAATATTTTCTCCCATTGAGTTGGCTGCCTTTACACCCTTGTTGACAAATTCCTTTGAGGTGTAAAAGTGTTTAATTTTGAGGAGGTCCTTTTATCTATTTTTCCTTTTGGTGCTAATTCTTTGGGTGTAAGGTTTAAGAAACTACTGCCTACCACAAGATCTTGAAGATGCTTTCCTACATTTTCTTCTAGGGGTTTGATGGTTGTTGCCTTTATATTTAGGTCCTTGATCCATTTTGAGTTAATTTTTGTATAACATGTGAGATAGGAGTCCTCTTTCTTTCTTTTGGATATGGCTATCCAGTTCTCCCAGTGTCATTTGTCTTACCCTGTCCTTTGGAAATGAACATTCACAGCCTTTAAAATAAACTTTCCTTTATTCATTCAATAAACATTCAATGAGAGCACTCTATGTTGTCAATACCATTTTTATGAGATGGGGAAGCTATAGTGAACAAAAGAAATAAAATACTTACTTTCATGGAACTGGCATTCTAGTGGAAGGGGACAGATGAGAGAGGGAGAGAGAGAGAGAGAGAGAGAGAGAGAGAGAGAGAGAGAGAGAGAAAGAGAGAAAAGAAAGGAAGGAAGGAGGGAGGAGGGAGGGAGGGAGGGAAAAAGGAAGGAAGGGAGGAAGGAAAGAAGGAAATATATAACATGCCAGGTGGAGATACAAGCTTCGAAGAAAATAAAACAGGATGTTTTCGTTTGCTGCTGCTATGCAACAGATTGCTGCAAATTTAGCAGCTTGAACGAATACACATTTATAATCTTGCAGTTTCTATGGGTCAGGAGTTCAGCACAGCCTAGCTGAAGTCTCTGTCCGTGTTCTCATATGGCTGAAATCAAAGCATCATCCAGGGCTGCTCTCTCATCTGAAGCTGGGGATTCTCTTCCAAGCACATTTAGGTTGTTGGCAGAATTCACTTTCTGCATTTGCAGAATAGAGGTCCCTGTTGTCTTGCTGGTTGTTAAATGAGTCTGTTCCCAGCTCCTAGAGACTGCCCCCATTACTTGCTCTGTGACTCTCTCTACAAAATGGCAGTTGCCCCTTCACGGCTAGCAGGGGATTGTCCTTGCAGCTTTGAACCTCTGATTTCCTTTGAAGTCTCTGACTTCTACACCCAGATTTAAAGGACTCGTGTGATTAGATCAGGGCCATGCTTTCTTGAAGTCAACTGTGACATATGGTATAATCTAATCAAGGAATATAATCCTCACAGGCCTAGAAACTCCTTTGTACACCAAGGAGTGGGGATCCGGGGGCCATTTTAGAATGCTGCCTACCACACGGGATAAGGGCATGAGTGGGGTGACTTTTTATATTGGGTGGTGGTGGGGTTCCTCCATGGAAAATGACATTTGAATACACATATGAGCTTTCTCTAGGAAGAGTTTTCCAGGAAGACAGGGCAGCAAGTGCCAAGTCTGCAAGGCAGGAACATGCAGGGTTTGTGTGAGAGGAAACAATGAGGCCAGTGTGCCTGGAGTGGAGAGATTGAGTGGGGAGTGGGAGGCGAGGAGGTTCAGATCAGGTAGGGCCTTGAAGGCCATTCTGAGCACTTGGGCTTTTAGTCCAAACTGTTGCTTCTTCGTGTAAACTCGCAAGAACCTATAATTAGCACTATACTTGATAAATATGTGTCCCAGAGACTTAAATCTTTGATCCATCCATGTGCCAGTTGAGCCCTGAATCTCAGAAGAGTTGCAACACCTACTCACCAGTTCATTGGCCTCACCCAGGACAACTAACAAGGAGATGATGATGGGCAACGACCATCCCAAGGAACAGAGAGAGTCTGCAACTGCGAGCAAAATAGTCCCATCCATCTGCCCCATGGGATCTAAGCCCCCTCTCAATTAGAAACAGAGTGGGCATCACCATCCCAGAATCCTCAAGAATGGGGAATGAACAATGGATTAATGTAGACATTATTATTCTTTGATAGACTTGTTGTTATTCTAGCAGTGGAAGAACTCTTATCATTGATATGAAGACAGTGGTCTCTAGAGATTCTGAGGGATGGGAGAGGGAAGAATAGGTGTAACATGGGGGCATTTTCGGGACATTTGGAGTTGCCCTGCATGACATTGCAGTGACAGATACAGGCCATTGTATATTTTGTCATAACCTATAAAGTTGTGCAGGACAGAGTGTAAACTATAACATAAACTGTAATCCATAGTTAGTAGCAATGCTTCAATATGGGTTCATCAATCGTAACAAATGTGCCACAGTAATGAAGGATGTTATTAATATGGAGAAGTGTGGGAGGGGGAACAAGTAGGGCATATAGGAATCCCCTATATTTTTTTACGTAACTTTTATGTAATCTAAAGCTTCTTTAAAAATAAAAAACATTTAATTTAAAAAAATCCCGATTTCGAAAAGGGGTTTTACAAAGCAAGTTGAGATGTATTTTAGAAAAATATTTGTGAAAACTAAACCTTTAGTCAGAGTTATAGTGAGTATTTTAAGACAATTAATAAAAATGGTACATTTTCCCATGATGAAACTTCTGGAAGAAATAAAAATGTCAGGATAACTGCATGCATATAAGCTTATAATATTCACACTACTTAGTGATGCTTTCAGTCAGACTAAATATATGGTGCCTTTTCAATTTAAAGACTGTTTTGATTTCAACTTACACAAACAAACTTGCTTGCCCTGACTTATCATGACTATGATTAACTGAAGATTCTTTGAATTTTTTAAAAATTTATGGATTAGATCCTACAAATTAGGGGCTTCCTATGTGATGGGAAATCTGAGATTAGCTTCTTTAATTAGACCACATATGTTTCCTCTTACGACTGCAAATCCCACTCTGCTGTATTTATTTAGGCATCCAAAAGATGAAGAAAAAATAAAAATCTTCAAGATCAATTTAGTACATCAAGATTTCTGCCTGAAAGGGTTAGTGATGTGTAACCTGCAAACAATTTTGCAAAATTGGCAGTTCTTTGACAATAGAGACACTGATAATCCCATCCGTCTTTCCTACTCACATCTTTTAAATGTAACATACTGAATTTCTAGGCATTTCTCAGACATTTTACCTGGATATCTCAATACTTCTCTAAGATCTGACAATTTTTCTATTAGAGTTTCTTTTTTGCCGAATTCCCTCCTTTTTTAACCATTTTTAAAAATTGGTGGATTCACACATTTAATCTTTATTTTTTATGGTGGTAAAGTATATATAACATTCAATTTGCCATTCTAACTATTTTTAAGTCTACAATTCAGTGGCATTAATTAAATATACAGTACTGTGCTGCCAGCAACAGCATTCATTACTAAAACTTCATTACGCCAAACAGAAAATCTGTACCATTAAGCAATAGATCTCCATTCCCTCTCTCCCCAGCCCCTGGGTAAACTCTGTGTTACTTTCTGTTTCTACAAATTTGCTTTTCTAGAAATAATTCATGCAGGTAGAATCATACAATATCTATCCTTTTTGTCTGGCTTATTTCACTCAACATATTTTCAAATTTCATCCGTTTTGTAGTATATATGAGAATGTCATTCCTTTTTATGGCTGAATAATATTCCACTGTATGTGTAACACATTTCATTTATCCGTTCATCTGTTGATGGGCATTTGGGTTGTTTTGGCTACTGTGTATAATACTCACATGAACATTGCTTTACAGGTATCTGTTTGACTCTGTTTTCAATTCTTTGGGGTATATACCTAGCAATAAAATGGCTGATTCATATGGTAATTCTATATTCACTGTATTGAGGAACCAGCAAAATGTTTACCACAATGGCTATACCATTTTACATTCCCTTCAGCAATGCCTGAGGGTTCTCATTTCCCCATTGCCTCTCCAGCACTTGTTATTTCCTTTTTTTAAAAAAATAGTGGGGGGAAACGGATGTGGCTCGAGAGGTTCAGCGTCTGTCTACCATATGGAGAGACCAGGGTTCGGTCCCCGGTACCTCCTGGTAGAAAAAAAAAAAAAAAAAAAATAATGGGTAGGAAGTGCTATCTCATTTTGTTTTTGATTTGCATTTCCCTAATAGCTAAAGATGCTAAAATCATTTCATGTGCTTATTGGCCATTTATATATCTTCTTTGAAGAAATGTCTGGTCAATTACCCATTTTTTAATTGAGTTGTTTGTCTATTTTTGTTGTTGAGTTGTAGAAGTTCTTTATATATTCTGGGTATTACATTCTTATCAGATATGTGATTTTCAAGTATTTTATCCCATTCTATAGGTTGTCTTTTCACTTTTTTAACAGTGTCTTCCCCACCCCCTCAGATGGCTTCTTCATCTGTTTGCTCACTGTTTTTGCTCGTTGTTTGTGCTCATTGTTTTTTTTTGCTCATTGTCTGCTCATTGTTTGTTTTTTCTTTAGAAGACACTGAGAACCAAACCTGGGACCTCCCATGTGGGAGGCGGGCACTCAACTCCTTGAGCCACATCTGCTCCCTGCTCTTTTGTCTTTGCTCATTGTCTGCTCTTTGTCTGCTCCTTGTTTTTGCTCGATGTCTGCTCATTGTTTGCTTGTTGTTTGTTTGTCTTATTTAGGAGGCACCGAGAAGTGAACCCAGGACCTCCCATGTGGGAAGCAGACACTCAACTGCTTGAGCCATATCCGCATCCCCTTACCAATGTCTTTTTTTAAGATTTATTTACTTTTTTTTTTCCCTTTATTTATCTCCCCTTCCCCCAGGTGGTTCTCTCATATGTTTGCTCATTGTTTGCTCGCCTTCTTCAGGAGGCACTGGGCCTGAACCTGGGACCTCCCACATGGGTGGCGAGTGCCCTATAGCCTGAGCCATATCTGGTCCCCATGGGCTGCGGCGTCTGCTGGCTTGTGGCATCTGCTTGTTGCAGAGGGAGGTGGCATCTACCTTGTTTGGTGGGAGTTGATGTCTAGCTCATTGGGACGGGAGGTGGCCTTTGCTCATCTTCTTTATTAGGAAGCACCAGGACCCAAACCTGGGATCTCCCATATAGTAGGCAGGCACCCAACTTGTTGAGACACATCTGCTTCCCAACAATGTCTTTTGATGCACAAAAATTTTTCAGTTTGTTGAAGTCTAACGAATCCAATTTTTTCCTTGGTTGCTTATGCTTTTAGTCTCATATTTAAGAATCCATTGCCAAACCCATGGTAATGAATATTTTTCCTTATGTTTTTGTATGAGTCAGCCAAAGGGGTGCTGATGCAAAGTACCAGAAATCTGTTGGCTTTTATAAAGGGTATTTATTTGGGGTAAAAAGCTTGCAGTTAAAAGGCCCTAAAGAGTCCAACTCAAGGTTTAGTTTTCAAAATCAAAGCCCTAATCTTAACATAATTTAATCAGACATCCAGCTGACTCTAATACAATCAAAGGATGTCATGCCCAGAGGAACAGACCAGTTTCCAAACATAATCTCTCTTTTTGGACTTCATAAATAATCTCAAACTGCCACAGTTTTCTTCTAAAAGTTTTATGGTTTTAGCTCTTACTTTTAGGTTAATGATTGATTTTGAGTTAATTTTTGCATATGCTATGACATAGGGATCCAACTTCTCTTTTGCATGTGCATATCCAGTAGGATTTGTTGAATAACCTATTCTTTCCCCATCAAGGAGACTTGACACCCTTGTCAAAAATCAATTGGCCATAGATGTGGGAATTTACTTTTGGACTGCCAATCCTATTCTATTGCTCTTTATATCTAACCTTATGCTGTTTTGATTACTTTGGCTTTGTAATAGGTTTTGAAATTAGAAAGTGTTTGTCATTCAGCTTTGCCTTTGTCAAGAAAGTTTTGGCTATTTGGGAGCCCTTGCAATGCCATACGAATTTGAGGATTGGTTTTTCCATTTTTGCAAAAAAAAGGCGGCCAGGCTTTTGATAGGGATTGCCTAGAATCTGTAGTTACATTTGAAAGTGAGTTTCACCTCTCCCTAGTTCTAACCCCAGGGTCCTCGGTACTGACCTCACCCATGTTTGTTGTGAGAATCCATTAAGTAATGTACACAAAGTGTTGGACAATAATAAGTGCCCTCTCATTCACTCTGTGCATATGTATTTTAATAAACTGTGATTCTTTATTGCCAATTTATTGAATTATTTTCCACATAATTATTTTTCCATATAACCTTCCCTTTTAGAGCCCATTCAAGTATCTCTTCTTCCCTGGAAGCTACACAGACTCCTCAGCAAACTCTCACTGGTTCATATCTAAAGGAAGAAAAGAGATGAAGAAAGTTGTCATTATCTACAGCTCTAGATGTATCATCCCAAAGTTTATAATCCCCAAAATATAAATGTCTCTATACACATACATAGTATATTATGTATTAACCCTTGTTAATTGACTTGGCACCTAAACTCTTCAAACAGCATTTCCCATATTTGCAAATATCATCTCTAGAGTAAACCATATTGGGGTCAGCAATGGAGATAAAGAAACCAAAATCTTAGAAATTTGTTTAGGACTGTGGAATGAGGTATGACTACTAAACACTTGTAAAGATGATAATTGCACTTATTTATTGAGATTCCCTTATAGCAGAATTCACCATTAGTATTAACTAACCAAATTTCTTCTTTGCCCCATACTTGAGAATATACTTTTCCCTGTAGAAGATGCCGGGCCTTTGCTTTTAGCCTAATGCTGTTTTTCGTATTTGTTTCCTTGGGGACATCATCTTCTGAACTAATTTCAACTATTTTCTTTTGTTTCTGTGCATTGTCAAAAACATGTTTCTCTCAAACCTACAATTCTCTAACTTTATATTTAGACCTACTCATTTCAGTTTCTTTAGGATATTTCCAATTTTTTTCAAATCCTGATCTAAAAGATTGCAGTGTGTGTGTGTGTGTGTGTTTATCATAGAGTAAGAGATATGTTTAAGTATAAACACACATTCTAACACTTTTGAACTTAAATATACCTACCATGAAAAAGAAACGTTGATCTAAATTCCAAAGTGATGTGATAATAAAGACAAAGGAGAAATTAAGATCTGCTAAAGGGCTAATAAAATGGGTAAGATGTCACAGAAATAGTTCATATTTCAATTGAACATTTGAAAATTAGTATAAGTTTGATAACTTTAGGTTAGCTGAGGTAGTTCTTTCAAGAAACATTTACTGAGTACCTACTGGCACTCTGTGAGACTCTTTCACTTCCTTGAGCCTTCTGTAGCACCCAGCATGGTGGCTTGCTATAGTACATCAATAATAAATTTCTGTTTAATTAATGAATGAAGTACCTATATCATATGCATGATGCCACTGTACAACTATACCATAACAGTGTTAAGAAAGCATGGTAGCATCCAGAAGGATTCCTTGGAGAAAATCATTGGAGGGTCATTGTAGCTGAAGTTATGTGGTGGGTAGGAGAGTTCTGTGGATATTATTTGCCATTTTTAATTGACCCATTTGTTACTGTAGCCATAGTTTTCTGACCCCCTGTCCAGTTTTTCAGTCTGTGGTGATTTTCATGCCCAGTACTCTTGGGATGAAAATTCCTGATTATCTCTACCTTTTGAAGTAGGAACTCAGTAAGTGGTAAGAATATTAAATTGAGCTTGATGCCAAGGGCAGACTACTCCTGGTACTTTGCCATACTGTGCAACATGGGAACAGTAATTTTGAGGAATTTCCCACTAATACACAATCGCTTTTTTTTTTTTTTTGGCCATTGGAAATTGATTTTTTGAATACTGGGCTAAATTGAATTAGCTAATCACCTTAAGCTTATACTGATAACTTTGGCGATAGCCTTAAGTTTTCTGCCTTTACAACTCATTTCATTTGTGTGGTTTAGTTATTGCTGACTTCTAAAGCTCCAGCCCAGAGCTTTCCACTCCAGGATCACAGGTATCTACTTGGTAGATGCACAGACATATAGACACAATGTCGTTATGATATATATATAAAAGACATTGATATATGATATATATATGATATATATGATACATATATGAGATATATACGATATATATGAGATACATATATGAGATATACATATAAGATATGTATATGATATATACATATATATATGATATATATATATACACACACAACACACACCTTTTAACTGTTTTTAAGTATATACTTCAGTGTTATAAATTACATGCACAATGATGTGCTATCATCAACAATATCCATTGTCAAAATTGAATTTATTCACTTGTTAAGTCTCCTCACTTCCTAATCATGATTGTTTTTATTTGCTCCCTCTATCGGTGAATGGCATCATCTGTCACCTTGGAATCATCCCTCTCCCGCATCATGGCAAGTCCTAATGGCACCACACCCTAAATGTATCTCAGACCTGTACCTTTACTCTTACCCTTACTCAGGCCATCACCACCTAATGTCCATCTTATTGGAGCACCTTCTTAAGTGGAACTCTATTCTTTGGTCTGGCTCTGTCCTTATTAATTGCCAGAGTCTTCCAAATTACTGTTGCTAAATACAAATCCAGTGATGTCATTCCCCTGCGTAAAAAATTTCACTGGTTTCTCCTTGCTTGGGATAAGATGTAAACTCCTAAAATCCCTCTGGACATGTGATCTCCCTGCCTATCCAGGTCTATCTTTTATCCTCTCCTCTTAACTTTGTTTTGTGTATTTTTATTGAATATTTTTAAAATAGAGACGTTGTAGGCTTACAGATAAACCATGTAAAAAGTACAACGTTCCTATGTCCCTCACCCCTTTATTATTAACACTTTTCATTAATGTGGTACCTTTGTTACAAACTGATGAAAGAATATTATAATTGTACTATTAACTATAGTCCATAGTTTACATTAGGATGTATTTTTTTCCAATATACCACCCTATTATTAATAACTTGCATTAGTGTGATTACATTTGTTATAATTCATGAAAGGATATTTTATAATTGAACTATTTACTATAGTCCATCTTTTATAATTGGGTTCACTATGTTGCACAGCCCGATGGTTTAGCTTTTACATTTTATTCTAGTAACATAAACAGGACCTAAAATTTCCCCTTTTAGCCACGTTCACATATATATAATTCAGTGCTGTCAGTCACAGTCGCAGTGCTTGCTGCCATCACCGTTGTCCATTTCTAAAACTTTATAATCAGCTCAAATAGAAATTCTGCGGAAATTGGCATTGACCCCCATTACCTGTCTCTACCCCAGCCCCTGCTAACAGATATTCTAGATTCTAACTATGGCTTTGCTTATTCTAATTACCTCATATCAGTGAGATATTACAATATTTTTCCTTTTTTGTCTGGCTTATTTCCCTCAATATAATGTCCTCAAGGTTCAGCCAAATTGACACATAAACCAGAAATTCATTCCTTCTGAATGCTGAATAATATTCCATTGCACATATACCACATTTTGTTTATCCAGTCATTGGTTGATGGACAGTGAGTTGCTTCTATCTTTTGTCAATTGTGTATAATGCTGCTGTGAACATCGGTGTGCAAAAATCTGTTCGAATCCCTGCTTTCAATTATTTTGGGTATATACTTAGTAGAGAGTTTGTCAGGTCTTGTGGTAATTCTGTATTTAGCTTTCGGAGGAACTGCCAAACTGTTTCCACAGTGGCTGGACCATTTTGCATTCTCAATAGCAATGAATGAGTGTCCCAAGTATAGCGAGGGGCTATGTAAAATGACAGCTTCCCGCCAAACTGAGAGGGAAATGTCAGACTGAAGAACAGCTTGGACAAGTCTAGCTTGGTGAGTAAATGAGCAATTATTAGGGGGTTTACATAGGGTCTTTGTCCTCAGCAGTGGGAGGAGAGATGACAGTTCTGAGCTTGATTGTTCATGCCTACCAGGAAGTTGGTGGGCCTTTTATAGTGTTTGCTACATGCAAATGAAGAATGAGCATAACTCTAAAAGAATGCAAGACTTTGCTCAAGATTAAAAGCAAATAGAGTTAAAGATTTTGTCAAGGCATGCAGGGGTGTGCATGACTTCTACAGAATGCTTCTTTGATTATGAGCAAAGAAGCAGATATTCATATTGTTTATGCAAGGAGGGAAAGGTCCGGTAGTTACAGCTTTACTGACTTTAAGATCGACTTATTTTCAGGCAATTGTTTCCTGAAGTAAATCTCTTGTGACTAGCTGAATCTAGCTTACAGTTTATTTTAAGGAAAGGACAGTAAAAGTTGGTGGCTGCTAAGTTACATATGTCACAAGGAATTTTCCTATTTCTCCACATCCTTTTCAACATATATAATTTTCTGATTTATTTTTTAGTGGTAGCCATTTTAGTGTGTGTGAAATGGTATCTCATTGCATTTAATTTACATTTCTCTAATACCTAGTGATGCTAAGCATCTTTTCATGTGCTTTTTAGCCATTTATATACCCGCTTTGGAGAAATGTCTATTCAAGTCTTTTTCTCATTTATTAATTTGGTTGTCTGTATTTTCATTGTAGAGTTGCAGAATTTCTTTATGTTTTCCGGTTATTAAAACCTTATCAGATATGTGGTTTTCAAATATTTTCTGTCATTTTAGTAGGCTCTCTTTTCACATTTATTGTAAAGACCTTTGATGTTTTTAAGTTTGAGGAGGTCCCATTTATCTCTTTTTTTCTTTTGTTGCTTGTGTTTTGGTGTAAAGTCTAAGAAACCATTGCCTAAAAAAAGATCCTCAAGATGCTTCTCTACATTTTTTTTTCTAGGAGTTTTATACTCCTGGTTCTTATATTTAGATATTTGATCCATTTTTAGTTAATTTTTATATATGGTGTGAGATAGGGGTCATTCTTCATTCTTTTGCATACGGATATCCAGTTCCCAAAGCACCATTTGTTGAAGAGACTATTCTTTCTAAATTGAATGGTCTTGGCAGCCATGTAAAAAAAAAATCAATTAGGGGAGTGCATGTGGCTCAAGCAGTTGAGCACCTGGCTCCCACATGGAAGGTACTGGGTTCAGTTCCTGGTGCCTCCTAAAAAACTAAAAACAAACAACAAGCAAAACAAAAGAAAACCAACTCAGGGAAGCTGATGTGGCTCAGTGGTTGAGCACCGGCTTCCCACATACGAGATCCCGGGTTCAATCCCTGGGCCCCCTATGAAAATTCAATTACTCATAGATCTGAGAGTCTATTTCTGAACTCAACATTTGGTTCCATTGGCCTACATGTCTATCCTTGTGCTAGTACCATGCTCTTTTGACGACTATAGCTTTATAATATTTTTTAAAGTCAGAAAGTGAGAGTCCTCCAACTTTTTCAAGATGTTTTTGTTTATTTGGGTCCCCTTACCCTTCCAAAAATGTTGTCTTAGTTGGGGGGACCTTCTATATATAAGATCATGTCATCTGCAAATAGTGGAATTTTTACTGTTTCCTTTCCAATTTGAATTCCTTTTATTTCATTTTCTTGCCTACCTGCTCGGCCTAAAACTTTTAGTACAATATTGAAAAACGGTGATTATACTGGGCTTCCTTCTTCTGTTCCAGATCTTAGAGGGAAAGCTTTCAGTCTTTCACCATTGAATAGGATGCTAGCTTTGAGTTTATCATATATACCCTTTATCATGTTGAGGAAGTTTCTTTCTATTCCTGTTTTCTTATGTGTATTTTATCAAGAATGGATGATGGGCTTTATCAAATGCCTTTTGCATAATTCAATAAATGAACTAGACCTAACAGACATATACATAACATTGCACCCCAATACTACAGGATATACATTATCATCAAATACATATGGATTGTTCTTCAGGATAGACCATATGTTGGGTTACAAAAAAGCCTCAATAAATTTAAAAAGATGGAAATTATACAAAGCATCTTTCTGACCATAATGGAATGAAGCTGGAAATCAATTATAGGCAGAGAACTGGAAAATCCACAAATATGTGGAAGTTAAATAATACTCTCTTAAATAATCAGTGTGTCAAAGAAGAAATTACAAGGGAAATCAGTAAATATCTTGGGCCAAATTAAAGTGAGAGCACAACAGATCAAAACATATGAGATGCAATAAAGGCAGTGCTGCCAGGGAAATGGATGGCCCTAAATGCTTGCATTAAATAAGAAAAAAAAGAGATAAAATCAAAGACCTACCTGCAAACCTGGAGGGATGAGGAAAAGAACAGCAATCTAAACCCAAAGCATGCAGAAGAAAAAAATAAGCAAATTAGAGCAGAAATAAATGAAACAGATAATTAAAAAAATAGAGAATATTAATAAAGCCAAAAAAGTTGGTTCTTTGAAAATAGCGATAAAATTGCTCAACCCTTAGTAGACTGACAAAGAGAAAAGATGCAAATAAAATCACAAATGAGAGGTGGTACATTATTAGTTACCCCACAGAAATAAGTAACATCATAAGAGGATACCATGAAGATCTTATTCTAACACATTAGACAATGTAGGTGAAATGGACAAATTCCTAGAAACACACAAAGGACTTATACTGACACTAGAAGAAACAGAAGATCTCAACAGATCAATAACAAGTATAGAGATTGAATCAGTCATCAAAAACCTCCCCCAAAAGAAAAACCCAGTACTAGATGGCTTCAGAGGGGAATTCTAACAATTATGGCCAAGAATAATTAATACAAATCCTGATCAAATTCTTCCAAAAAATTGAACAGAAGGTTTCAGTCTTTTGTGGACCCCAGAAAATCCTGTTTTTAAAGCTAATCCATTTCTGTGTTTGGAAACCTAACGCAGGAGGGGCCTTTAGATTAAATTCTTTCATTTAAGGAACTTTGGTTAGATTGAGTGACCCAGGGTGGCTCTGACTCCTCTGACTGGAGTCCTTTATAAAAGGAAGCATAAAAAGCCACAGACACAGAAAAAAGCTACAGGGGCGGAGAGGAATCCAGAAGCTGAGAGAGGAAGTCCCAGGAGCCAGAAGCTAAAATCAACAGAGCACAGAAGCTGAGAGGAAGCCACTTTATTATTTTTAAATTAGCAACTTTATTTCAAATTCACAAAAAATAAAAGAACAGAAAAAGGCAGCTCAACAAATTATGGAAACATTACTTCTAAAAAGTTCTTTTTCAGGCACTTTATCTCATCTAATTCCAACTGCTAACTCAGTTGTCCCTCTTGCATTCAGGAAGATACACAGATGAACGCAGATTAGTTAAATGACATATTATAGGCCTCTTATTAATTAAAAGAAAAAAAAGGAAGAAGAGAAAGAATGCACAATCCTATTCATATCTCACAAAACCAAATCCCATATTCTTTTTTTACCTCTTGAATTAATATAGAACCAATTTTGCTTTGTCTACAAAAACATTACAATGTTGTTGTTAACTATAGTCCATAAATGGCATTAGTTTTATTTTCCCATGTGTCACCACAGCTGTACTTGGGAGAGAGTATATTTGATGACACCTTGTTTTAGACACTTTTACTGCCTCAGAACCGTAAGCTCATAAGTTAATAAATCTCCACTGTAAAAGCCAATTCAGTTCTTGTGTATTGCTCTGGCAGTATTTAGCAGCCTAAAACAGCATGAAACTTCACCTAACTCATTACATACCAAAGCCATGTAAAGATACTCTAAGAAAAGAAAAGTACAGGCCAAATTCGCTTATGAATATAGAGGCAGAAATGCTTGCAAGTTGAATCCAACAGCACATTAAAAGAATTAGACGCCATGATCATGTGGGTTTTATCTCTGGTATGCAACGGTGGTTCAACAGAAGAAAATCAATTAATACAATATACCTCATTAACAAAACAAAGGCAAAAATCAGGTGAGCATCTCAATTGATGCAGAAAAAGCTTTTGACAAAATCCCCCTCAACCTGACACAATGAACTTGCCACTTTAAGCCTATTCTCTTGCCTCAGGGCCTTCACACATTCAGGGCCATTCTTTCCATAGCTCCCCCTCTTCCTCTGGAGCACTCCTTTCTTTCAGGTCTTCTTTAAAATCCCTTCTTCTAGGATATACCCAGCAGTACACACTCTCCCTCCCTTGCACTCTTCTTCCCTGCCACCACCCTAAAGTAGATGCCCCTGTTGTATAATCTCATTTTACTCTGTACTTTCCCATCAAAACAGTTAAAAAAATAAACTATTTTTCTAAGTGTTATTCAAATATCTGCCCCCCTTGCTAAGAACTAATCTCAGTTAAAGCAGGGTCTGTCTTTCTTCTCATGTACATAGCCCAGCTTTTGCTCAAACCCAGGTCTATTGTAGATCCCCGTTAAATAAGTGTTGAATGAATGAATGGATGGATGATTCATATGGAGTACCTAGTGTTTCCTAGACCAGGTGTCTGGTGCAGGGATAAGAATATTATTAACTTCTGCCCAAACACATTCATAATCTAGCATTGAAAATCGTCTTAAAACAGATAAACTAGCTTACCTCTTGGTGTTAAGCTAGGAAAAGACTTGTAACAATCTTTTTCCATTTATATTTTCATTTTTATATGTTAATTTCATTTTGGGGAATCAGACCATTCCAGTCTCAGAAACTCTGGGGCTGTGGGACCGTCTTCCAGGGAGGTTCTATGTGAACTTTTAATTTCCAACACACCCATGTAGGAACAGTAGTATACTTGGGCTCTTTGAATGTGCATTGAACCAGGAATCAGCTATAAACCGATATTCAGTGTGGAAAAGAAAAATAACTATTAGAATCCATTACCCAGATATGAAGAAATTAACTTCTTCTGGATTGATTTTTTTTTTTTTCCATTTAGCAGGAAAGAGAGGAAGGAAGAAAGGAGGAAGGAGGGGAGGAGGGAAGGAGAGGAGGCTTATACAATTCAAATTTCCAAGCCAGGTTATGTTTTTATTGTTTTAAACTGATAAATATGTAGTAGGATTTTAATTAAATAATAATTTTTATTTACCTCAAATGAGTGCAAGATTCTATTAAATGTTTTGGTAACTCATTTAATCCCAATGGAAATCTTAGGTGGTAGGTTCTTGGAGGTAGGTCCTCCAAGTTTCCTTTACAGATAAGGAATCTGAGGCACAGAGAGAGTGAGCGACTCTTCCAAAGTTAGAAAGCTGGGAGGCAGCAGTGCCCAGCTTTGATCATGGATGCCAGTCCCCAGAATCTGTGCTCTGAACCATTTTACTCCACTATTTCTCTTTATCAAGTATCATCTAGGTGCCGGATAGTTTTGCATATCTTTTTTTTTTTTTTGAGGTCCTGAGGCCAGGGATTGAACCCAGGACCTTGTGTGTGGGAAGCGGGAGCACAACCACTGAGCTACACAGGCTCCCCTTCATTTTATCTTTCACAATAAGCCAGTGACCCAGGGAATTTCAGATGAAGGAAAGGGCAGGGACTTGCTCAAGAGTCCCTCCGTAATTAGAAAGAGACAGAGCCAAAATTCATGCCTGGGTGTTTGGACTTTCAGTCCAATTTTTTTTTCATTCCCATCACAACTACCTGTCTGTTTCCACAATTTCCAGTTGTATGTGAAAACAACTGAGAGAATTAGAAATTTCCTCTCCACTCACATCCAGGACAGAAGCACTCTTTCCATTCTCCAAAGCACCAGGAGTTATTGTAATAATTAGTACTAAATAGTGGGTAGAGGCTCTTACTTTATCATAATAGAGATTTGCTAGTCATTAAATTCCTAGGAGACAGCATCGGACCGAGTTACCTTGGCTACCTCATCCAATCAGATTGGAGTGGGGAAGTTACCTGGTGTAAACTTGTTGGTCTCAGGATATTCTTCAATAGGATCTGCGAGCATCAGCATGGCTGGCAAGGGCGGTGAAACTTGTTAGAGTATACAGAATATTCACTCACATTCCACGCTTTGAAGTTTTGTAGTTCAACAGTAACAATAAATTAAGTGTCGGGATGCCTCATGTTTTATGATTATTTTGTACAAAGGACTCCTGATAAGCAAAGCTCACTCAGATACTTCATGTTTACAAGTCATAGAAAAAGCGATGTTGGAGAAATAAAGACAATTCCCACGTCAGGGAAGTGACAAAAACAATAACAAAAAAAGCCTCTTTTTCCTCTGAGGAGCAAATCTGCTGAGCCCAAGTAAGAGACTTAGCTTTTGAGGAATGTTACAAAAGATAATATGTCAAAGAAGAGAAGACATTTGTGTGTGTGTTCCTCTGGGGTGAACTTAAAATTTTTCTACCCATTTCCTTGTGCTTCCTACTTCCTTTTGAGAGTCATGATTTAGATTCCCATCAAAAGATTTATTTGAAAGAAGCTTCTTGTCCTATCGGGGCTGTTTGTTGCTCTCTCCTTCTTTTTCCTCCCTGTCAAGCTTTTGTAAATGAACAAAGTAACCACTTGTCCCATACAGGGTGCAAAGAAAGGTTTGGTGAGGGTTTTACTGTCCATTCAGGCTCTGTATTCAGCTAGTTGTAAGTGAAATCTTTGGAAACCACACAGCGGGAATACTTTGCTTAGGGCAGGGGGTGGGGAGGGAACTTTGAAAAACCTATTGAAACTCAGAGCTCTTGGGCAGAAACTGTTCTTTTTGGACTTCCTTATGGGTAGTACCGGAAATAAACACACACAGGAAGTCATTTAGCCTCTCTGTGAACTGCGTGTTGACATTTGTTAACCAAAAATCCTTTGTGGGTACTTTAAAAAAAAATTGTGTGTGTATGTGCAAGTATGTTTGTATATGTGTTTGTTTACATGTCTAGGGATGTGCACATGTGTATATAAATATTTTCTAATTCCCCCATGTCACAATGTTTGTAATGAGTGTTGCTAAAAGTAAAACTAACAACGGGGGGAAAAAGAATAACATAAATAAGTGTGGATACCCTTTGCAGCACTGCTTTTAGGAGATGAAACTAGATATCTGTAGTATATTTCTGAACAAATCATATCTAGCAGTCTGCTGGGGGGTCTTCTTCAGATGTACTTTGTCTTACACTAACTCCACTTACACCACCGTGTCATTATTTACTTGTAATGTTTGTTTCATGTTTTTTTGTCTTTACTTACATCGTCCTTGCTTAAGAACAGAGGTAACTTTAAAATCTTCAGTGAAGGGTCACCGATTCCCCGCTATATAGATGGTACAGGGTCTTATGTCAACTGGAAATACTGATTTAAAAAGTCAAAGTGGAAGGGTAATATACATTTTATAGGTGATAAGGCAGGTATATGAACAAAGGGATAGAATAGCAGTGACCAAGATGCAGCTACACATGAGGGCATCATGTGGGCCATTTGGTTTTTGGGGAGAGAAATCTACTCAACCTAGTAAAGGCGAAGGGAGAATTGGGATAGCGAAATCCTGGGCTCATATGAAACATCTTACAGGCCTATGAGATACCGCAAGCTTTTGGTTTTCTCCCTCCATCTGGGCAACACAGTTGCAACTCTGCTTCTCTCTGCATGTTTGCTCCTTTCACTCTGCCTAGTCAAAGATCATTGAATGGCAATTTCTACTCTAGATCACCAAAACAGAAAAAGAATGACTTAATATCTGCATACTGGAATATCTGGTGGAACTCAGAAACAAGAGTAGTTAGGTGTTGCAAGAAACTGGAACCAAAACCTAAAAAGTCATAATTAACTTTTCCTTCCATTTCCTGTGACCAAGATTGTCTGCTTAGTACTGTCTCATTATCCCTCCCTAAACCCCTTCCTCTGGCTTCCTCCCACCCCAGATAGACTTTGTCTGTTGCTCAGTTCACATAACCAAAGCCTAGCTCTTCCTCTACATCGCTTCTTAATTCAAGCATCTAATGGAGATTTACAATCCACCGGCTAGTCCATATTTCTGGGAGAAGCCACCTGATTGGCTCGGGTAGGTTCAGGTGACTGCCTGGTCAAGCTGGAGAAGTTACCTGGGATAGCTGCCTCTATATAGGGATATGTTTCAGCAGGAGCTGTGGGAAGATTAGCGGGGCTGCCAAGACTAATTATTGTAGGATGTTCTACTCTATTAGTATACACTAGTATATTTCATATATTTAAGTTGCACTTATAAGAAAGGCCATACATTCTCCTTAAAACTAACATTAGCAATATTTTTAGGTTGCCATTGCAATAGACTTGAAGTACTTTCAGAGTAAATTTATTAACTGTGTTCCTAGAATTACCTTGCAGCTTCTCCTTCCTGAGGAGGACACTCACCGATGCTGTCTGAGCAACTTTTAAAGGTGACAAATGTGGACAGTTTGAGTTGGCTCTTTTGTCATCGCTGGTAATTAATTAAATGTACGATAACTGTAGTGCATTACTGCATGACAGAGAGAGAAGGTATTAGTCCCTAACATTGAGTTGTTCCCATGCCTTCTCATGCTCTTTTGGATCCTCAGCTTTTTCTCTCTGTTTATATGAACACATACTGGTAATAGTTTTCTCTTTTAATCTCTCTTTTGGAGTGGAATATGTGGTTTATTCCTAAATGTTATTCTTGGGCAATGATAAATTGTCAGTCACATAACCCTCGTTCTGTGCCCTTTGAATCTTTAATCCTGACCTCTGTATTCGTACTAGCTGTGTATCCTTAGGCAGGTTATCTAATGTCTTGTAAGTCCTGGTTTCTTTGCAATAAAATGTGGATAACACCTGTCATTGGATAGTTCTGAGGATTCAGAGAGGCAATTCGTGAAGGACTCGGAGCGGCAAGTGTTCAATTAACATCGCTATTACGATGATCATCAGTGAACTTATTATTCTCGGAGATACGCTTGTAGCAGCTGTCTCTACTGACTGTGTCACATTCCCCATCCCAGTCCCTGCTTACTTCTGATTTCACCTGCAACTGTGTTGGGCAGTTCGGGCTCACCTAATGCTGGCAGCATCCCTACTGAGTTTATCTATGTGTCTTTCTTATTTGAGCCCCTGGGCCTTCTCTGATATCAAGAGGGCTCATTCTCCCATTCCCAGGCACAGCTTGGCAGTGCTAGGGATAGTAATCTCTTGAGAGAAACTCTTACCCAGTGGGTGATGGAAGCCAGTCGACCAATGCTCCAGCCTCCTGTCCTGCAATGGAAAATTCGGGGAGGCATTTTGAACACTCAGAGGTCCTAGCAGAAACCAGCGTGCTTATATTGGTTTTTCCTGCTTTCTTTCTCACAATCTTGGTCTTTTCCTCCTGATTTAGGAGATAACCTCCCCCCAAATCCACGTCCTTGTCTCAGAATCTGCTTTAGAGAGAACCCAAATGAAGACAGTGTTATTAGTAGAGTACTTGAGATCAAGGATTTTGGAGTTCCCTGCTTGGATTTGAATCCCAACTCAAATGATTAAGTTTTATGGCCATAAAATTTTTGTTATCTAGTTTATATGTATCTTAATTGCCTTGTCTATAAAATGCAGATAATATCAACTACCACATAAAATTGTTATAACAAATGTATTTACTAATACAGTATACCTATCAAGCACTTAATATAGTGTCTGATAGTAACTTGCATGTAAGTGTTAGCTATTATTATTTCCTTGTAGTACTCATTCGTATCCAGAAATCTTACAGTGCTGGTTATTCCCTTCTTTTTTGTTGCATTTTTTTTCTTAGTGCAGATTCCTTCTGCCCCTCCCTTTATCTTCCTTTTGTTTGCTAGTGCTAAGTAGACAGAACAGCAAGTGTTCCCTGGAGCTTTGTAATTTCTGGAAGCATGTAAGAGAGCCCTTCTTTTGTGCTGTGCTCCATTTTTTTCTTGCTCCAATGGCCCTGAGCCCTGATCTGTTGGCAGACACCAGATGCTGCTGCCAGCTCTTGGTTACTCAGAGGCTCTTTATCCAGATTTGCTCCTCTCTCTGGCTGTCTGCCTTTCGGCTGGTAGATGCTCCCTGGCGTTTCTCTCAGAGGGCATGCCAGAGAGGGAAAAGATAGTGGAACTCTGATTAGTCAATTACGGGGTCTAGAAAATTAGGACCTTTGGATCACAGAGTTTCAGTTTCTGATTCATCTCTATCCTCCATTATGATGGAACGTACAGAATCAGCATTTTGCAAATGCTGTGTATTTTACTTTGAGATGTAAATAAGATGCAATTAAATGCACAGATCTTTTGGCAAATATGTGCATTCGTGTAATGACCACTCAAAATAAGACAGCAAACATTTTCAGTCTTCTAGACAATTAACCTTATTTTCCTTTTTTAATCAATTCCCCTGAACTTCCCTAGCAACCATTTTCTGATTTTGATTGCTATGTATGTTTTCCCTCCTCTTGGAATTCATATAAATGAAATCATACTTATTGATACTTCTGTGCCTACCGTCTTTCACTCAGCATATTTTTGAGATTCATCCATGTTGTTACATGCATCAGAACTTTATTCTTTTTTATTGATGAGTAGTATTCCATTATATGAATATAAACTCAATTTTTTAATCCATTCTCTTGTTGATGGACATTTGGGTAATGTCTACTTTGGGGCTATTATGAATCAAGTTGTTATGCATATTCTTAGAAAAGACTTTTATTCACCTGTTTTTGTTTTGGATAAATAACTATTGATGGAATTATTGGGTCCCTTTTTTTTTTTTAAATGAGGTAGCAGGGCCAGTGATTGAACCCAGGACTTCGTATGTTGGAATCCAGCACTCAACCACTAAGCCACATCGGTCCCAATTATTGGACCTTAAAGTAGAAGTCTAGTAAATTTTATAGCAGCTGTATTCTTTTACTCCATCACCAACAATGTATGAGAGTTTCAGGTCCTCAAAAATTTCAGCAATGTTTAGTGTTATCAGGTATTTTTTGTTTGTTATATATTTTTGTTTTAAGTCTAGTGGGTTTAACCTGGTATCTTATTGTAGCATTATTTTACATTTTACTCATGACCAATGATTTTGAGCACCTTTCACGTGCTTACTGGCCATTCTAATATCTTCTTTTGTGAATTATCCTTTTAAATCTTTAATGGCCTTGCAGTCAAGCCAATTTGGCCAATATTTTTGAGCCCCTGTTCCCAATCAATCAAAGAAAAGTGCCAATGTCTGGGAGTTCTATGGAAAAGACAAAGAAGTTCCCTGAGTCATCCCTTCAGTAGCAGATGCTGTCAGAACAGTGGTCCATACCTTCTGGGCACTTACTTTTGCAGGACTTATCAATAGCATCCTGGGCTCTATTTGAGAACTTTCTTTTAGCATCTGGGGTGGGGGGAGCAGGTCAGAAGTACCAGGGAATTAATGCCCGCAGGAACACTCCTCAGCCAATAATGAATGGGAATTGGAGGTTAAATACCACCTCCCCCCTTCTTTGCCCTTTGGGTAGAATAGCTTTGAAGCTGATTCTATACTATTTTCCAGAGAATTGAGCTTCAGTTTTCCATAGTAATAAGTATTCAATGATAGAAACTTATTGATATACTTTTCTTCTTTTCTCTTTCCCTTTTCACATTTTTCAACTGATTTTCCCTGGGATCACTTCCAAAATGAACTACTTGTACTCAAATTTTTGTGCTATGCTCTTCCTAAGCGAAAATACTCTAAGCCATCTCGCCCACAAAGTGTATGTTAAGAGATGACTTATTGTGTGAAAGACTAATTTAAGAAATTTGATGAGCTATTTTGATGAAATTATAGCATTGTTTTCCTGGATAGCCACACAAATGAAAGGATCAGATGGGCATGGCAAAAAATCAGTAATGTCAGTGTCCAGTAGAAGAAAAAGTCCCTGTGGGCTGGCTGTTGGGGCTATTGGAATAGGTTTTCCAGAAAAGGTGGAGACTTGAGGTTAATTGAAGTATGAATTAAGAGGAAAGAAAAACACTCTAGGAGGAAGACTGGTTGTGACAATGGTGTGAATATGCAAGTCATATTTGGAATAATCTATCTGAAGCTGGAGATTATATGGAAAGGGAAAAAAAACAATAATTTTTGCAATATGAGTTTCTCAAGACACTAAGAAGTGTGGACTGTTTTTTTATAGGAGGTAGAAAGGCACTGAATACTTTTCAACAGAGGAGTAACAATAAAAACAGATTTTCAGAAAGAGTAATCTGCAGCCATTGTGTAGAGTCAACAAAGGTTTAAGGTAAAAATGTTCTGAGGCAGTTTCGGTGGCCCTGACATAAATTGATAAAACCATGAAAATGGATAGTGGTAGTTAGAACAGAAAGGAAAACATCCAGTCAGCAGAATTTGGTGACACTGATAACAGAAGTTGGAGGAGAGAGAAATGAGTCAAAGTGGTCCCGAGGCTTTAAGACAGTTGGTTTAGCAAGAGGGTCCTAGCATTAATTGAAATAAAGAAATTATGGGGCAGTTAAATTTTAGAGTAAAACAATTCACTTAATTTTCCACATAGTAATTTAAAGTTTGATTCCCTTTGTAGTGATAATTATACATCTACAGTTATTTTAAGATGTGGGACTGGAATTCAGGAGTTTGGACTGTTAAATTATATCTGAGAGTCATCCTCTTGGAAGTAATACTTACAGCTTTGAGCATGAATGAGATCACAAAGGAGGAAAGTTAAAAGAGTGAGGGACACAGAACTGAGGAATTAACACTGGGGAATGACCTCATTTAGGGAGAAGAAAGAAAAAGAGAGGCAAGTACATGACACAAGAATGAATAGTCAGAAGGATCATGGAGTCCAAGGGAAAGGTGAATTCAATGGAGGGGACAGAGTCCTTAGAAGAGCGGAAAAGGCGCTAGTAGTCTTGATCTCAAAGGGCTCTCAGCGTGGTTGGAGTGCTAAGATTTGCATAAATAATGAATAATACCAAGCAGCCTAATCACACGCTGAAGTGTTTGAGAACCACTGTGAGGGCTCTGTGAGAGCAGGAAGGCAAGGGGTCACCGTAAGCCAGAGGCATCAGGAGGGCATACAACTAGAGCATGAGCATTGCAAACGAGAAAGAGAAATGGATTTGTAGGAGGAAGACTACCATGAAGAAAGGCAAGGAGGACTGTCTTGATGATAATTAAACATTGAGGTGATGGTATTTTACAAACATGCATGTGCAGACCCAGCCTGCATATCCAAGAATTTTAAGACCCACGAGCTGATCTAAATATGAAGACAGATAAAATACTAACAGTGCCATTTGAAGACTTAGTCTTGAAGGAGCTACTTACAGAGGCACCCGAGATGGTGAGAATGATTGGTTTTAGTTTCCCTAGTTGCAGAACAGAAACCAGGATACTTTTGGGGGACAAGGTAAGATTTGTGGGTAGGTTCATTTATCTTTTGAAGTTACTGTATATGTAGTTGTTTCAGTATTGAGAACCAAGAATGAATATATTATCTTTATAAAAGTCCACCGTTACTATGCCAACACTTCTTTTCCCTTGGGAGGTATACATCTGTACATCTCCTTGGACTTTTGAACAACTGGGTAGCACACAGGATTAGGGTGATGATGGGAGATGAGGGTGGGGAAAGGCAGGCAGCCATATAAGTTGTCTAACTTAACAAGGATGCGTGCTCCAGTTTGTTATTTAAATATTTTAGATGGCTAACTACCACCAAGTCACTGAGGTAAATTTTCTTCTCCCTTTCCCAATATTTTGAGGCTATTGTGGGAGAACTGGCCCTGCATTTGAATTGCCAAGGTCCTTACTTTCTTTTGGTGACCCCAGGATGCCCGAACCTGTCTTCATAAAAGTTGTTTCTCTAAGTAGCTAATGATATCAGGATCTCTCCCGATGGGAAACACAATCTTGGATAAAAATTTCTTCTCCACTGGGTTTCCTGAATATAATGGCAATAAGATTAGCACATTTTCCCAGTCATTGAGTTGGCATATGCTCATAGATTTATAAATAGAATTTATTGTGAAAGTTACTGTGCTACTTGGGCAAGTGGCTATTGCAATTTGATGATAGAAAGTGTTCTTTGAAAAGAAACTATTATATGCCTTTATGTGCCAAGGCCATCTGAGAACAAAGACAGACAGAAGATACAAGTGAGTCTTGTTTTCAGTTCATTTTATCCTATATACAATTATGAATAAGCAGATATACTTGCATTTGGCAAATTGATATTTTCTTACTCTTGTACTGACATATTTTGAATTACAGGGAAGGACAGGTTGGTAGTAAAGGGTGATTTCAAATCCTCCACCATTTTACTGTATAGGCCGTGGAATGGTGATATGTTGGAATGTATTCATATTTCTGCTGATGTCTCCTATGGGAGAGAAATAGACTTATGGAATTTGAAGACCATTTAGATTCAGGCACCAATCTGTGCTTCAATCCAATCCTTGTAAATATTTTTGTTTACTGCATTCAGAAGAAACTTATGGTGAATTTCCAAGGTGAATTTTGTGATGAAAGGACATTTCTGTAATTGAAAATGTCACCTCTCCTGTCACCACTAAAATATATCTCATTTCTGAAGGAGGGAGTTGCATGTTACAACGAGAAGAAACGGTTTTCAATGAGATCCATTTCAATTAGCCTTGTGCTTTGAGATCCAGGCAAAATTCTAGTAGTGAAAAAAATAATTTTATTCTAGTCAGAACAGTATTTAATGCTTCCTCTTAAGACAGCAGCCATTTCCCTTCACCGGCTGATTCTTGTGTCATGATCATACATGTAAATGCATGCTGCTATATATAGCTGGCTTAGGATTTATGCAGAGCTGTCTTTACATTGCATTTCTTTTTTCTTGATAGTCTAGCTCCACAGTGAGAGTGTATCAAACTAGTAAGTCACGAGTGACCATGAGTCCTGGCTTCAGCTCCCAGTGGAACAGCAGCCAACCAGCTTGGAGTACATATTCCTTCCCAAGAGCAAGCTTACATTACCAGTCTCATACTAGCTACACCTACTGTACTGGACACCCTGCTGTAAGTACTCCATTTTCCTGTATTTCATCAACTGCATGCTTTAATCAGGTGCATTCGAATCCAGGCTGCTTTTCTGATCTCTGACTCTTCAAAGGCAAGAGTGTGCTACTTCTGAGTGTAAGAGATGAGCAACGGAGAATGTCTTACATGTTTAAATGACCTATGTTTGAGTGTGCTTTGTGTGAAAGCTGCTTCCTTCAAAGTTATTTCTAGATGTGCAGGTTGGCAGGAATTTTGGACTGGTGTTGATGTGGAGACCAGATTTATGTCTATTTCTGCTTTTATTGATATGGGTTCTTCCTGGTTATTTAGCTCGCTGCTTTTGCTCTGGGAGAGGGTGGCTTTCAAAATGGCACAGAGGAGTCAATAGAGCCTGGATTTTTCCGCCTTCATCAATAACCTTGTTGGTATAGTTTATAGTTATAGATATACAGATGTAATTCATTAGTAGGAGGTCTGCCAGTTACTACTACATGGAGCACTGAGGTTATTGGCACATATGATTCAAAGGGCAAGAGAAAAAATAGACCTTTATTAGAAGAGAAATGATCTCATGGAATTTGAGGCCCTTTTAAGGTAGGGTACCTGTTTCTACCAATATGCTTTTCGGTATCTCAATCCAATCCCCATGGACTAAGATTTTATGTTATAGCAAGTTACATTTTTCACACTTGGAAAAGGTCACAATGAATGTTGATTAGGAAGAGTTCTGTTTACCTCTGAAAATCTAAGTGCAGGACTCACAGGTAATGAGAGACCTTTGAAAGTCAAGTCTTCCTGAGGGCAAAATTTGTGCACCTCAGTTACTCCTCCAACTGGTCAGTCGTTGTAGACATGGATTCTTCTGCCTTTTACAAGGCCGGGTGTGGATTTCTGAACTTTGTTTGCATTTCAAGGTCATGGAATTATAAAGTGTCCAGGCTTCTACGTTAAGAGAGTATATCTCAAACATAGAGCCACTTAAAAGAAAACGCAAGGAATCCACTCAAAATGTAAATTAGTGTAACTTTGTTAAAAGGCGGTTTGGAAATAGCTATCAAAATTTAAATTGTGCATACTTTTTTACCTGATAATTGAACTTTTGGAATTTAATTGGACATGTGCAGGTTATCTGCGCAAGGATGAAGGATGATGTTAGCAATATTTTTCAAATGACTTGGAAAAAGAACCTAAATAGCCATCATTCATTTGCATTCATTCATCTATGTTTCATTAAAAATCGATTATGCATTATTAAGCATTTACCATGTCCCAGCACTCCTCTAGGTGAAAGAGGCACAGAAGTGAACAAGACCAAGTCCTTGCTTTCATGGGGCTTACATTCTAGTGCATAAACATGTAAATAAATACAAATATGATTACATATATAAACAAGTAAAATAAATAATAGGCAAACAAACAAGAAAACTTATAGCATCATGTTATATGCTCTGTAGAGCCTTAAAATAGGTACAGGTGGTAGAGAATGACTGGGCGGCTAATTGAGATTTTGTAGCCAGCCAAGGCCTCAACTGCGAGGCCAGGTTTTATCTGAGATCTGAATGAAAAGGGGGTGTACCCATTCAGAGCTCAGGAGGAAGAACATTCTAGACAGAGGAACAACTGGTGTGAAGGACCTGCGTTATGAATGGGCTTGGTACCTGGGGAAAGCCAACGTGTCTGGACCTGAGTTGGGGAAGAATGGAAGGAGATGAAGTTAGAGAGAAAGGCAGGGACCAGAGCATGGGGTGCTTTGTAATCCAGAGTAAGGAGTTTGGGTTTTATTTAAACATGATGGGAAGCCATTGGTATATTTTAATCAAGGCAATGAAATGACATAATTTATTTATTTTTGGACTCTGACTGCCAGGTAGAAAATTTCTAGTGGACGGTCAAGAAGGAAGGTAGGAAGTCAAGCGAGAAAGGTGTTACACACACACATGTACACGCCTACTGTTTGATGTCTGGGGGATCTGTTCAAAATTTCTGTAACTTTTTTATCATAATAAAAATTAAAATTTTCCTCAGTTACCAGTTCCATGTCTAAACGGTCTCATTAGCTTTTCCCTTTAAATATCATAGATGACAAATTACCAGTAATGAAGTGTTGCAATTCATATTCTTATTGGCCTCAAGGTCATCAAAAAGCAGCTGGCATTTATTGAGCAATTAATATTTTCCAAGCACTGCACTAAGCACCTTTATGGGCATTCTTTTTTATTTTTAAAATTTTCATGATAGCCCTAGGAAGTAGGTACTACTATTATCCGCATTTTATAGGTAAGTGAAATAAAGCGGAGAAAAATTAAGTATCGCGCCCCAGGCTACATAGCTAGTAGTGGAGCCTGAGATTCAAACGTTGAATAACTGCTAGCCAGTGTTCTTAGCCTTTGTATTATATTGACTGCTTGCCACGGATTCCCTGTGCCTTTATTTACATGCTGAGGACTATATATGATTGTACCCCAGATAAAACCCTTTCTGACTTCACTGGATTTAAATGTGCATATTACTCCTCAGAGAAGCATTTGCATTTATAAGATACACAATTTAAGTTTTAGCAGTAGGAATGAGGAATAGATGCTGTCCTGTCTTATAAACCGCTGTAATATTTACAGGGTGATTAGCCACTTGGGCTTCAAAACTCAGCAACTGATACTTTCTTTTGTTACCCTCCTGAGAGTAAAGGGAGTCAAGTATGGAAAGAAGAAGCAAAATATTAGAAAGTCCTTAAAAATAGTCATGGCTGTTGCACTTCTGATTTCGAGGATACTCTAAGGATCAATTTTAAAACCTGCTTGATGGTCTTCTATTATGTTAACATTTAAACTTTTCTTCTCTTTCAAATTTTCCTCCCATTTCTATTCAGATAATGTTAAACTCTTGACTCTAAGATAAGTGCTTATTTAGCTTTACTACAGTTTGTAAAAGGAATTCACATGATCTGGAAGTAAAACAGATGGGTGCTGTTGAGAACTGGGACAACAATAACCAAAAACTTTGCCTAGCCCATAATTTTTACTTAAGTCCATTTTGGACACCACAGTCCCTTAGAAATATTTAGGGCTTGAAAATGTGAGAGTAAATTCCGTAGTTTTCAAGCAATGTGAGATCCATGGAGGTTTTGTGGTTAAAACCACAGAAACGGAATTATTGTCTGAATAGAATCGCAGTGATTTCTTGAGTCATATAATTTAATAACCTTTAATGAAACTGTAAAAGCTCTGCCTGCCTTGTGAGACTCTGGCCCTCTTCTCCAAGTTGCTATTTGATTGAAGGTTTCCAGCTCTTTAACTAATTCCCTGGGGTTTCCCAGGCACCAGACAAAGTGATGCCTGTGTAGTGACTACATGTGACTCAAAGGGTACTCTTTTGCCTTCAGTCCCCTGCTGCTGAGGAATCCTGATATCCTCTAAGAGTCTGATTAGTTAATGGAAGTGGGTGGCTTTGTTAATATGTCAGAAGCAAGCCTCTACCTGACTAAGGGAAGACTTTCTCAGAGCCCACTTGGATATCACTGTATTCGTTTGCTGTTGGTACTGCAACAAATTACCAAGAAATTTGTGGCTTTCAAGCAACATACATTTATTCTCTCATAGTTCTGGAGGTCAGAAGTCCAAAATGGTTTTTCTGGGCCAAAACCAGGGTGCCAGCAGGGTTTCACTCCCTCCAAAGGATCTAGGGGAGAGTCTGTTTCCTTGCCTTTCCAGCTTCTAGAGTTTCCTATCTTGACTGCTGGCCCCTTCTTCCATCTTCCGGGCCAACAGCTAACCATCTTTAAAACTCCCTCTGCACTGTCTTCCTCTGTCTGTAGACAAATATCCCTCTGCCTCTGTATTAGTCAGCCAAGGGGTGCTGATGCAAAATACCAGAAATCTGTTGGCTTTTATAAAGGGCATTTATTTGGGGGTAGAAGCTTACTGTTACCAGGCCATAAAGCATAAGTTACTTCCCTCACCAAAGTCTATTGCCACATGTTGGAGCAAGATGGCTACCAACATCTGCCAAGGGTTCAGGCTTCCTGGGTTCCTCTTTTCCCAGGGTCCATTTCTCTCCGGGCTCAGCTGCTGTGTTCTTTCCACAAGGCGAGCTGTAGGCTATCAGGCGAATTGCTCTGTCTCTCTCCCCAGGGCTTCTGCCGTGTATAAGGAGCCATCTCTGTTCCTCTGCGTTCTTCTCCTGTGTGTTCACTTCCTGGGCTCCAGCTCAAAAACTCCCAACTCTGTCCTTTGCCATGTCTTTTCTCTATGAGTGCCCGCCCACCACGGGGTGGGGACTCAACGCCTACTGACATGGCCCAATCAAAGTCCTAATCATAATGTAATCAATTAAAAGTGATACCCCTGACAGACCAGTTTACAAATATAATCCAATAACAATTTTTGGAATTCATAAACAATGCCAAACTGCTACAGCTTCCTTCTTATAAGGATACTTGTGGTTACATTTAGAGCCCACCTGGATAATCTGGGATAATCCCCATCTCAAGATCTATAATTTAACCATGTCTTCAAATTTCCTTTTGCCATATAGGATAACATTCACAGGTTCTGGTGGATTAACATTATTCAGCCTACCACAATCATAAAATCCAGTGGCTCAATGGCTAACCGCTGAGCCATTAGATAAGTCGTGAAGGCGTCCTGAAATCAATGAGGCTTATTTCATGGACAGAGATCATCTGAGAGGGGTGGGGGACGGAAATGATGCCATCTGGCAATTCAAAATTGTTGAAACTCATTAATTCAAGTTTGGTTTCTCTGTAGCCAGTTTTCTACCTATAAATTGTGGTAGATGGTAACTAACCACTTGAAAACATGTATATTAAAAGAAACGTGAATATGAGGTTATTAAAGCTCTACTAATGCTTAATCCACTGCACTAGTAAATGGAGAAGCCACACAACATGTCCAGGCATCTAGGATGGATTCTTCATCTATGGATATTACATAGCAAAAAGAAATATTCAAAATATTCAAGTAGTGCAGTAATATCACAAGGTATAAGCAAATATTAAATATATTATACTTTAATTATCTAAGGAAGCTAAATGGTATAAATTGTAAATTTCTTACCTAGGGATATTATTCGTAGCACATTTCATTCAGGTTATAAGTTGAATCGAGTCTATCCAAAAGACACGTTCAAATCCTAGCTGCTGGACCTGCAGATTTGACCTTATTTGGAAATAGGATCTTTGAAGATGTGATTAGTTGAGATGGAAGCTCAACTGGGTTAGAGTGGGCCCTAATCCCATATGTCTGGTGTCTCATAAGAAGTGGAGAGGTGGAGAGGAGTCACAAAGACGCAGAGGAGAACAGATGAAGACAAGACAAAAGAACATGTGGACACGGAGGCAGAGTCTACACACTAAGAAGGCCCAAGATTGCCAGCACATATCAGAAACTAGAAGAGGCAAGGGACGATTCTCCCCTCCATGCTTCAGGTGAAGCAATGCCTTTCTGATGCCTTGATTTTGGTCTTCCAGGCTTCAGGGCTGTGATACAATAAATTTCTATTGTTTTAAGCCATTCAGTTTGTGGTACAGCCGTAGCAATCTGAGACGATTCATAAAATTATTCTCACGATTTCCAAAATGTGTATTGAACGGTATTTGTGTTGATGTTGTATTTTATTTGATACTTCTGTCCCAGCTAAATGAGGCCCCTGTCTGCATCATGACTTCCTATAGCGAACTCCTTCAAATTGTAAACAATTCCTGTCAAATTGACATACATTAAGTGATTGGGGATCATGCTCAGCCAAAAGGAGGGGAAACCTTGGGCTGCCACTCATACTTATTCTCTCCCTGCATCTGCTCCACTTTTCCATCCTTTCTTGTCTCACATTGGAAATGACTTTTCCATCTGGTGAACCCGGGGAGATGGAGAGAAGGGGGGAAGGTGAAAAATAGATGGGGATTATTGATTCTAGTTGCTGAAGCCAGGAACCTTTGTATTTTTTTTCTTTGTTCCTAGTGAAGAAACACATGATCACTTTGTACCCCACTGAGGCCAATTAAGACAGTGAATGCCAACCTTGAGGCAGTGACCTGTGGAGCCCAGTTAATAAAGGGGAAAGAAGAGGAGAAGGAAATCTAAAAGCAGTAGGAGTGTGCTCAGGAGTTCACACTGCAAAGAGGTAGTGAAGGCTTCTGCTAAGGTCTTGTGTATCCTTCAGGAGAAGAATTGGCAGGCAGAGAAAGAAGAATGGGCAGGCTAGTGCTAAACTTCACTTTCCAGAAAACATCCGCATGAAAAGGGTGAAGGCATAGCACTTTCTTGCTGGAACATTCTCTCTATTAGTCATTAAATGTGTTTCCAAGGAGTCACTCCCTAGAAACTTGTTTGAAAAGTGCAAGGACATATGCACCCAACAGGAGTTAAGTTAAATAAAACAAGGGTTCCCAAGTCTTTGGGGAAAACATCCCCCCTACAAACAACAGTCTATTCCACAGCATCCAGAAGTCTCACTAGATTCTTCCTGAACCCCATCCCTAAGTCTCCCCATGGCAGGGCCAAGCATTTCTTTTGCAAGTTTACCAAAGAAGTTGGAGGAGATCATAAGTGTCCTTTCTTCTACATAAGTGATTTTATGCTTCACAGCTATTCACCAACTTCAGAAGTAAACAACAAGTATTCTTGTATCAGATACCTAGCTCCAATCCAGTCCCTAAGCCATACAGATGTCTTGGAAACACATCGTGCTTGACTGTAGTTTCTCAGATGAAACACATGTTCTAGAATTTAGATTTTTCCCAGTAATCCCAATTACTGTTATTCTGTTTACTAATGTGTAAAAGTGTGTTGATACTTTAACAAACAGTATGGCTGAATACTAACTTAATTAATGACACTGGGCAAACTCTTTGGGCTATGGAAAACATTTCAAGGAATACTAAAAATGGCCAATTTTTAGGGAAATAATGACCAGATCTTCAGCTTCCATGAGTTTTCTTTTATAAACTGATTTACCTGATAACTCACCAATATTCCAATACCTAGGATCACCATAGATCCCATCTTCCACAGTTTATGCTTATTTTCTGGTATGGTTATTAATAGTATCCCCTTTCACTCACAAAAGTGTTCAGGTTTGGAAGATATATTACATGGTCTCCGTACCACCTCCCTTCACAAAAGAAGGAATATGCCTTGCAAATAAATCTTACTTTGGTTCATTGCCTCAGGGTGTAAAAACTTCACAACAGAGTACCAACAAAGGAGATGCCTCATGTAATGATTAATCAGGCACCATAAACCAATGGGGCTCCCCATCTTTCCTATCTGTATGTATGTGTCTGTGTGCATATATACATATGTATACTGAGGGTAAAAAATAGTCTTATCATGTCATCATGGTCCAGAACTTATATTCTCTGCAATTATTCAAACATAAATGAAAATTTTAGATAATTTTAAAAATTGGAATGAAAGCATGTACATTTTCAAAAGTCTTCTAGGGTGGTTGGGAAGAGAGAGTTTGAAGACCACTGCTCAAAGCTACTTTTCCCTAAACCTTTTTCCCCCATATTATGGAGGCTGCTCTCAGTGGAAGAGTAGTCCAGAGTGCTGGCTCTCTTAGGCCCTGCCCAGCTCTTCTGAAGGCCAAGTTGTTATATACATGCGGTACACGTGCATGTCTGTCATATTACACCATGTCGAAGGCTATCACTTTTTCCCCAATGAAATCTCCTATAAGACTCATTAAATAAAGCAGGTAAAACCATGGTTGTCTTCATTGAAGTTGGGATAGGGAACTTCAGCAGTTAAGATTCTTTGCTGCTCGTAACAGGATATCCAACTGGCAGTGGCTTCAAAAAGAGAGCTTTGTATTAACTGTCTTAATAAAAAGTCTGGATTTAGAGGTGGGCATTTATATTGGCGAAAGATGACTGCTACAATTCCACCCATGCCACATGCATGGTATTGCCATGCCCTCGCAAAGAAGCAGAGTCTAAACGCCCTCTCCTTGAGTCTGGGCTGGCTTTGTGAATCACTTCTAATTTATATTATAAATTGCAGTGGAAGTGAGGCTGTGTGAGTGCTGCATCTAGGCCAGAAAAGACCATGCAGCATCTACCTGGTTCTCTAGAAAAGCTTGGTTTCTGCACGCTCTCTCTCAGGACACTCCGTTTTTGAACCCAGTCACCATTCTGTGAGGAAGCCCAAGTCACATGCAGAGGCCATACATAGTTGCCCTGGTCGATATTCGCAGCTGAGCCCAGTCTTCTCCTCTTCTCAGCTCAGGTACAAGACTTGTGGCTGAAGAGTCTCCAGATGATTCCACTCTCCAGTTCTTTGAGCCATTTCCAGATGTTTGCATCTTCCCATGTAATTTTGTTTGAAAAATTTCCTTGCTTTTCTTTATAATTTTGCTTCAGACAGGTACCTTAACTTATTTTTTGCCTAGTTTGGAATTTTACATAAATGCAAAAGATATTATATGTATTTTTGCAATTTTGTGGGTTTTGCTAAACATATTTTGTGCAATTCACCCAATATGATGTGATTAGCTGTAGTTCATTCAATTTCATGATTGTGCTTATTTCACTGTAGGAATATGCCACCACTGATTTATTCGTTTTAATGTTGATTGAATAACATCACGTAGGCTGTTTTTGTTTTTTATTATGATGAGAATTTCTGTCTCCAGGTACATATGTTACCTACGACAAGGAGTGGAATTGCTGAGTTTACGGTATGGTGGGTTTAAGTTATCTGGGTAATGTCAGATTGTGGCTCTATGACAACCTATTGTTGAGCATAAACCTTTCTTATTTCCTCTTGTATAAAAAGCTTATGGTATCTTTTCTTCATTTTTCTATTGGGATATTTGTCTTTTTCCTTGGTGACTTGTGACATTTCTTTACATAAATAGAAAATACTCTTTTGTCAATTAGGTATACAGCAAATACTTTCTCTCAGTTTGCCACTTATATTTCATTATTTCTTATGTCTTCTGATGAACAATGTTCTTAATTTAAATATAGAAGAATTAGTTGATTTTTTTTTAACAGTCAATGCTTTTAGTGTGTTGTTTGAGGAATACTTCTATAGCAGTTTGGCATTATTTATGAATTCCAAAAACAGATATTGGATTATGTTTGTAAACTGGTCTGTCCCTCTGGGCATATTAGATTATATTGGATTCAGAGATTTCACTTTTACTTGATTAAATAATGATTAAGGCTTTGATTGGGCCACATCAGTAGGATGTTGCATCCCTGCTCCCTTGGTGGGCAGGGACTCACAGAGAAAAGACATGGCAGAGAACAAGTTTGGAGTTTTCTGGGAAGTAAACACATAGGAGAAGAACACAGAGGAATAGAGACAGCTCCAGAGACATGGCAGAGGCCACAGGAAGAGAGATGAGCCGTTTGCCTGATTGTCTACAGCTGACCTGGTGAAGAGACACAAGCCTGAGCCCAGAGAGAATCGAGGCCCAGGGAGAGAGACAAGGCCTAGAGAGCCTGATGGCCTACAGCTGATATTGTAAGAAGCTGGGACCACAGAGTCAAGAGGAAGACTGAATGTCGCAGCCATCTTGCTCCAACACGTGGCAACAGACTTTGGTGAGGGAAGTAACTTATGCTTTATGGCCTCGTAACTGTAAGCTTCTATCCCAAATAAATACCCTTTATAAAAGCCCACAGATTTCTGGTATTTTTTATCAGCACCCCTTTGGCTGACTAACACAACTTCCTTACCACAAGGTAGATGACAGCTGTCTCTTCCCTCCTCTGTCCCCCCTCCGTGGACAGCTAGAACAAATAAGCCACACTTTTACCTAGTTTCTATAAGAAATACACTGTCAGTAATTTTTTGAGTGATTTTTATACTGGAAATTTGAGGGATGACTAAGAAGATAATACATTCAGAGAAGTTTTGTAGTATATAACATCCTACCTCCTTATTTCTCTTATCTTCTATGGGGCCACAAGTAGTTCTCAGCAATAAAAGTATTCCACATTTAATTAGGCCCCATTAGGACCTTAGATTCTACCCCAGACAAGATTATCAAGGAATTATTTGGAACAAATCAACTGTTATCCCTAAAAATTTCTCTTGAGGTAGAACTGAGACTTAGCAATGGAAGCCCATTACTCTTAATGTTCTGGAACTTCCTTTTCTTCCCTCAATAATATATCATGCATATCCTTTCTTGTTAAAAATATGGAAACTTTCTTCATTTTAATTATTGCTTCATATCTAATAATATGGCTTTATGATGAAGTGTTTAATTATTCCCTTATAGATGGACATTTAGATGGTCCCCATTTGTTCTTTATTATCATAATGATAGAGTCAATGCATGTACACTCGCACGCACACAATGTACATGCGGGTATGTGTATCCCTATATATTTGTGAAGCTGTTTCTTTGGAATTGTTTCTGAGAAGTGGAATTGCTTTGACTAATGATACCTTCATTTAACACTTTGTGGCAGCTGCCAGTTTGCTTTCCTGCCCATGTGGGTGGAGGCCCATGCTTCACCACACTACTACCTGTATTGGCTATCAGTCACCTACACTTTTGTTAATCTGCACGAAAGTGGTGTTTTATTGCTTTAATTTGCATTTCTCTCATCACTGTAGAGGCCAACTGTCTTTTCCACTGTTTATCAACCATTTATAATTCTTTAAGACTTTACCTCCTTCACTGAATAAAAGAGTGATAATCTAGAGCAGCATAACTTAGGAGACATTTGCCATTTTACCTCATTGCATTTTCATTAGAAAAGCAATAGAATTAAATTCCTATCATCTGCAAATTGCTGTGTTTGTGACTCTTGGTTCTCAACCTAAAATGTCAAATTGCTCACCATACCGGAAAGTGATGGACATGTGCAGGTTTTCTGTCTTAAAGATTTGAGTTTTGGTGTTTTCAAATAAGATGAAAAAAAAAAAAAAAAAGGTTCTCAAAACACTTTCACAAATATTATCTAGCACGATCCATTACATGTTGGTAATATTTTTAAATCAACAGGTGTTAAATTTAATAAAGCAAAACCCGGTAAAAATGCGAATCAATTTATTACTGTAAAGGTTCTTAAACAAGTGTTATATATTTGAGATTCGAATCCATGGTCCATAGAAAAAGCTTTTAGTGAAAGTATTTTAAAATGGTAATGACTGAATGTAATAAAAATATAAAGGAAAGCCTGAGAAATCACAAAATTCAGAGTAAGAGGGAATAGTGGTAGGGCACCTGGGTACCTCTACTCTCTTGATGATGTCCTATTTCTGAAGCTGGGGGTTGGGGACACAGGTATTTGTATATATGTTTTATGTTTTCTCATATTTGTAAAGTAGTTCTTAAGAATTAAAATCTCGGTGCTTCCCTTTTTCCATTTTTACAGTAGCACATAAATAAAGATTGACCCTTTGGAGTTTATGATCACATCTGAGGGGTTCAAAAGCCAGTACAATTGGCCGCGATTCAGTGTATGGTTTGCAGAACCAATTCACCAGTTCCCAGTGGCCTGGATTCCTGTACCTAATCTAACAGAGGCAGACAATCTCATTATAGCAATCACTCTAATTCTTTTAGTTTAGATCGCCCCCCAAGTAAGAGAAAACAAAGTTTTTAAAGCCATCTGCATAAAAGGATGAAACATAGTCATGGCACAGGACTCAACAAGTCTATACAAAACCACTCCCGTAAAACATTTTTCAATTTAGGTTTTTAAATTCATTCTATCATTATGATAATAAAGAACAAATGCAGACTCTCTAAGTGTTCATTAATAAGGGAACAATTAAATACTTTGTAATAAAACTATATTATTAGATGCTATGTAGTAATTAAAAGGAAGATAGATTCCATATTTTTAACAAGGAAGGATATTCATGATACATTCTTGAGGGAAGGAAAGGAAGTTCCAAAACAGTGAGATGGGCTTTCATCTGTGTGAAGGCCCATTTCTAGCTTAGCCAACTGTTTTCCTTGATTGATAGTTTGTATCTATTATAATACAGTGAAGATGCTGACAAGCTCCTATGCTTTTTGAATAGAGATGATAAGCTTTTTAAATCTCCCAAAATGTGTTTGTTATCAAGACCTAAGAAGAAGTGTGACCAACTTCACCTGGCCACATATGTGGACATCTGTCTTACTTTGAAGGATTAATAAATTGAAAGGCTAATAATTTTGAGTTTGGACTTTATGCATTAAAATGCACAGTTATTTTGTGATGTGGTCTCTTCAGAGCATGGAGACCTCACTAATTTATAGAAATATAAAATTTGTTGGCAAAGATTTTTACTGATGGACATGAATAAATAGATAGCCTCAGTTTGGGGGAGGGACATATTTAATGGAGAAACATTTGGACCTGACCATTGGCTTTGCTTTCACACTCAAGAACCGTAGCAGAGATTTACCCTGTGTTCAACACAGCTATCAGTGGCTGTTAACATTTATGGCACAATTCATTTAGGTTTTTATGAGTCCTTCATATTCCCTTTATGATCCCAAACAGGAAATGTCAGTGTAGGGAATGAGTAACACGGTACAACAAAATCTCTTTAATTTTCTTTTTTATGTTAATATTCACTAAAGCACTAAACCCAGGAGGCATCCTTGCCTCAGTCTCAGGCACTGTGTACAGTTTGGAGGTCCCCATTGATTATCTGAATGGAGTTTCTTACTGCCGAGTGATATTGTCTTCTTCAACCCAATTTGAGGAAATATAGTTTAGGGACAGAGACTTGACATATTAAGGCACATAACGCCATTAATTTAATTGCTTTATTAATTTACTTACTTGTTGCTTATTTATTGAGTTCCTACTATGTGCCAGGCAATCTTCTAGGTTCTGTATGGTACTTGTGCAGGCAGTCACACAGCTGCATGCTGTAAAAGCAGTCCCCAAAACCTCAGTGGCTAAACAAACTAGATGTTTATTTCTTATTTGTGTGTATTCCACTCAGATATAAATGAATATTTTGGATATATCTCATTTTTTCAACAAATCTGGAAGGTAAGTGTTGTTGTTTCCCCCTTTTAGAGATGAGGAAACAGACATTCAGAGAGTTTAAATAACTTCTCCCAGGTCATACAGTTGATGAAGAAGCTGAATCCGATTTATACCTGAGTCTGACTCTAAGGTCCATCCTTTTAACCATGATGCTATCGTTCTTGCTCAACAGTGACAACTTTTTTTCTATTCCATGCATGAAACAATGCAAAAGAAAATTTCTGACAACTCAAAAAAAAATGGCTGCTCCTAAGCCAATGTATATCTTACAGAGACATTTTAAATATTTATTAATTTAAAATTTTTCTAAAGTAAACATGCTTTGTTTTAAAAATAATTTTAGTTTTGAAAGAATTTTAAATTTGCAGATGTAAATATAATACAAGGCCAATATAAAGAATTCTAATATACCACCTACTGAGACGCATAGAATTACCAATCTATAACATTTTGCCAAATTTGTTATATTGTTTTATCATTCTTACTATCTATCATCTATCTATCTATCTATCTATCTATCTATCTATCTATCTATCTATCTATCTATCTATCT
>JAKSZT010054202.1:13239310-13430523 GCA_026826555.1 Tolypeutes matacus
TCTATCTATCTATCTATCTATCTATCTATCTATCTATCTATCTATCTCTATATCATCTATTTTCTAAATATTTGATAGTAGGTTGCACATATCATGTCCTTGAATGCTTAATACTTCCATGTTTATTTACTAAGAATAAGGATATTCACTTATGCAGCCCCATGAAGCACAATTTTCAAGTTCAATAAATTCACCATTTATATAATGCATATAGTTTTTATTGCAATTTTTCAATTCTTTCAATAATATTCTTTGGTAACTTACTAATCCATTATTAGATCTAATACAGGATCATGCATTGCATTTAATTGCTGCTGTTGCTTTACTCTCTTTTTTGTTTTATTGGTGAAGTCATATCTACAACATAAAATTTCCCAAATAGACTGCTCCCAAGCATCCAATTCAATGAGATAATCACATTCAAAAAGTTGCACTACCCTCACCACCATCCATTACAAAAACTTTTCATTTCTCCCCCACAGAAACCCTGCACCCATATGCATTAGCACTCCATTCCCCCTCCCTGCCAAACCTGGTAACCTGTACTCTACTTTGTGTCTTTATGCATTTACTTATTCTAGGTATTTCATGTAAGTGGAATCATACAATATCTGTCCTCTTATGTCTGACTTAATGATTCAATATGATGTCTTCAAATTTTGCCAATGTTATAACATATAATATAGATGAATAATCATTCCTTTATATGGATGAATAATATTCCATTGTATGTATATACCACATTTTGTTTATCCATTCTTTGTTGATGGACACTTGAGTTGCTTCTACTTTTAGCCTATTGAAAATAATGCTGCTATGAACATAGTTGTACAAATTTCTGTTCGAGTCCCTGCTTTCATGTTATTTTGGGTATAAACCTAGAAACAAGATTTCCAGGTAATATTGTAGTTCTCTGTTTAACTTCTTGAGGAGCTGCTAAACTTGTTTCAACATGAGCTGCACCATTTAACATTCATGTTCGTTTTCAAGATGGTTTTGGCTATTCAGAGTCCCTTGCCCTTTCATATGAATTTGATGATTAGTTTTTCCACTTCTGCCAAGAAGGCTGTTAGAATGTGGATTGAGATTTCACTAGATCTAAAAATCTCTTTGGGTGGTACTGACATCTTAACAATATAAAGTCTTCTAATCCATGACCATGGATTAGCATTCCATTTATTTAGGTCTTCTTTAATTTCTTTCAGCAATGATTTGTAGTTTACCATGCACAAATCCTTTATATATTTGGCTAAATTTATTTCTAGCTATTTTATCCTTATAGTTGCTACTGTACATGGAATTATTTTCTGGATTTCCTTTTTGGATTGTTCATTGTTGGTGTATAGAACATCACTTATTTTGTGTGTGTATGTTGATCTGGTACTTTGCCAATTTGCTGAGCTCATTTATTAGCTCTAATAGTTTCCTTGTCATTTCTTTTGGATTTTCTATACCTATAAGAAGATATAGTCTCCAAATAGATAGTTTTACTTCTCCCTTTCCAATTTGGTTACCTTCTATTTCTTTTTCTTACCTAATTTCTCTAGCTAACACTTCTAGTGTAATGGGAAAGCGGTCACCCTTGTCTTGTTCCTGATCATTGGGGAAAACTTTCAGTTTTTACCATTGAGTATGATGCTAGTTTTGGATTTTCATATATGCCCTTTATCATTTTGAGAAATTTGCTTTAAATTCCTAGTTTTCTGAATATTTTTATCAAGAAGGGGTGCTGAGTCTTGTCAAATGCTTTTCCTGCATCAATGGAGATGATCTTGTGTGTATTTTCCTTTGTTCTATGAAAGTTATATGTTTCATTGATTTCATAATTTTCTTATGTTAAACTAACTTGCATTCCTACAATAAATTCTACTTGATTGTGGTGTATAATCCTTGTAATGTGCTGTGGGACTCAGCTAGAATTTTGTTGAGGATTTTTGCTTCTATATTCATAAGGGATATTTCTTATTTTCAGAAAAGAATATCTGTAATTTTTTTGTTGAGATATCATTACATGGCTTTGTTATTAAGGTGATGCTTGTCTCATAAAATGAAATAAGAAGTCTTCCCTCCTAAAATTTTTGGAATAGTTTGTAAAGGATTGGTATTAACTCTTCTTTGAACGTTTAGTAAAATTTACCAGTGAAGCTGTCTGGTCCTAGAATTTTCTTTGTTGGGAGGATTTTGATTATTAATTCAATCTCTTTAGTTGTTATTGGTCTGTTGATATTGTATTTTACTTCTTGAGTCAGTTTAGGTAATATATGTGTTTCTAGGAATTTGTCTATTTCATTTCTGTTATTTAATATATTGGTGTACAATTGTTCAAAGTATTCTCTTATAATTCTTTTTATTTGTGTAAACCAGTAGTAATGCCCCTATTTTATTTTAATTATTTGCATCCTTTCTCTTTTTGTCTTTGTTTGTCTAGCTAAAATTTGTCAGTCTTCTTGATCTTTTCAAAGAACCAAATTTTGGTTAGCTGAATCTCTATTCTTTCTATTTCATTTTATTTCTGCTGTAATCTTTATTATTTCCTTCCTTCTACTCACTTTGGGTTTGGTTTGCACTTCTCTTTTAGTTTCACCAAGAGTAAGTTAGGTCCTGCAGTGAGATCTTTATTCTTTTTTAATGTAAGCATTTGGAGCTATAAAATTCCTGCTGAGAACTGTCTTTCTTGCATCCCTTAATTTTTGTTGTGTCCTGATTTTGTTTGCTTTCATCTCAACATATTTCCAAATTTCACTTGTGATTTTTTCTTTGACCCTTTAGTTATTTAAGAGGGTATTGTTTAATTCCCATCTATTTGTGAATTTTCAAGCTTTCTCCAGGGTATTGATTCCTATATTCATTCCATGGTGGTTAGAGAAGAAAATTTGTATATTGTTAAGATGTCAATTCTACCCAAACTGATTTACAGATTCAACACAATCCCAATAAAAATCCCAACAGCCTTTTTTTGTAAAAGTAGAAAAGCCAATAATCAAATTTATTTGGAAGGGTAGGTGCCCCAAATAACCAAAAATTTCTTAAGAAAGAACAACAAAGTTTGAAGACTCTCACTTCCTGACTTTAAATTATATTACTTAGCTACAGTGGTAAAAAACAGCATGGTACTGGCATAAGGACAGAAAGATTGTCCAATGGAACTAAATCAAGAACTCAGAAATCAACCCTCACATCTACAGCCAAGTGATTTTTGTCAAGGCAAAATCTTGACAACTATCCAAAGAAGAAATATAAATGGTGAAGAAACACATGAAAAAAATGTTCAACATTACTAGCAATTAGGGAAATGCAAATCAAAACTACAATGAGATATCATTTACCCTCTATTAGCCTGGCCACTATTAAAAAGTTGGAAAACTGTAAATGTTGGAGAGGTTGTGGAACATTTATTCACTGTTGATGGGAATGTAGTATGGTACAGCCAATGTGGAGGACTGTTTGGCAGTTCCTAAGAAACTTAAATATAGATTTGCCATGGGACCCAGCAATACCATTGCTACATATATACCCAGAAGAACTGAGAGCAGTGACATGAATAGACATCTGCACACCGATGTTCATAGCATTGTTATTCACCATAGCCAAAAGTTGGAAACAACCCAGGTGTCCATCAACTGATGCATGAATAAACAAATTGTATATACATATGGTGAAATATTATGTTAGCTGTAAGAAAAAATGAAGTCATGGAGCATATGACAACATGGATGAATCTGGAGAACATTATGTTGAGTGAAGCAAGCCAGACACAAAAGGACAAATTGTGCTATTATGAGCTAAATATATTATGTGAAATATAAATATATTATGTGAAATATGAATATGGGTAAAATTACATATATAAGACTATTTTTCTATGAAGCTGAACAAATGTAGGTTCATCCTACAAAATGTTAATATCAGACAAAAGGAAAACAATTTACTAAGTGAATGAGGCCATAGAGTATTACATATTGTATGATTCCATTTATATAAAATGTAAATATAAATCAAATTTATAAGGACCATGCAGTTTTAATCTTTTTGTCAGCCTCTGCCTTTTGAAAGAGATTGGAGATTTAATTCATTTACATTTATGGTATCTACTGAGAATATAAGACTTACTCTGTCATTTTGTTGTGTGGTTTTCATATGCCTTATATAAATTTTTTCATCCCTTGATTCTTCCATTACTCCCTCTTTTTGTATTTAGTTCTTTTGCAGTTAACCCTTCTGTTTATATATTTTTCTGATATTTCTTTGTGTTTACTATGGGACTTAAAGGTATATCTTAAGTCTGTAACAATCATTTGATTTGATACAAACTTAACTTTGATAGCATACACAAACTATATTTCTATACACCTGTGTTCCCCAACTTTCTGTTGCTCTTATCACAAATTACATTTTCATAATTTATGAGTCCAAAACTATAAATACATCATTTATTTTGATTTTAGATTCTGCAATACATAAAAAGTGGAGTTACAACAAAAATATAATAGTACTGGTATTTGTATTTATCCATGTGGTTACTTTTACCTGAGATCTTTATTTCTTCATGTGGATCTCCTCTTTTGTCTATTGTCCTTTCCTTTCAGCCTAAAGAATTCCCTTTAGTATTTCTTATAGGGCCAGTCTATGCTGACAAACTCCCTCAGCTTCTATTTCTCTGTGAATGTCTTAATATCTCCCTTATTTTTGAAAGACAGTTTTGCCAGATATAGAATTCTTTGTTGGCATTTTTTGCTTCCAGCACTTTAAATGCTGCCTTCTTGCCCCCTTGGTTTCTGATGAGAAATTGACATTTAATTGTATTGAGGCTCCCTTTTACATGATGTGCTTTTTCTCTTTTATTGCTTTCAGAACTCTCTATTTTGGCATTTGACTGTTGGATTATCTTATGTCTTGCTTTATATCTATTTGGGTTTTCCCCTGTTCAAAGTTCATTGAGTTTCTTGGATGTATATATTCATGTCTTTTGTTAAATTTGGGAAAATTTCACCCATTGTTTTTTGAAATATTCCTCTGCCCCTTTCTCTCTTTCTTTACCTCCTGGGACTCCCATAAAGTACATATATATAAGTGTGCTTGTTGGTTTCCCATAGGTCTCTCAGGCTCTATTTACTTTTCTTCCTTCTATTTTCTTTTTTCTTTTTGTTCCTCAGACTGAATAATTTCAATTGTTTTATCTTCATGTTTACTGATTCTTTCTTTTGCCAGCTCCAATTTGCTGTTGAACCCCAGTTAAGGGATTTTTATGTCTATTGCTATGGTCTTAAACACAGTGAAATCCCTTTTTATGACTTCTATCTCTTAATGACATTCTCTTTCTGTTCAACTATCATTTTTCTGACTACCTTTAATTCTTCACCTGTGTTTTCATTTGGCTCTTTGTGCCTATTTAGGATAGCTTTAAAAAAGTCTTTATCTTGTATGTCCAAGGTCTGGCTCTACTTATTGATGGTTTCTAATGTTGTCTTTCTCCTTTGTATGGGCCGTCATTTTCTGTTTCTTTGTATATATTGAAATATTTTTCTTTCACACTGGATATTTTGATATTTTGATTTGTTATCTCTGGAATTCAGTCATTGAAGCATCTGTTCCTTATGCTTGAATCCAGCTGGTGTTATGAACAAGATTTCTGTGAATGCCAGGAGCTAATAAAAATAAAAGAAGGAAAGAAGATAGTAAACATCTTTCCCAGTCTTTATAGCTTGATCTGAGTAGTCTCCTTCAAAGTTTAGCCATCATAACAATGGGCATAAATAACAGCCCAATGTGAAAGTGTAAGGTCCTCCTGGTGATTTTTGAGTATGTTTCTTGTTCTGGGTATGTGTACATGGCCTTAGGAATTCTCCCATTTACACAAATTTGAATGTTCCCAGTCATAGGTGCTGTATTATGTGTCTAAATGCCACTAATCCTTTACCCCAGGAAGCTGTGATTTTATTTCATTCTTACAGCATATTAGCTGTCCTATGGGACTGTTCATGCTGGAAATGTTCTGCTATGGTAAGTCTGTGGCAAGTGTCCTGATTCAGTCTTTCAGGGTGCTCCCAGAGAGGTTGGTATAGACATACATGCATCCTAGTGTGTGCATAAGGGCTACTCTGAACCCTCTGGAACTCAGACCAAGGTCCTGCTCTGGGAGTGCAGACAAGCTGTGCACTAAGTTGCAAAAGCTTTGGGTAAATGGTCAGCATGGGTGCCATGAGGTTCTACCATTTTTAAGTTACCTTTTTCTTGATTCAGCACTTGCCTGTAACTGCAACCCTTTATCTGTTTTCCTGAGCTCTGAGAAAGATGGTTCTGCCAGTTTTTGCTTGAGGCTTAAAGCTTCTATGGGAGGTGAAATGCTAGAGCATCTCACTCCACCATCTTGGTGATGTCTCTCCCATGCTTGGTTTTTATATTAAGAATTTTAGTCCTATTTACCATTGCCAATTATGAAATGATTGTGATGCAAGGGAACTTGTGAAACTTGCTGCAAATTATTTGATACAGAAACTCTATTCCCAAATACTCCCCTCGCCTAAAATGTATAGGAACATTATTCCACATTTAACTCATTAGCATATCCAAAAGATCTTTTTGTAAACCATTACTTTTTTACATTATCCCTCAAAATAGTCTGCAGTTTCTGGGTTTATATTTATTCAACATGCCTCTACCATCATTCTCATCTCCACTCTCCTGGCATCTAACTTTTCTTAAGTTTAGCTATTTAATTTGGAACTTATTCGGAAGCCTATATAATAGGTTAAACCTCTGTCAGTATATGTTTCTCTCAAAATCTAGACCAGTGGGATTCCTCAGCCATATAAGGATGAAAGATTATATGAAATCCTCTTCTAACCCTATCACTCAGTTTTTCTTTCAGTGACTTCACTTTGCTTTCATTGTGTATTTTACTCATGGCATCTTTTGTCTGCCTAAGGATAAAAGGTATAAGCTCACTCTTGAACTTTGGAACACAAAAGTAATTCAACATGGGACATTTATATGGAAGAGTAGCCCATTGCTTTACTGTCCATAAATCGTGCAATTACTAGAGAATAAGGAACCCTACTAAGTGATGCTGTACCTCAGAAATATTTACAATTGTAAACCTGTTTGAGAAAAACCTTGAAATTGTTAAATGATATGTACATGCAGGAAAGAAAGTCTCTCTTTTGTTCTTCCTAATTCTACTAAAGCATGCAACTTTCGAAAGACTAAAAAAAAAATAATAGTGTTTTTTTTTCTCTAAAGACAGGAGAATACTATAATTGTTTTCAGAGGAAATTAAACAGATGCAAGTACTCCATAATGGCTAGAAGCAGAAGTCAAGTAAGACTTTTTTAAAAGAAAATTTAGGTATTTTGACCAGATCATCTCTACTGACATACCATCTCACTCCTCTTTCCCTTTCTTATTTCCTATTGTCGCCCATAAGGTTGATACTGTGCAACAAGCAGATAATATAGTAATCAGAAGACCTAAATTTGTGCCCTGATTTTGCCAATTATTCATTTGTAAGTTTTGTGCAAATCATTTGTAAGTTTTGACTTTGTTTTCGTCTCTGTAAAGTAATATTTTAAGTGAAAGAACATAATAAATATATAATGTTACATTTCTGGAAAATGGTAATATCATCAAAATTTAAAATAAAATCCATAGGATTTTATAACTCAAACATTGAAGCCTAAAGTAAATCAGGGACTATAATTAGTAGAACAATTATAAACATGTTCTTTCATCAATTGAAACGAATGTACCACACTAATGCAAGGTGTTAATAATAGGATGGTATTTGGGAACTTTGTATTTTATGCATGATTTTTCTGTAAACTTACAGCTTCTCTAATAAAAAAGAAAAGAAAAAGAAAACATCTCAGAGTGCAACCATTAAAAATAAATAAATACACAGATGGGTGAGTGAATGAATGAATGAATGAATGAATAAAATGTCAACTTCATGACAATGAAAATTTTCTATTTCAGTCTAGCGCCCTGTCTATTCTGGGGTCTCCATCAGGCCTGCACCATCCTAAATCCAAAGTTTTCTTTTGTATGCCTTCATTCTAAGCTTTTCTTATAGTCCTCCTATTATCAAAAAAGCATTATTTAAATTAAGTAGGGACAGATTTACAGATTATTCATTTATGCATTCCTGCATCATGGAGCAAATATTAACCCTCCCTCCTACATGCCAATCCTTCTTCCTACTTTGTTCCTGGTCCCTTCTGCCATGACTATTTCTTTGGACTTGGTGAATTAACTTTCTTACTCCTTGGTACTCTAACTCGCCTTGTGCTCCCACTGCAGGGGATGAAGAGAGACACTTAAATTTCCCTTAATTCTCAATTTAGTATATGTATCACTTTCTCCAAGAAGTCCTTCTTGACTCAACCCTCTGTCCTCCACATTGCAATATTGCTGCACATTTGCAAAAATAAATATACTATTGTGTAGCCTTATATAAATTTGTTTCTGGGGGAAATGTGCTTTGAATTACAAAATACTTAAAATATTCTTTTAAAAGATAGATTGTTTCTAAATGGAGAATGGCTTATATATTTCTTCATTCATTTGTTAATTCTTTTGACAACTATCTCTTGAGCATCTGCTAGATGCCACATGTTGATCCAGATGCTTGGGATGCAGAAATGAATAAAATGTAATCGCTCAAGGAGTTCATAGTTTAAGGGGTAAAACTGCCTTTGTTTTTATAATCAGGATAACTTTACAGAAGAAAGGATGCTCCAATGGAGTCTTGTAAAGTTAAGTTAGCCATGCGTGTGGGAGGTAATTAAAAGCAGACAAAACAGTAAGTGAAAAGGCTTATTTCCTCCTATCTCACCAGACTCTCTGGACCCTGACTGATCTGTCATGTGAGGGAATTGGATTAGATGAGTGGTCCTATCTCTGTAAATTCGATGCCCCTAGGCTTGCTTTTGGGTTTCAAACACCCATTGTATGAAAGGTAACTCGCTAGGCTCTATGGGAAAATGTTAAGCCTGTCCTCAAGGAACTTATCCTTCAGTTAGGTAAAACAAAACATTTTCTTCTCTTCAGCTAGCCAATCAATAGCTGCGGCTTGTTTAGGAAGATTATAAGCTCTTCTCTAGGTTCATAATAACTGGGAACTGTGATTACTTACTCATATCTGTTCTGGTGGGGAAGGAGGAGTGGAAGAATTTACATCAGGCATTTTACTATCCTTGTTCTACTCTTAGAGGTTAAATTTGGCCAGTTACCCAAAATCTTATTCAAACAAAATTTGAAGAAATGTATTATAAAATTAAAAAAAAAAAAAAAAACCCTGAAAGCCAGAGTGTCATTTTTATGGGTAGCCACCTCATTAACAACAAATCTTCAACTTTAAGAGTTTGTTCTTCTTAACAACTAGCCCAATATGTGTAGTCAATCAAAGCAGTTAGGTGTGTGCGGGGCTGCAAAGAGTAAACTCAGATTTCATGTGCTCGACTAACCCCACCCCTCAGATATGACTCTCCCACAGAACTGTACAGTTTTGGAGGGTGAGGTTCACTGGCTTGGTTGGTTGATCCCTGAATCCCCAGCAGTTAGGGCAGACCCTCTTCCCAGGCAACATTCAATATGTACCTGCTTCCTGTGTTGAGTGAAAAAACGAAAAGTTCTCTGAGATAGTTTGTGTAACTTTTCAGGCTGTCAAGATAGATGAAGGAATTTTACATCTGCAGATCATAAAGAAGATGTGAAAGACTGTCAGATATTCAGCTGGAGTCAACGGTGCATGAAGAAGGAGAGTTTAGAAGTGATGTTATTTCTGAAATAAAATTTTATGAATCTTGCATATAACCAAATAACAAGCTGGCTTTTCATTTACACAATGAAGTGAATATTAAGGTATTCATAAGACTAGGAGAGAAATATAAAGTTATTCTGATGGAATAAAGGTTTAAATGCAAAGAATGAACATATTTTATAGACTTATCTCAGCATGTAACAAATTTTGATGAATACATTGTAGACCATGGGTGTAGAATTCATTTATGCAGATTTTTATGGCATAGTCCATTAGAATTCTTGAAATGCATTTAGCTTATGTTTAATAAAAACTCCAAAAATGTATAATTTTCTTTTGTGTCTCTGTCTTTCTCTTTTTCTTCTAACCTATTTATGCAAGACAGGCTACTCTTATTGTTGCGTGTAACTTTGAGAGAAATTCATTATTCGTTACATTATTTGGAGAAATGTTTCCATTCTATGAAGTGCCTCCTTCCATTTAAACTTTGTAATGTTTAAAGTTAGGGACACAGTCCTGCCTTCATCAAGGCACCCTTTAAATTAGCACAATAGATTAAAATGTTGATTATAAAAATTTCTTTAGATGTGAAAACTTCAATTTAAGGGCTTGTTAATTATAAATTTAGCCTCTTTATCTTCAAATTACTGCAGATTTTCTTAAATCCTACTGCAATTGCTTTTCTGGAAGTCCTTGCCTAATATTATTTTTCTATAACAAGTGTAGTATTTCAAAGAGATGCAATTTGACTTTGTAAGGATGCTCCATGGACTTAATGCTATAGGATAGAGTTATAATGAGGGCCATTCATTACTTGAAGGCATAGACACCATTGGATGAGTTCAAAATGGACCAGCTTCATCCTGAACTCAAACATCGAACTGCTTTTGTTGAGTATTTCTCAGATACCCAAATTTATTAGAAAAATATTATGTTAGTAGTATGATTACCCAAAAGAAAAGGAAAGAAAAAAAAAAAAAGTACCATAGTACCTTCTTACCACAGATTTTACTTATTCTTCCATAGCAAACCTGGTGCTCAACTTTTGATATTTCACAGAATCAGTTAATATGCAAGAAGAATAATGTGAAACATTGCTAGAAAGAATTAACTTGAAAAAGATGTAAATAACTAATTTTATAACACTGCCTTCTAGAATTTACATCCCAAACATTACTGGACAGAGGTAAAGACGTTCCTGAGCTTGGCTCAATTTAGGAATTTGACATTGGCTTGAATGTATTTCTTGAGATGAAATTTTTAAGTGGTTTTTTTTTTTTTTTTTTTACATTAAAAAGAGTCTTTCCCATGAAATCCATGTGATTAAATATAATGAGGGTTTTTTTTTCCTTTGCAAAGTAAATAACCTTCTTTCCATGTGTATATTGATATAAACTTTCAGTACATTTGTTTTATGATTTAGCACAGATGGTTTCTCCCTTGTTTGAGTCTGAAAATGGATTTCCTTTTGGGTCCCCTGGAGTTTGTTCTCTTTGATGGTTAGAGAGTAGGTGTTAGCTTTTCTTAGAAATCATATTTAAAGAGAACTATTGTTATGCCTATAAAATGTTTTTTTTTTTTAATTTGTGTATACTTCAAAATAAATGCACTATAGTAGTATCTGTTGTTAGAAAAGATTACAATTTATGTTCTCATGATAAGAACATTTTCCAAAGACTCATAAGAAAGTCCCATGATATTTTAAGAAAAAATACATGAAAATCTATTATATTAAAATAGGTGCTTGGCATTTATTGTACCATTTATTTCATGTATTTTGTTTGTGTCAGCATAAGTTTCAAAGGCATATTATTTTATCTGTTTCTCACATTTAGGTAGACATAATAAAATTAATCAAAATAAGTAGGCTATAATATAAAGATCTTTACCAGTATGATGAATAAGACTTAAATAATTCTTTCTGTATTTTATCTAAGCTATTCTTAGTTGCTAAATATGTTTCTAGGTTAATATCATTTAGTCGGGCATTAGTACTTGGTATTTTCTAAACTATTTCCAATCATTACCTTATAACTGACAAAACAACACCATGAAGTACACAGTGTTGTGTTCTCTAACGTCATAGATACTAAGAAATAGGAGACTTAGGTGAAATACCTTAGAGGACCCAGGATTTGGGAGAAAGAGATTCAGTAAATATTAGTTCATAGTTTTTTTTGGTGGGAGCAATTCTTTCTTTGGAGACATGACATTGAACAGATCTCCTCATCCTTATATTATATCTTTCCCAATTGGAACATTCCATCCTTGACACATCATGTTGAGATGTGCCTTATGATAATAGTAGAGCTGACAACATTTATAGAGTGCTAATGATAGTTGGCAATGGACAACACTCTTTAGACATTACTTCATTTAATTCGACTAATTACTCATGAGGTAGGGGCAGTTATCACTATTTTACAGATGAGGAAACTTCGGTTTAAAGATTAGAAACTGATGTAGTATCATACAATTGGATCTATAGTATAGTTTAAAAGCAGATAGAATGTTTTTTACCAATATATTATATCATGAAGAGAATTTGCTGAACCAGAAAGCCAGGACAAATCCTGTCATTAGGAAGGATATTGTAAAAACCCTATTCTAATTCTTTAAATTACTGTTGGACAAACATAATTAAGCCTCAAAAGTAACTCATCAGATTAAGATCCTTCATTATAATTGAATCCTTTTAGGTTTGGGTATTGCTAGAAACACAGAGCTGTTATAAAATGTGGGACTTCACAATTCAAAAGTCTTTCTACTTTGGTAGTAGTTTCTCTACTAAAGTTAGCTAAGCAAACAGATAATTCATGTCTGGTATATGGATCTTGCCAAACTCATTTCCCCCTGGTCCCAGTACGTTTTCAAATGTTCTCCTGGCATGGCATGGGCTTGTTTGCCTTCAAGCTTCTTCACCTTGTTTCCAATCCTGCTTTGCATGGATCCCACATGCCCTCTTGCCACCACTTCAGCTCCTATGCATGCTTCCTTACACTTGCTCATTGTCACTGAAATGCCTTGTAAATCTTTAAAGATCCCAAATGCAACTGATATGTGATTTGGGCCAGTGTCTATAGAATCAATACGAATTTTTTAAAAACCCAGTGTATAAGTGCTGTGATTCAGTGGTAGTGGTGAGTGAGGTGGTATAAATGAAAAGCTGGGCTGCAGATGAAAACTAAATCAATATATGCTAAATGATTGGATAGCTATGTTCTTCATGCAGCTTTGTCAGCCTACATCGTCCTTTGGATGTCATTCCTTATGTTCGAGAAATCTAGCTAAATCTTCCATGCATTTGCTGTGCATATATCTAAGTCTCTTTCTCTAGTACCGTACAATTTTGAATTTGCAGTATTTTTGCTCATTTTATTAAGGAGCAAAACAGCTTTGCAGAGAAACACTATCCATCAATAGGAAGTAATGAGATTTTTCTGTACATATACTGGGCTTTCTTATGCCACCATAAGTTGCTCATGGGCTACACACACTGTCCTTTCCAAGTTGGGTTGAATTTTGTTTGTATGTATTTGGCCACCAATTTGGAATTGGCAGGGACGGGCCACAGCAAGTCAAAAGAAAGCCGACTTCATTCACAAAATAGCTCACGGCCCTGGCATTTTGTTTTTAGACTTCCCAAATGGAAACTAGCAGGTTAATCTGCACATGATTACACTTAACCATTAAAAAAGTAAGAAATACAAAATATTAACTAAACTTTCCAATCCCTCTGAATATCCTGATTCCTTGAAGTAAAGGTATAGTGTCAATATTGCCCTGAGGTTATTCTCCTCATCTACACAATTCTTAAAGTTTTCTCCTGACCATCTCTCAACACTCTCCCCACTCTTAAATGACTAATATATAGTCCTATATTAAAAAGCACAGACACATACAATACACACAATTTCCACTGGTCTTAAAAAGTAAATAAATCAGGAGGTCCCAGAAAGCTGATAGAAGTGGAAGGAATCTCATGATCTACATAGGAGATGTTATGTGCAGATACTAAAGTTTTCCCCCGTTTGGAGTTCTCAGATATTTAACCTGCTTCTATTGATCAGTGCAACAAAGGATGTTACAACTACAGAAACTGGATATTAAAAAAAATTCTGTGTCCTGTTCTCTAAATGAAACCTGCCTTTGAAATAGTGATTAGCCATTGGTAATTCAATTGATGGAATATAACATGTTAGACCAGCTATTATAGTCACCATAATAAGCACATGATAGAATAGTTGCCATTTTTCTGTTTCACTATCATTTCTCACAATAGATGGCTGTCCCCATGACCCTCTCTTATTCATCCTTTCTCCTTTTCTCACCACCACTTTTCAAACCATATGAGTGGAAACCAGGGCATTGTTTGATCTCATTCATTCAATAAGCACATGCATTCTTTGCAAGATGTTAGAGTATAGAGAAATAAAACACAATCCCTACCACTGGATTCTTGCATTCTAGTAGGGGAGAAAGGTATATTAGGAATTAAGAAATAAATAGCAATGCTCAATACAATGTAATAGCTGATAGAAGAGATATGCACATGGTACAGTGGAAACATCAGGGGGAGAACATGCTTAGCTTCCCTAAGATAAGGATGAGGGGGAAAGGATGGACATCTGCAGGCAGAGATCAAGCTGAGCTTGACTTAACTTCTCAGGTCCAAACACTAAGATGTCCTAAAGACCTGTGCATGATAATTTTTTAACACATTTCAAGGACTTTTTATCCCTACAGGTTACTTCCATTTTCAACTCTTCTCCTGCATACACAGATTCGGTTTTACCCCATATCAAGTAAAAAGGGAAACATAGCTCCATCATCAATTTCCTCAAAAATATTCATGCACACTAAGCTTCTCTGACCTTGAGTAAGTTTGCTGAATATTTTGTGATCCCAAAGTGGGGATAACAGATGTCATGCCTCCTACCATCTCCCTGGCTTGCCCCTCTCCTCTTCTTTCTTTATATACCCCTGGGATCAAAGAAATATCATTCCTGAATCTCTTCAGAGTAATCAAATATCCTTTTTAAAATTTATCACCATTTCCCTAAACTACTCATCTATCCTAACTAGGCTTATCAGAAAATTTTCTCAGCAAAGGCTTTTCACCCCTAAGCAGGAATTGTCATCCCAGCTGTTAAGAGAATAACACTTTTTGAGACATAGAAAGCTTCACTGAGATGCTGAAAGCTTCTTTGAGTAAATGAATAACCTTAGGCAATTCCTAACTAAACAAAACTAGTTACTATTTTTTGAGTGCATACTATGTGCTAGGTTCTGTTTGAAGCATGTTAAGGATAGTAGCTCATCACATTTAGTAACAAACTTCTGTGGTAGTCATAGTAATGTTCTGATTTTACTGAAGGCACACAGAGGCAAAGTCACTAGACCAAAGTTTAACAGCTAATGAATTGTGAATTAGTGTTCAAACCCAGAGGGATTGACGTAAGCTGTGCTCTTAAATATTATATTGTATTATGGTCAAGGGGGGCATTGAATAGCATTTTGAGTCTGTCAAAATATCCTAAGTGTCTTGGATATCAGTTTGGAAGTTGTAAGTTACACCTAAAATAATAGCAATTTAAACAAATTACGAATGTATTCCCATTACATATAAAATTGTAAGAATAATGCATAAGTTGACACATCACATCTCACATCCATTGGCTAGAGCGCAATCATGTAGAGACACTTAGTTAAAAAGAGAGGCTGATAAATCAGGTTTTTGTTTTGACGGTCACGTACTAACTAAATTTGTAATACTATGTAAAAGGAGAAAAGATTTTGGGAGCACCCAGCAGTCTGTTAACTCTTCATATTTATCCTTACATTCTTTTAAAGCTAGTTCTTTTCTAAATAGTTTTCCATTAGATTTTGGCTACAAAAGAACTTTGAGAGTAACCAGATATAACAGACACATCTTTGCTTTGGCTCTGTATTTTCATACCTCCATTTCTGCAGAACATGGACACATGGAATCATTAGGGTGGAATATTTCATGATATATGGACATCTTTTGCATTTAAAACAACATCACAAGAGGTCAGATGCATTCATAATACCTACAAATACAACCTAATTCTTTGACAAGGAGTTGGCCTATGATTTTGCTGAAGTCAGGGACACAAGTATAGGCTGGCATCTGTTTTCTGAGTGAGCTAAAAACATATATCAGGGGCTTGATAACCTGATGATACTGAGGAAGTCTTTGACCTTTCAACATTAATAGAACATTAATTGTTCATTCCTTTCAATTGGATCATGAATCACGAGTTGGTTAGTAAATAAGTTCTCTGAAAAGAGCAAATGAATCCTGTAAAGCAATAAATATGACACTGTGGGAGGGGCTTTGTGTTTTTAAAGTTGTGTGTCATTTATGAAATGAATCCTGAACTCTAATTGATACTGTGCTCATTTTAACAAGGTCAAATGTATTGCAGAGCAAAACATGACAGCAGTGAATCCCTGGATTGCTTCAAAAGTAGATATAGGATGTGTGGATCATGCTAGATAAAAAGGTTTCCTGTGGTGGCTAACAGTCTGCTTATTCTGGTACTGTATGCAAGACATCGTGTTAGGTGGTGGAAATATAGCAGTGAACAAAAACAAAACCTCTGCTTTTATGGATCTTTCATTACATATGGGGGGAAAGAGCAATACATAAATTAAAGAATAACAATCTGACCTGTCCTATGGTGTTAAATGTTAAGAAGAAAATAAGCGGAGTAAAGGTTACACAGAAAGGGCACTAGTTAGGGTGCTAGTTAAGGTGGTCAGGAGAGGCCCTTTGGTGAGATGACATTTGAATAGAGCTCTGATCAAAATGGGGAGTGAGCCAAGTAGAAGTCGTAACCAGTGCAATGGCTGTGGGTTGGGAGAGTCTTGGGACATTAAGGAAACTAGTATGGCTGGAGCAGAGTGAGCATGAGGGCCTATGGAAAGAGATGAGGTCTGAGATGTGTCTGGGGAACAGATCTTGTAGAGACTTATAAAGCCAATGTAGGGATTGTATATTACCCTAAGTGAGATAAGCTGTTAAGTGTTGATCATTTTTACTCCTATTAATAGAGAAAAGACATTATCCTCTGTTCCCTATGAAAGGAGACAAACTCAACAGTCAGTGTTTCCATGTATGGGTGATTGTTTCTTCTTCTAATTCATTTAAAATCCAACCTGAATAATTTATAGTTAAGGATCCTTGCATAATAGAGGAAAGGAGGAGGAAGAGAAAATTTTGATGAATATCTACTACATCATTTCCATAATTGGGCACAAGGTGATTTATAACTTTCTCTTTCTATCCCCATTTCATATTCCCTAGACCATCAGCCAGACCTTTACCTAAACAGAGTTTGCAAACTGTAGGTTAAATTAATCCTTCATTCTCAAAAGGTCTGAAAGGTTTGAATTCTTAGTGTTAGTGCCTTTTGATTTTCCTGTCACTTTCCAATGGATCTGAAAATTTCAAGAGGCATCTCAGAGACTCTCCTGGGTTCCAGACATATTCCTCCCAGCCCCCACTGTGTAATAGCAACCCAGTTTCCTCTTAGTAAGTGGGATCTATTACCCTAAAAAAATATTAGTCACTTTCTTTGTCCATTACTTCAGTAGCTCAAAGAGTACAAAATGGCTAAGTGATGGTGTCAGCTTCCAATTCAGTGGAATCTTATTGCATCACCTGGTCAGAGCATTCTTTTCTTAAACTAAGAGCTAAGAACTAAATTAGCAGAGTCCAAATTTGGAGGAACAGGAAGCAAAAAATTCTATGAGTAGGCATTAGTTGTAACAGACCGCTCTTACTTCCACCATAGTATTCTTACTGTGGTAGAATCAGGAGTCAATATTGCTATACCACATCCTATAGGTTAATATGCCAAACATTCAGGGTTGTTTCCCAACAGATGACATGCCCAAGTCTTCAATAAGCTACATTACTATTTTATCAGGCCAGCTGCTTCTGGATAATGTCTTATATGGTAAGAACAGTGAATTCCAGAGGTATGAGCCCATTTCTGGACTTTTTGCTGTGGCATGAGACTCTTACTTGGGAAGAAGTGTTTTATGAGATGATGATGCTTTCATAAGATTACAGAGAAGAAATGCAAATCAAAATCTGGAATAAGCATTTACACATTTGACAACAAATCCCTGCTCCTCTTGTGATAGAATGGTCCAGTATAACCAAATTGCCACCAGATGGCTGGTTATTCCCGCTAGGATTGGAAACATATGGCGGGATCTGCTTTGGTCTCTAACACTTGCAGGTGAGTCACTCAACAATGGTGAGTGCCTGATCAGCCTTGGTGAAGGAAGTCCATGCTTTTGAACACATAGATACCCTCAGTCGTTGCTGCCGTGGTTACTTTTTAAATGAATACAATCAGTAAGCAACAAGATGGCTAGAAAAAGAGGCTGTTGAGTCCACTGAGTGTGACTTCTTTTCTACCCGATTATTGAGAGCTTCCTATGTTGTGGATGGAATTTGGTTATAATTCATTTGGAACAAAAATATCTTTGCATGTGCCTATTAGAAATCCATCCACATATCTTCTCCTCACACTTTCTTGTACCAATCTTCCAATTCTGTCCTTTTCACGTCCCTGACCATTTATCCAAAACATTAGCCACTGCCTATGAATCAGCATATATCCTTTCCTCTGGCCATCTCTAAATTTAGAGGAAGGGACAATAGAATATACTGCTCAAACGTCTATCCAGCAAGATGTTTTCTCTTCATTGCTGTCTAGTTGGAGCACAGATGCTAAAGCAATCTATTTCCAGTTGCATTCAGCCTATCAAGCTATATACCAAGCCCTGATTTTCTCCTCAGTCACAGTGTTCCTAAATTCTCCGGAAGCCTTGAGTGTATACTGAGGTGAAAGAGCAGTGCTATATGTCACTTGATTGCACAACTGAATTCTGCTTTTAGGACGTGTTCCAGGTCAATCTCGTCTTTTCCATTTCCACTTGGTCAATTGCTGGTGCATATGCCTGGCCTTCTGGATTAGTAGGTCAGATTGCATGGGGCAGCTCAGGATGGATGGTCACTTGCTATCCCACTGTCATGTGTACAGTATCTATGAGAGCACAGTAACAATCTAGGAGCTGGCTCTGACACCTACTAGCTGTGTGAGCTTGGCAAAGCTATATATAATCTGGTATAATTTTTATGTTCCCTGAAGTTATAATCTCACCTTTGTTGTTGTTCACTTAGTTTTCCTGTTCTAGTCTGCATGGTTGTTCTCCAGATGAGCTGCAGAACTGGCTTACTGGAATCTCCCTCCACAATTGTCTTGGGAATTCTCTTCCTGCCTTTCCTGAGTTGGATCTTCTGCCTTCTGGTTCCTCTATCTTTCTTTTTCTTTACTTATCCTCCTTTTGGTTGTATATATCTTCCAATAGCTTCCTGAAAAGAGGCACACAGGATGTTAATTTTGAGGTCTCTGTGTATCTTTATGTTTGGTTCGCAGTTTATTGATAATTTGATTGGTTATAGAATTCTAAGTTGGAAATCATTTTGCTTAGAATGTTGGATGCATTTCTCCATTATTTCTAATCTTTGAATATCAATGTTCAGAAATCAAATCGTCTTCTAATGTCCAATGCTGTATACATGACCTGAAGTTCCACAATAGTGTGGCTGGGTATGGGTGTCTTTCATTGGCTTTTCTAGGAACTCAGTAAGCTCTTTTGTTTGGGAAAATCATATCAATTCTGGGGAAATTTTTGAATATTTTTTGATAAATTTCTTCCCAGGTGCAGTTTTGTGGGACTTGATAAAGAGTTGGGTTTGTATTGTTTTCAGGAGGAAGCCGTGGCAAAAGTCATAGAGAATAATGTGGTAGAACGAATATGAACTGAACCATAATACTAGTAATGAGTCACATCAAGTATGACTATTTTTATTTATAAATTCACCATGGTAAATTCATATTCCAACATTTAAAATTTCATCTTTTGAACAGATATCATAATATGATGGTTCTAAAGTAATAGTGTATGAAGAGATGCTGTGATAATTCACTCCCTTATTCCTCGCCTCCATCTGCCCAGTGCCCAATATTGACTAACATGAGATAACCATTTGTGTTGTTTGTGTGTGCATGTGCCTTTATGCAAAAATAGCAAATAGGAATAAATAGTCCCATTTCCCTAATTTTTATGGGAACTTATGCACAGTTTCACCTTATTTTTTAATGTAGCAATATATACAGAAAATCGTTCTATGTCAGCAATTATAGAGCCTTTCATTCTCTTATACAACTGCATAGCATTCTATTTTATCCATACAACACAATCTATTTGTTCTGTACTCTATAAGCATTTTGTTTATTTCCAAATCTTTGCTATGAATAAGGAATGACCTCATACATATATAGTTTTTCAGATGTGTAAGTATAGATATTGGATAAGTTTCCAAGAATGAAATCATTAGTTCAAAAGTTTGATCCTTCTTTAATTTGGATAGATGAGGTGATTTTTTAAATGTTATCTTACTTAGTAGTTAAGATCTTGAGTTCTAGAATCATGAGTTTAAATCTCAGCGTCATCACTGACTCCTCTGTGAAGTGGACAATTTCACCTATCTCACATTGATCCAGCTACAGCTATTTCTATTCAGATAGGGTTAGAATTCGGCACTGAGTGAATTAAGGTTATAGATATGGTATATGTTCTCTACTGTTTCAGAAAGTTTGAGAAATGGAAGAGAGCATGTAAAGAGCTTAGGATGATGGTGAAGGGACTTTCTCAAAGTGGGAAAGATTTGAGCACGTTTAAATGTGGGTAGGCAGTATCTGTTTAAGAAGAACTGATTGAATAGCATGAGATAAGTGGAAGGTAGAAGATGATAGGAGCTGACTGAGAAGTAAAAGGATTAATTGGGATTCTTTATTGCTCTGCAGTAGCATTAGCCATAAAGAGTATCAACACTGTAGCATTGGGTGGACTCATAGTTTTAGTTGAAGGAATCTGAAGATATTTCCATCTGGTTGCTTCAACTTTTTCACTAAAATAGAAAGCAGGGTCACTTTCTAAGATTAAGAGGGAAAGAAAGAGGAGAAGGGTCAGAAGCTGGATATTTGAGAAGAGTAGAAATTATTTAAAGTTGTTGTTGTAGATACTGAGAAATAGAGTTGGTTAAAAAAAAATGGTATGTGGTTGCCAACGAATGCCATAGGCCCATTTCAGTTGATGATCCTAAGTTTACCTTGGAACCCAGCCACCCTGCTATGGGAATTCAGCTACACAAGTGGAGAATATATATTGTTGGATTGATCTAGTGGTGGCATTTTCCAAGTGAGCAGCAAGGGAGGTGGGGGGAGTTGTTATGGCTCTCCAAGTGTATTTTTGAAAGAATAGACCATGAGATCTAAGCTGAATAAAAAATGAAGTAAAGAAAGCAATGGATTGGGAGAAAGTAAAGGATTCAAGAGAGTGAATGCAGTTTAGCAAGAAAACAGGAAGTTTTCATGATAGTTGTTTTCAGTATTATATTAGACAAACACAAGTTACTGAACACCACAGTTAGTGCTGCATAAATGTTGACCACTACCATTATTTTGAATTGTATTATATGTTTATCCAACTTAACACTTCTTTTTAAGTCCAAAAAAAAGTACAAGAATCTTTAAACCAACAAAGCAGAAGAGACAGCCTTCAATCCAGCTGCTTATTTCAAAGGTCTAAAATCAATCTACTTTTTAAATCTGACAAACCAACAGGGCAGTTCATTTTTGTTTTCCTTATTTCTATCGCAAACACGTTGTACTAGCTTTGAGTGTGATAAAAGTACAAGACAAATGAAATTTGACCTGGTCAAATTGAGCATTTCTGTGATAGCCTTCAGAAGCGGCCACAAATTGGATATCTGATTTGAAGAAGTCACGACTCCCTTCTTTTCACCTACCCATCTTTGATAAAATTGAGTTGTGGAATTGGACATAGGAAAGGTGGAAGAGGGCGATCACATCTAGGTTATTTGATATTGCTAGAACCAGGGTATATATTGACCAGCTGTGGTTATTCAGTCCTCTTATAATTCTGTTATTCTACTACAGAAAGAATAGGAGTCTCTGAAAGCAAGCTGTTTTGCTAGGGGTTCTCTTGTTTACTGAACAGTTGTTGGAGGGAATGAGAAAACAAATATACAAAGCTGAATCCAAACAATGGTAATAGGTAACATGATGAAAATCATCTAATTTATTATCTGTACAAACGTGAAAGTGTAGAAGAGAGCGGAATTTTTAGTAGTCCTGGATGAAAGATTAAAATAATTCAGAGTGATTTGTTGCAAGCTATGTTGCAGGTCAGCACATCTAAATCTCATTTAAATTCAACACAATCAGAAGAAGAGGTGTACAGAATATCTTTGGTTAACTCTGCACGTCTTACTGGCAGTGTGAAAAATAAAACTCTTTTGCTGTTCACGGGTCTAGAACGGAAATTGGGTTGCTGTTAGATACTTTAAGCTTTGCGGTGGGCTTATTTATCTTCCTTATTGATCTGTTTTATTTATTTTTTATTTTTGTTTTGTGTTCTTTATTGTCTGTGTCCCCTATTAATGAGAATAAGCTATGTTTGTTTTCCTTTAGTTACTAGAACAGTGCCTGGAACATATTATTGGGTGCTCAATAAATATTAGTTGAAAAAAGAAGTTAATGAATGATGACTGAATGTCTAAACTGTGCCTTCACCATGTACGTAAATTCTGTTTGCAAGAAAATTTTTGATTAAAACAATGTATAAAAATCTAATATCTTTTGAATTGCCTTCCTCGAGCAGCAATTTAAGGAGATTGAGTTAGTGGATTCAAGATGTTTGGGGCAGAGGTTTTGAACCACTACTGGTGATATATAACGTCCACCATGTGAGATGGTGCCAAGAAACACACTGGAGTGTCACTGGGGAATTTAACTTTGCTTGATCAGAGTGAAGGGTGACACTTTGTTGGAAATATTTTCAAGTAAAAGTATTTGGAAGAAAAACATACTTAAGGGTATTTAGACAAATTTTCCATCAATTGAATATGAACTGGGAAACCACCCAGGACTTTTTCTTTAGAAATAGAACTTATGGCAAATTGTGATTTCAGTCATCATGGTTACATATTATGTAAGACTCTCTTTAAGAGCATTACAAATAATGTGAGTTAGAACGAAGAGCCTCTTGGTTTTCTTTCAAAGTTCCTTTTCTTTTTCCAGTGATTTCTTGACTGTGTACAAAATTTCATCCTAATTTTCTAATATGAGAAGGAAATATATTCCTGGAAGTTGTTTGTTATTTACGAGTAGCATTTGTATTATACACAGAGTATGGTTCTTTCTGTATTATTCTTTTGGGGAAAAAAAACGAATTCTATATATGTACAAATAACTTGAAAACACCATTGAATATGGGTGAGGATTGTTGGATAACAGGTAGTGTACTAATTTCTCAGCTGCTAAAACAAATACCGTACAATGGGTTAACAATAGAAATGTATTGGTTCAAGGTTTCTGAGATTAGAAAGGGTTGGTATCTTCTGGCTAGCTGGAAATCTCTGGAGTCCCTTGGCCATTCGGTCACATGGAAATCCACATGATGGTGTTTCTCCTTTCACCACTGGGTGCTGATGACTCCCAGTTTCTAGCTGATCTCTGCACCTTCTCTTTCTGCTTCCAATTTCCTTTGCTTATATGGACTTCAGCCATATTGGATTAAGGTCCACCCGCATTCAGTTGGGTACACCTTAACTAATAACATCTTCAAAATCCCCACAGGAACAGGGTTTGGACCCTGAACATACCTCTTGCGGATTCAATGCCTAACAGCTACCTTTCAAGCTTTTTGATTTTCATAGATTTTTTTTCTCTCTCTCTCTCTCTATTTAAGAATACTTTGTCTTTTATGCTTGCATCTCACCTTCTTCTTGCAGTGTCAGAGAGGGGTCCAGAAAAGAGAAGGAGCATGACATATAGTTATTGTCTAACACACAGGTTTTTTGTTTTTTTTCCATCACCCTTATCTTATATATCGTACTTCTATTATTATGCCTGCTCCAGTTTTCAAAACCAGTATGTAACTATGTTGTATTTATACAGTGGTAATATATTTTAATTACAGGATACTATTCATGTATATTCCATGAATTAAAGAGCAGGGTCTTTTTTATTGAGTAATACAAATAAATGCAAGATTGAGAAAAGAAAATTGATTTGTAGGGGCATTTGCCTTTATCACCCTATTTTAGGTGGCTTGCAAGGTCTAGCTCGTATTACATTGTACATTTATATCCTTTATTCATCTTTCCACATTCCCTGACACGAACTTCCTTAGTTTAACTTCTACAATTGTTCAATGTGTGATTTTAATAACAATGCTTCTGTTTTTAGGACAATAATTTTCCGCATAGATTTGCTCCATTCCCAGTTTGAACAGACTTACCAAAAAACCCAAGACTTGAAAGAGGACTAATAACTTTTTTCATTTATTCTATTAAGGTATAATTTACCATTTTTTAATGTATAATTATGTAAGTGTCGGCAAAGTATATGATCATACAACCATCCCCCCAGAAAATTGCCCATGCTCCTTTGCAGCCAAGCTTTCTTCCCACCCCGAGTCCCTAGCAACCACTGATTTATTTTTCTGTCCCTATATGTGGTGATTTGGAGCTACATAGCCCAGAAAAACATGTTCTTAAACTCAGTCCTTTCCTGTGTAAGTAGGACATTTTGATGAGGTTAGTTTAGTTAAGGTGTGGCCCAACTCAATCAGTATGGGCATTAATCCTATTACTGTCCTTTATTTATTTATTTATTTTTAAAGATTTTATTTATTTATTCATTTATCCCCCCCTTGCTGCTTGTGCTCGCTGGGTCAGCTAACCACGCCGTGCAGGCGGGCTTGCCTTCACCAGGAGGCCCTGGGAACCGAACCCGGGGCCTCCCATATGGTAAACGGGAGCCCTACTGATTGAGCCACAGCCGCTTCCCTATTACTGTCCATTATAAGCAGAATGAAAAGCAGAGGGATGTAGAAAGAAAGCCACAGAAAGAGAAGGGAGAGGTCAGGAGAGACTGCCATGAGCATTGCTATGTGACAGAGGAGACAAGGACAAAGGATCACCAGCAGTCATTCCCAGAATGCCAGGCTTCAGGAAGACAGCATTGCCTTAATGATGGCTGATTTGGATTTCTCCTAGTCTGAAATAAATGAGCCAATAAATTTCTATTGTTTGAGCCAATTCATTGCCTGGTATTTACTTTAGGAATGAGAAAAGGAAAACACTATAGTTTTACCTTTTCTACATTGTCATATAAATGATATCATATAGTATGGCAGCAATTTGGATCTCACACCTTTCCTTTTTATGATATTGGTATTTGAAATTGATCCATATTTTGCATGGATCAGTAGTTCATTCCTTTGTTTTGCTGAGTAACATTTCATTGTGTGGCTATACCAGTTTGTTTATCTATTCCCCAGTTTATGAACATTTGGGTTGTGTCAGATTTTGGCAAGTATGCATAAAGCTGCAGTTAGTATGTTTGTACAGGTTTTTGTGTGAACATAATTTTTCATTTCTCTTGAATAAATATCTAGGAGGAGGATTGCTGGATTATATGGAAAAGAATATGTTCAACTTTATATGAAACTACCAAACAATTTTCCAAAGTAGCTGTGCTGTTTTGTGTTCTCATCAGAAATATATGAAAGTTCCAGGCACTCCATATCCTTACTAGCAGCTGTTATTGTTACTGGTTTTTCTTCTTTTCTCGCTCTTTCTCTTTCTTTTTTCAGTCCCACTAACAGAGAAGCAGTGATATCAGATTGATTTTTTTTTAAGTTAGTGTTTCCCAATGACAAATGATGCTTCGTAGCTAGCTATTCATGTGCTTATTTGCCACCCCTAGATCTTCTTTGGTGAAATTCCTGTTAAAATTGCCCATTTTTTCTGGGTTATTTGTTTACTTATTGTCAGGTTTTTGGAGTTCCTTATACCTTTAGCCGATATGTGATTTGAGAATAGATTCTACCAATCTGTGAATTTTCTTTTCATTATCTTAGCACTGTCTTTCAAAGAGAAGTTCTTAATTTTGACTTGTTGCAACTTCTTCATTGTACACATGAAGAAATTAAACCCTGAGTGAAATAAGTTGCCTAAAGCCCCACAGTTAGTGAGCAGAAACATAACTAAAATTCATGTTTCCTGTCCCAGAGTTCTTTTCCTTAAATATTCCTTGATTTTTCAAAATTTTCAATAAAGCCAGTAACAAGAGTTTATTAAGAAACAAGAAAAAGGAAAGGTACATACCCAAGACATGGGTGCAGGTATGCTTCAGGATGAGATGTACGCTTTCCTTGATTGTTAATACCTTGTATTTGAAACTTAAATCTGCCTTTAATTCCAATTGTTTCCTGGTTGTTGTTTTTTTTTTTATTTATGGACCATGCTTTTGGTATTATATTTAAGAAATTTTGCCACAAAGATTTTATCCTATGTTTTCTCATAGAAACTTTGTAGATTTAGATTTTACATGCTGATTTAGTTTCCTGAAAGCTGCCAAAAGCAATATACCAGAAATGGATTGGTTTTTACAAGTGGGGATTTATTAGGTTGCAAGGTTACAGTGCTGGGGTTGTGAAAGTGTCCAAATTGTGGTATCATAGGACAATGCTTTCTCTCTGAAGACCAGCACATGGAAGCAACTGCTGGTCCCTCTGTTCTCTTCTGGATTTCATTGCTTAGTCTTCTGGCTTCCTCTCTCCTGAGTTCCACTGATTTCATCTCGTTGCTCTTGTGGCTTTCTTTCTCTGCTCCTGTGGTTTTTTCTCTGTCCTTCTGTGGGTTTCTATGTCTCTTTCCATCTTTGTCGCATTTATAAAGGACTCCAGTAAGAGGATTAAGACCCACTCTGTTTTGAAATCCTATTTTACTTACTTTATCACTTTGTACTTCTACAATCATCTTTAAAATGATGGCAATAATAGTACTTACCTCAAAGCATTGTTAAAATTATTAGATGCACTGTGTATTGGTCAGAGTTCTCTTGGGAAACAGAATCAACAGGAGATATCTGTCAATAATATGAGATTTTATAAGAGTCTCTCACGCAACCGTGGGGATGCACAAGTCCAGGTTCCGCAGGCAGGGTGCAAACCAGGGGCTCCAATGAAAGTCCAGTGAAAGGTCTTTGATGAGTTTCTGGGAGAAGTTGGCTGTCCAAAGAGGAGCTGGGAAATTCTTTCTGAATGTTGAAATCACTTCCCCTTTTAAGGCATTCAACTGATTGGATAAAAGCGTCACCCATTGCTAATGCAATCTCCCTGACTGATGCAGATATAATCAGCCATCCATGAAGTAAACTCACTGGTGATCAAAGTCCATAAATGCTCTTGTATTACAATTAGCCCAGGGCTTGCTGGACCAAACACCTGGACACAATTACCTGGCCGAGTTGACACATTAGCCTAACCATCACATACTGATATGCAAAAAAGACTAAAATTATTAAGAACTAAATACTTTTAGCTACTATTATCATTCTCATCATTATCATCATCATTTATGTCTGGAAGGTGGGAAAGGTACATCGCCTGAAAACTTAAAGTTCAGAAGTTATCAGCTTATAAATGATATTTAAAGCCATGGGACTGAATACTATCACCAAGGACGTTTATGGAGAGAGAGATTTTTAAATAGTGCATGCTTTATACTGTAAAATATACTCTATAAATTGGTCCCAAGATTTTTTCTCTCAAAGCACATATTTTGTCTAGTATTCTATGAAAGATCCAGAGTGGATTCTCAGTGAAAACTTTTTGATTAGAAAATGTCACCTCTAAAGAATTTGTTAAAATATAAATACAAATATAGTAGAGAGAAGGAAAAAGAATAGCAGCTGTGTACAACAGAGGAAGCATAGAGAGATAGAGAGGTGATGAGTTTTGTTTATTATTATTATTATTGGAATAATGAAAGTGCTCTAAGAATGAAGTGATGAATGCACAAATATGTGATTACACAAAATACCACTGATTGTACACTTTGGATGGATTTATGCTTTATTAATATGTATCAATAAACTTGACTTGTTAAAAAATATCAAAGAACATTATAGATGTGGAAAAAATGTAACATAAAAAAAAAGAATTTGTTAGAAATATTATAATTGGTGCTAAGAAAGTCGGCTAAGCGTCTCTTGAAAAAAGGACAAGAGCTCAGTATATCAGAGAGCAAGGGCAGTGGAGAGAGGGCAGTGCAAATGCAGTAGAAACTCCTCTTTTCTCCAGTTATTCCTACCTTCCCCAGATGCATGCAGGATACAATGCCGTAGTTACACTGTCTCCAACAGATGGGTCTCTATGCAAATGAGTTTTGTGCTATCAGCAATTACAAGCAGTGCTCTTATTGGTCACTGGCCAGATGCTTAAATTTGGGCAGTTGGCATGGGGGGAGGACTATATAAAGCAGCCCCTTGGTTGTGCAATCCAGAATCAGTCCTCAGCCCTTGGGTTGTCAAAGCTTTCCCCACAGTCATTCCTTGAGTTGGCTGGATTTTCCCTGGGCGCAAGAAATCTTTTCTGTATGTATTGCGACATAACTGACCCAGGGTAAGCAGGCCATAGCTTGAATCATTTCTCTGGTCTTGGTAGATAGATTTGCAGTGGTCCTTTCATGCCTCACATCTGTTCTCACTTGTGGCCAGATACTAGAATCAACCGAGAGTTGGCCGAAGCTAAGGGTTTGGCCATTTACCATGGACCAAATTGAAACTGCCTGACTCCAATGAGGTTCCATTCAGCCCCCACAATCTTATCAAAACTGTGTTCTAACAAGCATCATGTGGTGCTTAGGGTAGAACTGGCTCTTTGTGGAGGCTAGAATTTTCCATAAGTGCTCTTGTAAAATGGGTAAGAGAGAATTAACCCTACTATCCTTTCATAGAATTTCTATAGGTGAAAATATTCAAAGTATTGATTATTCTTCTCTCTGCCAACATTTTACTCGGCAGTTCATATATATTATTTCACTTGGATAATGCAATGACATTATCCCATTTTCCAGAAGGAAAAACTGAATATCTATGTCATAGGGTCACATACCTGGGTAGTGATCAATGCAGGATAGACCCAGGTCTATCCTGCCTCGAAGTCCATGCTCTTTTTTACTATGTTAACAGCTCCCACAACCTGGCGCTTTAGGTCAGAGAAACAGAGGTAGTGCATTCAGTCATTTAATTACTGATGTTTTCGATGACTTTTCTGTCACTGGCATACATTATTTGAGCCATCAATGGACAGCATTCCCCATCAGATGGATTGTCCCACCTGGAGCTGTCTTGTTCATGCTTTCATGTGACTGCCATAAAACAGTCTAAATTTTCACAAGTCCCTTGAGGATCTTTCTCTCTTCTGTTAGGAAGTCAGTCTGTTCTTTCCCACAAAGAACAGCTAGGAAGAAAGAGGCTGCAGATTTCAGTTTTGGAGGTATTATTCCTGAGGACTTTCTTTAGGAAGCAATGTCAGGCTTTTGTTTATATACCCCGACACACATACACATATCTGTGGTTTTGTTTAGGTGTAACTTCACCAAGTTTCGTTTGGTGATACACAGCCCTGAAGGATGCAGCTTGATGAAGTTTGAACGTGTGAATACTTGTGTTACCACCGCCCAGAACAAGATATGGGACATTTCCATCTCCCCAGGAAGTGCCTTCATGCCCTTTTCCAGTCCATAGCACCCCCTCAAATACATACAACTGCATTCAAATGGAAGCTTTTCTCTTCTTCTAGCATCATAAATTATTTTTCGTTTTTTTTTTAAGTTTCATATAAATGAAATCATTTAGGATGCATTTTTTGACGTCTGTCTTCTTTCATATTTTGGGGATGCATCCATGTTCTTTTTCATCGAGCATTACATTCCCCACCCCCTACCCCCCACTTTGATAGCTTTGTCTGAAGCACTTAACGATTTGTTTATTCTTTTGTTGAAGGATATTGGGGTTAAAGCTGCTGTGAGCATTCTTGTCACAAGTCTTTTATGGACATAGGCACTTATATCTCCTGGTTATCTACCTATGAACGGACTTCCTGGGCCATACGGTCGAGCTCATGTTTTCAAAAAGTGATTTGGGATGCTGTGCAGAGTGAAGGAAGGCCAGTCAAATGATTAAAGTGAAGTAAAATAGTACACTTTATAATTGGAGAAAGAGGTATTGGGGTTGCCTAGTCTGGAAGATATGACTAAGAGGTGATTTCCTAATTCTCTTGAAGTATATAAAGGGTAATTTTCCGGAAGAAAGGAACACACTATCAATTTATACAAAGCCCAAGATGAGAGAAAATGGGATTAAATTTCAACAAAAGAGTGCTTAGGCAGAATATTATCATAATTAACATAGAAATAGGTTACTGTCCCCAGGGTGTCTTCAAATATATAATTTTCTCTCCTTGGGTAAAAGATAGGTAGATATGGAAGCACATTTTTTTTGCTGTCTCATGAATCTTTCCTATTCTTGATTTGCATTCTGGAAAACACAAGTTTCTTGCTATTATGTATTATGTCTTGGGGGACTGAATTTTTTATTGTCGAAGTCTGAATACTTTTGTTCAGTAGAAAAGCTAAACTGGATTGTATGCCAGGACAAAGACTTAAATGTGGGTTATCTGGGGAGAACTGGAGGATATAGCCATGGCATTTATGACCAACATTTCTGGGAAAAAACAGTAATACTTGGAAATCTGTGACAGAAGTAATGCTAGTGAGGAGTTCTGCTTCCAGGATAGCAGCATATCCTGTTAGACTAATCCTCCCGCAGAAAACAACTACAAATTCTGGACAAAATATAATGTACTACTAACTGAATGCAATGGAAAGAGACCCAAAGAAGGCGGATTCTGTGAGGAGAGCCTTAGAGGATGGGAATAGCTCAGGGTGAATTTTTCATTTTCATCGTTTTTAGCCTGAGAAAAGACTACAGTCTATACTAAAGGCTAAAAATTCTGAAATTATCTCCTGCTTCTATTTGGAACAGTCACTCTTAACCTCTATAGGGTTTTGTGGGCATGGAGACAGAGACCTCTTTTTTCTTTGTCCCAATAGCCCTTGCAAACTCAGGTTTTACCGCACGTCCCCTCTTTTTTTCTGTACCTGGTTACTGGCTAACTTGTGTTTCAATAATAGAAAAAGTTAACATTTATACCCAGTGTCAGTTCCACCAGGGTGACTGTTTGCATATGTGGCTCCATCTTGAACATTAGAAAACATTACCCGTGACTGGTGAATTTCTTGGCAAGCAAATTAGAGAAAGATATCACGGACCACTGCATAGCGTGGCATCAGGAGATGTGGTTCACACAGTAGTCTACATGACGAACACCTTTTAGGGTTGTAAGGAAAAAACCTATTCAGCCTGTTTCTAGAACAGTGCTGTCTTATGCCAGAACACACAACCTCTGTTTTAGCTCTAGCTTGCCCACTGAGCAATGTGTGATCTGCACAGAGGTAAATGGTAGCCTTGGGCCAACCTGTTCCTTCAAGGAGATTTCCTGTTTAATTCCTACCTTTGGACTTCCTTACCTCCAAATTGCCATTCTTACACTGTTTGTGTTTCTCTTCTGCCGCTCACTGAGCTAGAGACTGTAACTCAGAACTCTCCCTGATGTTGAAGTTAGATATTTGAAAACGCATGCCAAAGGCTCCATGTTTTTAGCTTTTTCATAGTAAGTCACCGATTCTGATTCATTCTGCTAGATTGCTTAATCTAAATTCCACTTCTGAAGGATACTTTTGTTTTATCTTAAAAATGTAGCTAATTTTCCATATGCATATGTCCTTGTTTAGAAAATGTTGATATTGTATTGTCAAAATTTCAAAGACAGTCATTTTCACTTTGGTCATAGGAACCCATGGTAGAGGTTCACTTTGGTAAGTCTTCCAAGAATATGTTGAGCAGTGTATTAGTTTCTATTGCTGTTATAACAAGTTGTCATAAACTTAGTGTCAGTTTACCTTAAAATTGGTCAACTTCTCCAAAAAAAAGGTGATAATGGCTTTCATTGCTGGATTTCAAACTCTCTGGATTCCAGTGCCAAAGATTTTCTGAATCTATTAATTCTAAAAATATTTGTTAAGTGTTTCCTTTATGCCAAGTGCTATTTCAGATGTTTGGTAAACATTAGTGAACAAAATAAACAGAATCCATACCCTTGTGGAGCTTACATTCTAGTGGAACACTTTTATTCTATTGCTGAATGATTAAATGAACCAACAAGTGAATGAGACTGAGTAAATAAGCTGGGGACTGATTAGCAGAGATTCTGAATGTTAATGTATTTGAATCTGATCTCATAGACAGTGAGGATTCAGGAAGGGTTCTCAAGCAGAAGTGAATTGTCAAAGCCTACTTTTTTAGAAACACCAAGATGTAGATTAGAGGATGAATTAGACGTGAAGAATGGCTTGCCATAGACTTAAACCAAGACATTGCCAGTTGGAATAAAGAAGAGGGGATGGGCCGAAGAGATATTTATTGGACTGAAATGTGATGCAGTGAAAAAGGTTGGGAAAACTGAACTGGTGTATGGGAGGCTGCTAACCACAAAGGTTTAGAATCTATTTTATTTATATTCTATTGGAGTATAGGTGACAGCTCCTCTCCTTAACTTAGACACTTGTTTAATGAGAGACATTATTTTTCTGTTAACATATTAAAATGTGCACACTTAGACAAGCCTCAGAGTAAAATATTCTGGTACTTGGTTTCATGCTACTAACATAACGAAAAATGTCTCGGGCATCTGTCAAATATATAGTATCCTTCAACATTCAAGCAGGAAATTCAGACAATTATTCTTTTTTTTTTTTTTTAAAGCAATAGACTTTATATGCAGAGCTATCAGAACTGAAAGCTTGACATGGGGAATTTAGCAGCTGAAATGCAACCAAGAACACATCAGAGGTGACCTATATAAAGAAACTTAGTACGGATGATTCCTCCTTTGGGGAATCTACTTTTGTTCTTTCTTGTTCAACTGGGGAGAAGGGAAAAATCCTGCCTATAAAATGCTGAAAATGAAACTAGGATGAAGAATTGTTTTAGAGGGCCCATTTGCATTGGGTCTGTGAGAATTTTCCAACAGTTAGGTGTTAGAATTCATTCAAATCTGCCTCTTTCCTGCATGGCATTTCAGTGATGGCTCTCTTGGGACTGTCTGGCCAGTGTCCTGCAGCTGTGAAGCCATTGATCAGAAAATTCTCCTGCAGCAGAAAGGTTCTAGAAGTGTGTCGCAAGTCCAGTGAAATCTAGAATGGCAGCCTGTCTCCTGACCCTTCTACACACAGTTCGAAATCTTTCCACACTTAACATAGAACAGTCATTATAAGCCAATTTTTCAAATTTTTCAATTTTTCATTGTAAGCTCTTTTTCAAAAAGAAAGAATCCAATTGCTGAGGTAAATATATACTCATAGACTGAGATTTATCAGTGAAATTCCAACATAGAACTATAAGCAGGGACCAGAAATTCAAAGGCATGAAATGTGTGTATTATTGAGAGCTTAATGAGATGCTTGAAGTGAAGGAGCTCAGCCAGCTGACTGGGAGTAGTAGGCCCAAGAGTCAATCACCAGTAGTGCTATGTCCAAATTAAATTGATTGTGCCATGTAAGATGGTAGGGTTTTACTATTTTCCATATAAATATATATATATATATACACTCACACATACACATATATCTTATTCAAATATGCACTGATTAAGGGGCAAAAAACCTGCAGGAATAAAACCTAGCAGTTCTTTTGAAAATGGTAAGGCTGTGTTAAATAATTTCAAATTCTAACTAGGTCAAATGACTCTCTATACATAATACCTTGTGCAATGGGCTATTAGGAAGCCAATTATGTAAACATTCAGTCATGGAATAGTGAAATCTTAGAGCTGGAAAGGGGTTAGTCCAAACCCCTCATTCAGAGAGGCATATAGGGTGTCTAAGAAATTTCCAAGTTTATAGAGAGAATTGCAGGGCTGGACTGGAACCCACATAACTTTTCCCTTCTTAAAGGTTCTATGTTCAGTATTCTTAGGTTCATTCATCTTCCAGCTGATGCTAATGTTTATAAGGGAATAGGAAGAATGGAATTTCAGTAACTTAAGGTCTAAAATGAAGGGGAATTCAGAAATACATCTGTCTGTCTTTCTCTTGCCATTGGGGACGCATGCGCTCCCTCTGCTTTTCTATTATGTCACTCTGGAAAGTTTTGTTCATATATTCTGCAAATATAGGTTTCATTCCTCCTGATTATCAAAACCCTGACTTCTTGCTTGTCACATAAAGATATTATGATAACTGGAGAATCAATTTTTAGAAAATTGGAGATTCTTGAGGGAAAGTTCCATTGTTTTAAAATGAAATACTTAATATTTTATAAATGTTTTTCTATTGCCTGATCTTAAAGCTTTAAGGAAGATAAACAGTCAAAATAGGCAAAATAAAAGGACTGAAAAGCAGACAATTTCCTAAAATTGAAAGGTAAGGAGACTTGAAGTTTAAGGTCAGATTTTTTTTTTTTTTGGCCTAAAGCTGTTTATAGCTGTTGCATTAATCATGAAGTTGTAATATCCAGGACTTGTTAGGAAGTGATTAAAATAAAGGATTGCACTAAGAAAATATTATCCATGATATTCCTTTATTCTAAGCCCTCAACTTTCATTACTTACTTAACAAATTTTTAAAAAAGCATAGTTCCTGAAAAAGTTGAGGATGATTAAATAAACGACATTACCTGACAAACTGAGAGAATTTTATGTCTCAATAAAATGTGCTGAAAGTCACCTTGTGGAAATAGTTCTTGCTGTTCTTCCCAGATCAAAAAGTTAAGGGATACATAGATTATAAGCAACTCAAGCAAAAGAGCCATGTCTTATTCAATGCTGTGTCCTCTTAGGATTTTTACATAGAATACTCTACAGATTGAATTGTGATAGGACTATAGTTCAGCTGTAGCAATTGGAAAGCTTGTGTATCTACTATTTCTGCCAATTTTTCTATTACCCTCAATTGTATGGACCAATTTTCTATAGACCATTTCACCAGTAAATCAGTTGATATCTTTGGAGTTAAGCCATTACATGGGCCAAACAATACCAACCAGCCTTTAAGGATTACTTTATGAAGACAAAAAAGTATAGGACACAATACAGAGTGGGCTATGAAATTTTTTTAAAAAAATCAACAGTTGAATTCATTAAATATCTCATTTTAACTTACATTGAAGTTTTAAGCCCAGTGTTATATTTACGTTTCTCATTCCATATTTATTATTTTCCAGAAATTTGAAAGGATAGAACAAGATATATTTACTTTTTGTTCTGCCTTTCCTCAAAGGATGAGAGAAAAATAAATTGTTTGTATATTCCAATTACTTGCTTAATTTATTCCTATTATCTTTAATGATTATAGTAAAAAAAGTTTGATAATGCTGAAACTTGTCACTGAGGAATATGTCCTGTGAAGAAGCAAGGCATTGACAGAAAGTACAGGGATGTTAGAGTAACACATGGGCGCTGGCTTCCCACATACAAAGTCCAGGGTTCATTCCCTAGCCCCGATAACTAAAAAATAAAAAAAAAAATAAAAAAAAAGATTTCTCCAGACATCAGATGGTTTTCCAGAGAAAGAGAACCAACAGGATAAACACATAAACATATTGTATATTATATATCAACATACTATGTATACTATATAGGATAAATTTTGTATTGCAAGGTATGTTAATATACCCCATCGATGCATATGTTGATTGTATATATACATCATATAATTATATATACACTCCTCTGAGCTTCCCCTTCCTTATCTCTCTGTTGCTCAATTATCCCAAGCTCCTTCCTGCTCAAGTTTCTGTGGCTTTGCCCGGAATACTCTCTCCTGTAATTCACTGAGCTGGTCGCTTCTTGTCCTTCGCATCTCAGCTCCAATAGTTACCTTCTCAGGGAGGCTTTCACTGACCCCCCAATCTCAAGTAGCACTCTGTCTCTCACTCTCACACCATAACTGGCTCCCCAGTCCCAAGTAGCACACAGTCAGTCCCTCATTCTCACACCACCTAACTTTTATTCTCTGCATTAAACTTACCCCCATCTGTTATTTTACATATTTATTTATTGTCCATCTTCCCCCAACTTCTGAAGGAAGTTCCATAAAAAATAAATACCCCTATTCTTGTTCTCTGCTAAATCAGCTAAAGGAGTACCTGTCATATGTAGGTGCTCAATAAATGTTGGATGAATTAAAGAAAAAAATTAATTGTCTATAGGTTTCTTTCTTTTTTTAAAACATATTTTTTTAAGATACTTAAATTACATAAATGTTACACAAAAAAATAGGGATTCCCATATGCCCTGCTCTCCACACCTCCCACACCCTTCCACATAAACAACATCCTTCATTAGTGTGGCACATTCATTGCAATTGATAAATGCATCCTGGGGCTTTGCCATTGAGCATGGACCATAGTTCACATTGTAGTCTACACTCTCTCCCACACAGTTCTGCATGTTATGTGGTGATATAAAATGGCCTATATCTGTCATTGTTATGTCATTAAGGATGATTTCCAAGTCCCCATAAAGCCCCCATATTACACCTGTTTTTCCCTTTCCCTGACCCCAGAGCCTCCAGTGGCTGCTGCCTCCACATCAATGCTATAATTTCTTCCATTGCTAGAATCACAAGTCTATTGTAGAATACCAGTAAGTCCACTCTAGTCCATAGTTCATTCCCCAGTCCTGAGGATTCTGAGATGGGGTTGTCCACTCCACCTCTAACTGAGAGGGGGCTTCGATCCCATACAGCCGATGGATGGGACTCTCTTGCTTGCAGTTGTAGGCTCTCTTGTTTCCTTGGTATGGGGGTTGTCCAACCTCATCCTCTTTGTTAGTTGTCCTGGGTGAGTCCAATGAACTGGAGAGTAGGTGTTGCAACTCTGTTGAGGCTTAAGTTTAGAGCTCTATCAGCCAGGGCACAGTCAGGAATTCAGAGTCCATGCTAAGTATTGAAAAGAAAAGAAAAGAATTGGTTTCATAGTGGTGACAATTGTGAGAAGCCAAGAGGAGCACTGTGAGACAAGTGAGGCTGGAGGGCCAATGGAAAAAGTTATGTTTGTGGAGCCCCATTCAGATTCAAGTTGAAACCACAGAGAAACGTCTTTCTGATAGAGAAGAAAGGGGTATAACCCATTTTATCCTTCTCCCTGCTATCCATGGCAAAAGCCAGCCAACACAGGAGCCTGAGAAACAGGTTGAGCAGGGAGTCAACCCCTGTGATAGAAGATGAGGGGGGCACAACTTGGACTTGAGGGCAGACTGAGCAGAGGCTGCCTGCACTGGAACCATAACCGCATGAGAAAAATTTAATGATATTCTGAAGCATTCGTACTTCATGAGTGCCAGCTCAGCTTATATTTAGGGATCAGGAACACTCAAGAGCATCCAAAAAGTCTGGAACAAAGGGGAAACAGCATCTTTATTGTGCTATTTTCTTGATGAACAATTGACCTCGTTTTAAATGTAGAGCTAATTCATCTGAAAAGGTATCTGGAGGTTAAAGAAAAACATATTGATCATATCATTGTAACATTTAATTAATGTATCTTTTATGCCATGTTTCCTGGCCCACATCTAATTTTTAAGTATGCTGTAGCAGTTTGTTGTAGTTATGAATTCCAAAAATAGTTATTGGATTTTGTTTGTAAACTCGTCTGTCTGAAGTTTCACATTTACTTAATCAAATTATGATTAGGACTTTGATTGGGCCATGTCAGTAGGGTGTTGAGTCCTTGCCCCTTGGTGGTTGGGGACTCACAAATAAAAGACTTGGCAAAAGAAGAGAGTTGGAGTTTTGATGTTGGAGTTTTAATGCTGGAGCCCGGGGAAGTAAGCACACAGAGGAGCTTGGTCATGAGGAAGGAGAGAGCCATTTGGCTGATAATCTACAGCTGCCCTTGTGGAGCAATGCAAGCCTGAGTCTGGAGAGAATCAAGCCCCGGGAAGAGAGGAACCCAGGAAACCTGAACTCTTGGCAGACATCGGCAGACATCTTGCTCCAACACGTGGCCACACACTTTGGTGAGGGAAGTAACTTATGCTTTATGACCTGGTGCCTGTAAGCTTCTACCCCAAATAAATACCCTTTATAAATGCCAGCAGATTTCTGGTAATTTGCATTAGCACCCCTTTGGCTGACTAATATATATGCTTATCTCTAGAAAGTGAAAATCGCCAAACAGGGATCATGGTTAAGCACATGTTGCATTTATTCCAACCCACTTGAACTCAGGAATTTTTTGTTCCCTTTCCTACAATTCGCAAAGGAAAACATCAGCTATTGAAGGAGACCATGTTGGTTGATCCACACTGTAGCCTTGAAGCCACTGGCCCAACCGCTAGATCCTGAAGGCATTAGCAAACCATTAGCTGCTTCTGGCAGTTTCCCAACTGCTGTCCTCGTCCTGCCCTTCCTCTGCCACTCTCAGCCTCCCCCTGCACTTCTCCTACTGCTTCCTTTAGATGCCAATGGAAAGAGAGCACAGAGCCTCCTTCCGTCTTCATGCCAATTCTTCAGAAGTGACCCCATTCCCTCTCAGATATCAGGCCTGAAAGAAAACACAAGGCGGAAAACATCCCTGATAGCAGCTCTCCTGAGGGAAGGTACGCTTCCCCAAAATGAAAATAAACGAGTTGATATTTTTTTAGCCTGGGATATTATGCAGAACAGACACAGCTTCTACTTAGGATCACGATCCCCCTAGGCCCATTACGTAAGGGAGGCAGGAAGTTAAAGGAGAGGCTGTTAAAAGAGGACATTAATGTGCTTTTAAAAGTAAATGGTGGACAGATGAATCATAGGAGAAATGTAGTACAAAATAGTGAATGAAATATTTATACATTCCATCGAAGCTTAGCGAATGTTCCAGAGGGACATGTCCTAGAGAGATGGGTCTTCCCCTTTGTTCTGAATCTCTTTCTCCAATTGCTCTGACACAGCTGTTGGCGTCACATCATTCTAAAGTTGATTAGATCAGAAGGCAGCAGCTTGCCTGCCCGGCATGACCGATGACAAACATAGAGTTTGTGTGCATTCTAGGCATGGAGCCTGTATGCTGAGGTTGGTTTTCGGTGTTTTGCGGGTCTCAGCGTAGCTTTCTAAATTTTAATGCTGATGTATCTTTATGTCATTTGTGTCCCAAACTGTGGACTTAATGTGTGGTGCATAAAATGTGCCAAATGGTTTTGAAAATAGCTGTCAGATTTATGGAGCACAGCTATAATCATATTCGCACAAATGCTCAGCTGACGGCAGAAATAGAACCTGCATACCTTTGTTTGGTTTCCTTTAATAAGGCAAAAATATTTTACTTTAATTTTGAGGGCATAAATTGTTACCTGTTGAGACATTCTTTTGATTTGCAGTTGGAACGATTTAGTGTTTGCAAAAGATAGGGTTTAGGTTAGCCCAAAGGCAAGTTCTTTTCTGTCTGAGGGTCAGAGACATTTATAGAAACTGCTAAAAATAAGAGATATTATGCTAAGTGCTTTCCAACCATTATTTCATTTATTCTTCACAGAAATACGGGGAAGGAGGTATGGTGTTGAGCCTCCATTTTAGAGAAGTGGAATCTTCCCTGAGATTCACAGTTAGCACAGGTTCTGATCCCAGGTTTGTCTGGAACCAGACAAAAAGCATAGACAAGGTCGCCTTTTCGTAGAGCATTGTTCTCCCTTTTATCTCTGTGGCTCTGGGCATGGCCTTGGATGTTTATTGGGTCCCTTCCATGGAGAACCGTGAGTGGCTCTTTGCCAGTAACAGCCATGTTTCCATTTGCCTTCCTCAAGATTCATTGCCAGCTTAGCTCCTTGAAAGTTTTAGCTCATAGAAGGTAAACAGTCTCTAACTAGAGACTCTAAACCAATGTCATTTTAACTATGTCAGCAGGAATGGTCAGCTGAATTATCAAATCATATTATTTGAGATTTAGAAATGACTTAAATTTCATCTGCTCCAAACCCCTCTTTCTCTAGGCGAGGAGGCTGACTTTCAGGGAAGTGGAGGGATTTACCAGAAGGCCACAGGAATAGGGTAGGGAAAGTTCGGGGATGAGAAACTACATAGATTCACTCCCTGTCCTGAACTCTTTCAACTGTAACATATTGCTAGGAGATACCATGTAACTTCCCTTAGCAATAGATACAATTCCCTCTGGGTACTAAGATGCTCTATTATAGAAATAAACATTGAATAAGTGGGATATAGTACATGACAGGACTTTTTAAAAACTCTACAGAAAAGGACGGTTTTTTCATTTATAGGTTTAAAATTCATAGTTGGAAATTGCTCATCATCTTTCTTTAAAGGGAGAAATGAACAATGAAATCATTGTCTTAGAATATCTTACAATAAAGATAAGCTTATAGGAAACCAAGACCAGTCACACTCCTTCAAATGCTTTGACTTTTTAGGAATTTTGGTCAAGAATCTAGAGGCCAAATCTCGATCCCCATCTGCAACAAAAATTGGGGAGGGGGTGGTGAGGGAGATATTATACTGTAGATATTGATATGTCAATTTAAGGTATTTTCTTTACAGGTGTGGATTCCTAGCTCTTAATGCTTTTTGAGGATTTGACATTAGATTTCTTTAATAGCTCTGAGAAAGCTTGATTTAGAACATAAGAATGACGTACGAAAACGCACCATGTTTTTCTGAGATTGCTCAGAGAGACTGCACCATAGACATGTCTTGTAGTAAAAGGAAGCGTCTTGACTGGATATGATGATATACAATAGCACTTTTCTTGTGTTGAGGAAATAATCGGACTATTATGTAGATGTCTGAATGTCTGAACGTGGCTGCTGAATTAGCTTCACTTTGGAAAAACTGGCTATTAAGATTGTTTTCCACATCGGAAAAAGTTGTTTTAGATAAGTGTATGCCTAAAGCACTTTAAAAAACGGTGCTGTTTCTGTGTTTGGAAATAATTAAAGTGGGGCTTGGGAAAAGCAATGAGTATCTTCTAGGGACTGAATTCTAAAGAAAGAGCCTGACTACAAAATATCATGCAAAACTAAATTCAGTCTTCGATGGATGCCATTCTCTAGAGATTAGGTTTGGAGAACTGAATGGAAAGAAAGTGTGTGGAACATTTCCTCCAATTTGTAATATTGGATCAAGTCCATTTTAAACTGTGCTAATTTATTCTTCATTGAACCATGGAGATTAATTAATCCTTTGTTTTGCTGGATTAATGAGTAATCGATATGCCAAAAGGGGAAAAAGAGAGAGAGAGAGAGAGAGAGAATGCTTTCTGCTCAAGGAACAAAGCACTCATATATCCAAGTCATTTTATTTTTCACTTTTACAAACATACCACAGCTAAGATAAAATGTGTGACATTCAAGATTTGAGCTCCTAAACAACAAACAACAACAACAAGAAAACACGAAAATATCCTGGGTTTATATATTTCAGGTGAATGTAGGCCAATGAGACACATGGTCCAAAATAATCATACAATGTGGTAGTGTTTTGGTGGCCTCTGCTCATCACTCAAAATTTGTCAATTTCTAGAATTCTTTGATATCCTCCTAGGATGAGAAGATTACGCTTCCTGAAAAGATTCCCTACCCCTAAAACCAAATTTGACCATCCTCTCTCCACACCAAACCATTCCCTCTCCTCAATTTACCTTACTTATTTTCTTCATAGTGCTACTACTCTCTGAAATTGTCCAGTTAACTTATTTACCTGCATGTTGCCCATCCCTCCCCCCAAATGTAAGAGTGGGATTTTGCTGGTTTTGTTCATCATTGTATTCTTTGAGTCTTCCAGGGAGTCTTGCACATAGCCGACAAGCAATAAATATCCGTTTGTTGAAAAAATAAGTTTGCAATGGAATGGACTTGGCCTGAAGCAACTTCTCTGAGTGATGGGAGGGCTAAGATGGGAAGAACTTGAAACGTTTAGTGGCTTAATGATGGACTAGAGTAGACTTACTGTTATTCGGCTATAGACTTATTGTTATTCTAGCAATGAAGAACTTTTATCATTGATGTGGAGGCAGTGACCTCTGGAGGTTCTGAGGGGAGGGAGAGGGAAATACATATTTTGTCATAACTTACAAAATTGCACAGGACAGAGTGTAAACTATAATGTAAACTATACTCCATGCTAGTGGCAATACTCCAATATGTGTTCATCAATTGTAACAAATGTACCACACTAATGAAGGATGTTGTTAATGTGGAAAAGTGTGGGAGGGGCTAGGGAGTGGGGCATATGGAAATCCCCTATATTTTTAATGTAACATTTATGTAATCTAAAGTATTTAAAAATTTTTTAAAAAAAGAAAGAAACAGCTGAAGTGCAATATATTGAGAATGTCCTAGCCCCGTAGCAACCTGTACTCGGTCTCCAGAGTACTGTGAAGCTTTAATGATTCCCTGAATCAGCAGCTGGCTAGAGTCCTTATGCTGAAAGTTCCAGAGAGGCCCTGGTCCACTATGTGTATTTATACGTAGTCCAGGGGTGGGCCAGCATGGTTGTGACATGGGTGGGTTGGGTAGAGGGCATGTTTAGAAGAGATGCTCTTCTTAATGTTTTGAGAAATTTCCTGACACTTACTCAGCATCTCTTGCCACTATCTTACTTCCAATCTGGCAGATTAAGAAGAGATTAACAGGTCATGCCCTGTAGAAGAGTGCATTTTTAGTTTTGTAGGAATCCATCTGTAATCAGAAGCTCTGGGACATATTCTTATATCCTACTATGACTTAGTTCTAATCTGAATGTCACTAATATTTAGGTTTCCAACCTGAATGGTAGGAATGCTAATGCCTGTTAACATATTTGGTTTTTTGGTTTCAGCAAGGGCTTGTATTATGAAACACATAAATAGAATGGGAAAGTGGCATATAGGGGCGTCAAAGTTTTTGACACGTGAAATCTATTTCTAGTGTAAAATATGTGTAATTAAGATACGTAATCCATTGGCCTCAGAGCTGGGAAGTGATCCTTACATCACACAAGCATATCTACTTATGAATAATCATGATATTGCTCTTACTCTTTATTTGCCTTTTCTTTAGACCATTCTACTTTAGAATGAGAAGTTAAAAGTCCATCTTTGAAGATTTTTAAAAAAATTAATGGATATTATATTTAAGAGAGTCACCATATATAGAGTCCTTTAGTATCAGACATCAGAGGCCATCTCTGGTTACCAGCAATGCAAGCAATTTATTGAAATGTTATGTGGATTGGAAAATCCAAACCCCCTCAAAGAAGAGCTGAATTCGGGAGAGTAATCAAGGGAGTGGGAACTAATGACTGTCTTCAGAATATTGATGAAATGCCAAATAATTTCCAATCTGAGGTCACACTACTCAAGTCTTACATTCTCAGGACGTGAATCTGATTGGAGCGACGGACCAGGTACCCACCCCTGGAATGGCTGGAAGACAGTCTTATAATTAGATCCCAGAAATAGAAAGTGACTCTTCCAAACAACAAACTAGGCCACTACAGTAACTGAGCTAATCTCATAAATTTTTCATATTTTGTTTTCAGGAGCATGGGAAATAGCCATCACACTAATCACATCACCTTGAGCAATGATAAAAGAATAAACTTTGATTAAATCTTAGTGTTGATTAAAGCACAATACAGGCAATACTTTACAAAGAAATATTAATTCATGGTGACAAGGTAGGAAAGTGGAAGGAAATTAATATTTGGAGGGAGCCACGTGCTGTGCTAATTGCTTTACACCAACATCTCATCTAATATACGTGATGATTGTTAAGAAGATAACTTTTTTTTTTTAAAAAAAAGATAACATTTTTAAACTCATTTTACTGATAGGGAAACTGAGGATCAATGAGATTATGGAACCTCTTTTCAAGACTACATACTTAGTGACATACAAATATAATGATGTGCTACAAGTGTTGGATTATTGTCGATACAATTTCAAAGGAAAACACATGTAATTGTTAGTTTGCTTTGCTGCTATGATGTTGTAGTTGTCACACATAATTACTACGTGCTCCTCTATGTCAGACCATCTCGTTATCTTGAGACCTAATAAAATATAAGCATCGCTTTTTTCTGCAAGTATTGTTAGTATGAATATTATCAGTGGACGGTGGTCTCTTTTCTTGCTAAAAATTGCAGTGTCAGTTTTTATTTGAACCTGGCCACATAGTTTCTAAGCCATTTGTCTTAGGTCAGTTTTCCTAGAAGCAGATCCTGAGACAGGGATTTGCGTGCATGTGACTTATTGCAGGTATTGCTTTTCAAGAAACAAACAGATATCTTAAATGAATGAGGGAAGCACGGTAGGGAAGGGAAAAGGGTCAAGAAAGGATGTGATGTCAGATAAAACCTAACCTTGTCCTGGTCCGCAGGGGACTGTGGAGCATTAGTTAAACTATAAGATATTTCTCCCTTGAGGAAGGGGCTGGCGCACAGTGTTGCCTGGGGGCTGTTATCCAGAGGAGGGGCAAATTTGAGCCAGTGATACTCACAGCAGCTGAGAGATGGGTGTGCCAGCTCCCTAAAGGGAAGTTGACTTGCTCATGTGCAGGCTCTACTCATCTCTGTAGTTGAGGAGAGAGTAGGTCTTACCTTCCTTTTTCCTCTATCTTTCAAGAAATGTTTCTACTCCTCAGCAAACCTCCTTTCTAAGAAGAAAATACAACCTGCCCACAGTGAGGCTGCTAATTCTTGGCAGCAGGGCATGCATGTAGCTTATACCTAAGACAATGCTTAGCCATTGGCTCGTGTGGACCTGCTTGGCTCGCTGTAATGGTATAGTGGATTCCTCCCAGAGAAGAGTAAAGTGGCATCAACCCCAGGTAGCCATGACACATGGTGGTAGCAGGTGCACCGGTACTCTAATGTTGAAATCTTGTAAGGGAAACGTTGTGCATTTTTATTTCTTTTTCTTAGATTGTAGATCTAGACTAAATGTTCATATCTTAGTCCTATGATTTAGGTAAATAGCTTTTGTTTATGTTCCTCTTTCCCTTCCTCTTATCTGCCTCTCTTGAATTGAGTTTTGTGAACTCATGCACTTCTGTGGTTTAACATTGTCAAGCTATTTAGTGTTATTTGAGTGTTCTAACACTTTGGCATTCCTAAGCATGGGGATTTTTAAGGTGACAGAAAAAGGTACTTAATATCTTTTTTCCTACCCTACATCCAAATCATGGCCAATTTGCATACTTTTTTTGCCAAATAAAACCAATGCTGCTTCCCTAGACACTCTCTTCATTCAGATCCTTATCATTTCTTCCCTGGAATATTATAATAGGTTGCTATGTACTTGTCAAAGGGTGATGGTTATTTGCAGTGAAATAAAAGGATACAAGTCCCTTTAATATGAGTAATAAATGCAAGATATCAGCTGCATGGAGATGACAGTACAAAGCTGGAAATTTGGAAACATTTGCCCCAATGCAGGACCAAATACTCCTTGCCTTCACAGAGGGACCCTGCTGCCAATGGTAGGAGCTGATGATGAGTGAACCCATTGCGTCTTGGAGAACTTATCCTTGCCCTTTGCACGGTTATACCCTCTGGCCTCTCCTGAATGTCTGGAAGAGTCTGGCTCTGTGCCTGGGCAAGAAACAAAAGAGCCTCGGCACACCTCTGAGTGCCAACGATGAGTTAGTTTTCAGTCAGTACCTCGGGGGCATGCCGCCTCTTAGTGCCTGAGTTTGGGGCACCTTCACACTCTTCCTGTATATCTTGACAAATCACCCTCCCCGCAGAGCCCACTCCATTCCCAAATTGTCTCTGCACTACTGCTAGAGTCCTCTTTATTAAACCCAATTCCTATAGCTTTTTCAACCTTTAGAAAATTTTCTTGTCCTTGCTTTACATAGATTTAAACAATTAACTGCATTTTAAATGGATAACATAAACCCAAATCAAATTATTTCATTTTCTCACTTATGCTCCAGTAGTTCCTCAGTGATATAATTTGTCATGAATAGTAATTGTACTTGTCTCTATATAATCTAGCTATCTTTTCCACATCTGTGCCAATTTGCAACTTTTTTCCTTATTTTTTTATTGTGGTAAAATATACATAACATAAAATTTACAATGTTAACCATTTTTAAGTGTACCATTCAGTGGCATTAAGTACATTCACAATGATGTATAACCATCATCACTCTCTAGTCCCAGAATTTTTCATCATATCACACGGAAACTCTGTACCATTAAGCAATAACTCACCATTATCCCTTCTTCCTGCCCCTGGTAACCTTTATTTTACTATCTGTCTCTATGAATCTGCCTATTTCAGATACCTAATATAAGTGGAATCATGAAATATTTGTCCTTTTGTATCTGCCTTATTTCATTTAGCATAATGTTTTTGAGATTTGGTTTGTTATGTTGTAGTATGTATCAGGACTTTATACCTTTTTATAGCTGAATAATATTCCATTGTGTGGATATACAACATTTTGCTTGTTCGTTTATTTGTTGATAGACACTTGGGTCCCTTCTGCCTTTCAACTGTTATGGATAATGCTTTTATGAGCATTGGCATACAAGTATGTGTTTAGCCCTTGCCTTCACTTCTTTTGGATATATTCTTAGGAGTGAAACTTCCAGGTCATATGGTAACACTAAGTTCCGCATTTTGAGGAACCTCCCAACTGTTTTCCATAGTGGCTGCCCCATTTTACTTTCCTACCAGTAATGTACTAGGGTTTCAATATATCCACTTCTCACCAACATTGTAATTTGCCATATGTGTGTGTGTGTGTGTGTGTAATAGTCACCTTAGTGGTGTCGCAATTGTGGTTTATCCCTAATGACTAATGTTGAGAATCTTGTCATGTACTTATTAGCTGTTTGTATCTTTTCTTTAAAGAAATGTCTCTTCGTGTTCTTTGCCCCATTTGTTAAATGAGATGTTTGATTGTTGTTGAGTTGTAGGAGTTTGTTATATATTATGAATATTAAAACCTTATTAGACCTATAAATCATAACTCTTTTCTCCCATTACCTAAGTCTCTTTTTACCCTCTTAATAGTGTCATTTGTTGTACAAGTTTTTAATTTTTATGTAGTCCATTTATCTATTTTTCTTTTGTTATCTATGCTTTTGATACCATGTTTCAGAAACCATTGCTTACCTATAAGGCATATGGAAGAGTTCAAGTGTTTATGGGGCATTGTCACGGTGGGTGGAGAGCCACACAATAACCAAAAGAATATCCAAATCCCATCCTGAGGAGCTCTGCCACATTCTCTAATGGGAAAGCAAGAATCCCCCAAGTACAGGGGCAGGGACTAATGAAGGAGGATGGGCCATTGATGGGCCCTTGATATTGATGATGGTACTTATGAACCTTTTCTTTTGAAATTGAAACTTAGCCTAGTGTTATAGGTTGCCTAAGAGTTATCTCCTGAGAGGCTCCTTGTTGCTCAAATGTGGTCTTTTTTTAAGCCAAACTCAGCATATAAATGCATTACCTTCTCCCTGACGTGGGATATGACTCCCAGGGATGAGCCTCCCTGGCACTGAGGGATTACTACCAAGCACCAACTAGCAATGCAACTGGAAAGTGACCTTGACCAAAAGGGGGAAAGGGCAAAAAAAAAAAAAAAAATGAGTTTATATGGCTAAGAGACTTCAAAGTGAGTTGGGAGGTCATTCCAGAGGTTACACTTATGCACGTCTCGCAGGATGTCATTGACTGCCACAGTAAATATTGCCTCAAATAGCAGGGTTCCTGAGGGCTCTGAAGACATCCAGACACTATAGGGAGGACTGGCAGTTAAGAAGTTTGGCACCCTGCCAGTGGGCCCTACTTTGGAATTTATGCTCCCCAGTGTGACAGAGTTAGACTCAATTGTGGTTTCCCTACACATGGTCCTTCTGCCCATTATATTTGAACCTATAGTTAGTATTAGAGTTGATAAGTTTATGTCTAAGAGACTTAATTCTTTGGGCTTTCCATTTGCCAGTTGGGCCCTGAATCTCAAAAGAGTTGCAACACCTACTTTCCAGTTCACTGGACTCACCCAGGATAACTAACAAGGAAATTAAAATGGACATTGACCATCCCAAGGAATAGAGAGAGTCTTACATTTGCAAGCAAGAGAATCCCATCCATCTGCCCCATAGGATCTCAGCACCCTCTCAATTAGAGATGGAGTGGGCATCACCATCCCAGAATCCTCAAGGATTGGGGAATGAACAATGGAGTAGAGTAAACTTACTGTTATTCTACTATAAACTTATTGTTATTCTACCAATGGAAGAACTTTTATCATTGATGTGGAGGCACGACCACCAAAGGTTCTGAGGGGAGGGAGAGGGGAAAAATAGTTGTAATGTGGGGGCATTTTCCGGACATTGGAATTGTCCTGAATGATATTGCAATGACAGATACAGACCATTATATATCTTGTCATAACTTACAAAAAATTGTGCAGAAGAGAGAGTAAAATATAATGTAAACTATAATCCACACTTACTGGCACTGCTCCAATATGTATTCATCAATTGTAATAAATGTACCACACTAATGAAGGATGTTGTTAATGTGGGAAAGTATAGGGGAAGTAGAAAGGGGGGCATATAGGAATCTCCTACGTTTCTTATGTAACATTTATGTAATCTAAGTATCTTTAAAAAAAATAAAATATAAGAAAACATTGCTAAATACAAAGTCATGAAGAGTTTCTCTTCTCTTTTCTTCTGAGTTTTGTATAGGTATTTGGTCCATTTTGTGTTACTTTTGTATATGATATAAGGCAAGGGTCCAACTTAATTCTTCTGCATGTGGATATACAGTTTTCCAAGCACCAGTTTTTGAAAAGACTCTTCTTTCCCTATCGAATGGTGTTGGCGCTTTTGTTGAAAATCAGCTGACTGTATATGTGAGAGTATATCTGGGTACTCTACTCTATTTTACTGGTCTTTATTTCTATTCTTATGTCAGTACCACATTGTTTTGATTACTGTTTTGAACTTGGGACATCTGAGTCTTCCAAATTTATTCTTCATTTGCAAGATTGCCTAGACAGGGTACCTTGAAATTCCATAAGTGTACTAGAATGGAATTTTCTATTTCTGCTAAAAACATCAATGGGATTTTTATAGGAATTGTATTGATGTCTGTAGCTTGCTTTGGGTGGTGTTGACATCTTAACAATATTAAGTCTTCCAATCCATGAACATAGGATGTATTTTCATTTATTTAGCTCTTTAATTTATTTCAGCAGTGCTTTGTAGTTTTCAGTGCACTAGAGTTTAATCTCCTTGGTTAAATTTATTCCTAAGTATTTTATTCTTTTGAATGTTTTTATACATGAAATTGTGTTCTTAATTTCATTTTTGAATTGTTCATAGGTAGTGTATTGACTACAACTGATTTTTGCATGTTGATTTTATATCCTTCAACTTTGCTGAATTCATTTTAGTTGAACAATTTTTGGGAGTATGTGGATTCTTTCGGATTTTCTACATGTATGATTACAACATCTGTGAAAGAGATAATTTTACTTCTGCCCTTACAATTTGGGTTTTTTAAAATTTCTTTTTTTTTTTTTTTTTGCCTAATTGTGCTGAGTAGAACTTCCCATATAATGTTGAAAAGAAGTGGTGAAATGAGCATCCTTTCTGTATTCCTGATCTTAAAGGGAAAATTCTCCAATGATATGACGTTTAGCTGTAAGTTTTAAAAAATATGGCCTTTATCATGTTAAGGAAGTTCCCTTGTATTCCTAGATGGCTGAGGTTTTTCTTTTTTATCATGCAAAGGTGTTGGATTTTGTCGCATGCATTTTCCATGTCAGTTGAGATGATAATGTGGTTTTTATCTTTCATTCTATTAATGTCTTGTGTTACATTGTTTGACTTCATATCTTAAACCACTCTTGCATTCCAGGAATAAATACCACTTTGTCATGGTGTATAGTCTTTCTAATATGCTAACAAATTTGGTTTGCCAGTATTATGTTGAAGATTTTTACATCTTTATTTATAAGGGATAGTGGTCTGCAGTTTTCTTTTCTTATAGTGTCTTTGTCTGGCTTAGACATCAGGGTAATGCTGGCCTCATTGAATGAATTGGGTACTTTTCCTGTGTCTTCAACTTTTTTGAAGAGTTTGAGAAAGACTGGTGTTAATTCTTCTTTAAATGTTTCGTAGAATTCAACAGTAGATCCATCTGGTCCTGTGTTTCCTTTTGGAGGAGACTTTTGATTACTGATACAATCCCTTTCCTTGTTGTTGGTCTGTTGAGATATTCTGTTAATTCTTAAGTCAGCGTAGATAACTTATGTGTTTATAGAAATATGTCCATTTGATATAGGTTATCTAATTTGTTGGCATTAACTTTGTCATAGTATTATCTTAGAGTCCTTTTTGTTTTCATAAAACTAGTAGTAATGTCCCCACTTTTATTTCCATTTCTTTTATTTCTTCTTTTTTCCTTCATCAATCTATATAAAGTTTGTCCATTTTGTCCATCTCTCAAAGATCAACTTTTTGTTCCATTTATTTTTTTCTATTACTTTTCTATCCTCTATTCCATTGAGCTCTGCTCTAATTTTTATTATTTCCTACCTTTTGCTAACTTTGGGCTTAGTTTTCTCTTCTTTTTCTAATTCTTTAAGGTGTACAGTTAAGTTATTAATTTGTGAGTTTCCTTCTTTTTTAATGTGGGCATTTACAACTATAAAGTTCCCTCAGTACTATTTTCACTGCATCCCATAAGTTTTGGTGTGCTGTATTTTCATTTGTCTCAAGGTATTTTCTAATACCCCTTGTGAGTTTTTCTTTGACCTGCTGGTTGTTTAAGAATGTATTGTTCAGTTTCCTCATATTTGTGAATTTTTTAAGTTTTTCTTTTGATATTGATTCTAGTTTTATTCCATTGTGATTGGAAAAGATACTTTGTATGATTTCAATCTTACAAAATTTATCAAGACTTGTCTCGTTGCCTAACATATGATCTATCCTGGAGTATATGCCATGTGTACTTGAGAAGAATATGTATTCTGCTGTTGTTGGATGGATTGTTTTATATAGGTCTGGTAGGTCTAATTGATTTATAGTGTTGTTCAAGTCCTCTATTTCCTTACTGAATGATGATTTTTGCTTAAGGAGAGTTGGAGCTGTCTATTTGTGACTTTTAAAAACATTTTTTTACAAAGTGTGTATTGCTTTTTGTATGTGGTCACTGAAGTTCTTGTTCTGGTATCTCTGTGATGATCTATGACCTAAGGGAAAAAAAGTTTCATTAAAGGTCTGACTCAAAAAGAAAAAAAAAATACGGTCCCTTAATATTGTCTGACAAGTGCCATCAGCAGAAAGCTGGAAAAACCCTCTGTATTTCAAGAGCCAAGTGTAAGCTCAAGTGCAAGCTCTGTTCCCTAAGGGAACTGCCAGACCAACCAAAACACCCAACTCTAATTTTTTGGATGATATGATCCCCACTGTCCACTCTGGCACCAGCCAGTTGTTCAAGCTATATGGGCTGTTATCCTCACAGCTGCTGAGGAGCTAGAGAAGAGGAATTGTAGCTGGTTCACGCACATCATTCTCTTGTGAAAGATCAACGCCCCACCCCACACACACCCACACAAGCACTCCCCTGGTTGTTACAAGTACCTTATCTGGTTCCAGAGTTACAATACAATTGAATACAATTGCTCTTTCCAGCTCCGTAGATTCTTTGGTGGAGATCAACTCCTAGATCTTCCTACTCCACAATTTTGTGTGACGTTGCCCATTTGTACCTTACGCACTACACATCAAACTTCTTACATATTTAGGAAAGCACCATGCTTTCTCAAAACTCTGTGTGGGGACACAGGTTTTCTCCTTGGGATAGCCTTTTCCCTCTTGTCTACCTGAACAAAGTCTAAGTCATCTTCATGACTAAACTTGAATCTCACCTCAGTGACGGTTTCCGTGAATTCCTCAGGCAAACTAGTATTCACTCTTTCTCCTGCGTGTCTATAGCACCTCTTCTATAGGTGCATTGTAGTAATTTATTATCTATTTACATATCTGTTTCTCCCCTGTGTCCTTGAGTGCAGTCATAAAAGTGCGTAAGTATGGTCTCCAAGGTTAAACTGATTGATTTTACATGATATTGCTTGCAAAAACTTTGTAGAAGCCATCATAAACATAAATACCACAACCAGTTGAAACCTGAAGAACATACTGCCTAGGTAGAATTTCCTACAATTAGAGCCAGAAAAGGTTATTCTTGTATATGTAATTTATTGAGGGAGTGCTCTCAGGAGAAACCTGTGAGTGAATGAGGGAGACAGTATGGCAGGAGAATGAGCTTGGCAAAGACATGGTTTCAAAAGACTAGCTGCTGCCGATTTCCACATGGAGCTCTGAAATGTGAGCTTTGCCTGCCTTAATGAAAAAGGGGTGAGCTTTTATACCTCTTGGTCACTGGCCCTGAGCTTGTCCCTGGATGAGTGGTATAAGCTCCCAGGTATATGTAAGTGAGGTGGCTCCTGTAGAGTAAAGGCAATGTTCCAGAGGAGGGGATGGGAACTTGGGCTTCATAAAGGAGATCTTAGAGGGGCAGAAATTGCATCTATTGTACACACCTAAGGGTTTTACCTATATAAAAGAAGATAATAGCCCTCAATTGTTGAGAACTCTCTTTTAGCCGGCCATGTACTTGCTAAGTTCCTAACATTCATGTGTTTGTATCCTCCAGTGCCCTGGCATATATCAGTCTACCTATACTTATGTATGTTTGAACAATTTTCAGGTAGGTGTAGATGTCATAGAACCAATCAAGTCAGTAGCCCAGAGAAACAAATCCTATTCCTGTATTTCATCAAAGTTAAGAAGCACTTATTATTTGTAAGATACTCATTATTTTATGTTCCACTAGGAAAGAAAACAGAATTATTCCTATTAAACTATAAAATAGTCCTTTTATATCATCTCCTATATGACACAACGTGTTTTCTGAGATTTTGAAAGGTAAAAAAAATTGTATGCATGAAATGTGGAAAATTATAAATATTGATACCCAAATGACAGTAGGAAGAAGATAACATTTAGAATTATACACATTTTAGATTATTAATCAATTTAAACTCTTTGAAACTAATTCTATAATGAGTTATGTGCAATGATTATTACTTACTTTAAAAATAATGTAGTCTAGAGTGGACTTACTGGTATTCTGCTATAGACTTATTGTGATTCTAGCAATGGAAGAACTTATATCATTGATGTGGAGGCAGTGGCCACTAGAGGTGCTGAGGTCAGGGAGAGGGAAAACAAGTATGATATGTGGGCACTTTCAGGGCTTGGGAATTGTCCTGAATGACATAGCAACAACAGATACAGGCCACTATATATCTTACCATAACCTACAGAATTGGGTGGGAGAGAGTGTAAACTACAATGTAAACTATAATCCATGCTTAGTGGCAGTGCTCCAAAATGTGTTCATCAGTTGCAATGAATGTACCACACAATTGAAGGATGTTGTTAATGGGGGCAAATTGTGGGGAGCAGGGCATATGGGAATCCCCTAAATTTTTTATGTAACATTTATATAATCTAAATATCTTTAAAAAAAATTTTTTTAAAAAAAAATCAAACCACCTTAAAAAAAAAATAATGTAGTCTGGTTACAAGATCGGCCTGGTCATCCTCAACAGCAGCCTGTTCAACTTAGGGACAGAGTGCCTCTAGATGCTGGATGCCAGGGCTGATTATCTGCACCTGGATGTAATGGATGGGCACCCTGCTCCTCAGGGAGGTCAGTTTTTTTACATTTTGTTCCCAATATCACCTTTGGTCACTCTGTGGTTAAAGCCTCTGAAAGCATCTAGGTCAGCACCCTTTCTTTGACATCACATAATGGTGCCCAGGCCAGAACAGAGGGTTAAAACAATGGCTGTAGCAGGAGCCAATCAATATACCTTTCATCTCAAGGCTACTGAGAATCCAGGAGCTTTGATTAAAAATTTTCGGGAGAATGGAATGAAGGTTGGCCTGGCCATCAAACCAGGAACTAGAATTGAGTATTTGGCACCATGGGCTAATCAGATAATATGGCCTTGGTTATGACAGGGGAAACTGGGTTTGGAGGGCAGAAATTCATGAAAGATATGATGCTAAAGAGTCACTGGTTGGGGACCCAGTTCTCACCTTTGGACATAGAGGTCCATAAATGCGCAGAGTGTGTAGCTAACATGATTGTGTCTGGAAGTGCCATTATGAGGAGTAACGACCCCAGATCTGTGATCAACCTGTTAAGAAATGTTTGCTCAGAAGCTTCTCAGAAACATTTTCTTGACCAAGGAAACCTCAAAGAGCCCAATGTTTCTGCTCGTGAAATCTCCCTTTTCCCTTTTTACTGGAAAACAAGAAGGTTGTCGACCAAATCATATTGCAATTGAAGCTGTGCTGCTTTTTATTCCACTGGTTAAAATCTATTGTGAAGAATGTTCTAAGAGATTATAAATTGGTATGTATAACTACATTTTTAGTGAAGGAATTTAAAGATTAGTGTGGTAAATACCCACCACCCTGTTTTTACCGGGAAGCTTGATTTTTATAAAGACTAAATTTATGGGACTTCTGAGAAGATGGTGTCTAAGTAGGTAGGCAGGGCTCAACTCTCTTACAAATACAGTGAAGGAAGCTATCCAAAGGAGCTGTTTTGCAGATCTGCAGACCAGGAGAGTGTTGCACATCATCCAGGAGGGAAAAGGACAGAGACAAAGAGGCCAAATGAAAACTGTGAGTTACTTGCCCTATGGCTGGGAATGGCACATATACCCCACCCTCAAGGCAAATAGCCTTGGTAAATCCCCTAGCACACTGCATCCATCTGAGTGGGAACAAACATTCTCTTCCCTGGGAGGAAGAGGGGCCTGGTGGAGCAGAGAAAGTGGCTTTCCTTCAGTGAGTTTGGTCAGCTGAGCCCCCTTTGAATCTCAAAAAAGACCCCAGCCAGCACTGAAGTGGCCCTCAGAAAAAGGGGAGGAGGTATCTGATCAGGCAGGCTGTCACACCCAGCTGCCCTGGAAGAGGGAAGAACTAGGTCAGTGAGGAGTTAGGTGGACAGAGGAGCTTAACCTGCCAGGGAGTAAAGGAAGCCAGGAGAGAGAGTTGGCAAACTGTTAGAAACCCAACTCACCTGAGGGAAAGGGAGCTTGGAGAGCCAGATTAGCTTTCAGAAGCCTGCCTAACCAGGGCAGTGGGTGTAGCTCAGTGGAGAAATGCCTGCTTTGCATATATGAGGTTCCTGGTTTGATTCCTTGGAACTCCCTAAGAGAAGAGATCCAGAGAGTGATCCACTGGGTTGTCAGGCACCCAGCTGGGACCTAATGACTGGGAAATTAGAGATTTTTTGTTTTACTTTTTTTTGATCTGTTATTTTTTATATTTTTAAAATTCTTTATTTTATTTGCTAAAACACCGGCAGCTCGAGACAGTTGCTAAAAGCCTAAGAGGGAAGCCTCTTTTTCCTGGATTGTATTTTTATTCTTCATTTGTTGTCTTTTCTCTTTCTTTGTTTCCTTTTTTTTCCTTTTCTTTATTTTTCCTCCTTAGTTTCTTTATTTCTTTTATTTATCTCATTTTCCCCTCTTCCATTGTTTTTCTTTCATTCCATCTTTTGTTTGTCCTCGTTTTATTTTTTTTCCTCTTCTCATCTTTCCATTCTATTATTTTATTCCATTTTTTTCTAATTTCATTTTTTTAATTCCACCTTTTTTATTCTTATTCCTTTGACTTTTTTTTTTATGATTTTTTACTTATTACTTATTTATTTTCCTGGCTTTTTTATGGTTCCTTTTCTATCTTTTATTTATTATTATTATTCTTTTTTTCTTCTTCTCTCTTTCCTTTTCTATGGTCTTAATATTTTTTCAAGGGAACATAGACAACTACAAGGGTATAGGATAAAAGGAACCAAGTGTCCAAAAGGAACCTTACCACACACACAGAAAAACAAAATAAAACCCTAGAGTAGAAAGAGACTAATCATCTGAATAAGCCCATCAAGATAAACAAATGTCTAAACACCAACAAAAAATTACAAGCCATACTAAGAAACAGGAAGAAATGGCCCAGTCTAATGAACAAACTAAAAACAGGAGAAGATGCAGAACATGGGACAACTAATCAAGGATGTCCAAACAAATATCATAAATCATCTTAATGAAGTGAAGGAAGAGATAAAGGATAGTAAGAAGATTCTGGAGGAATATACCTGAAGAAGTCATATACATACATAGAAAGATACTGGATTGATGATGAATGGTACAATGCAAGAAATAAAAAAATATGCTAGAAGCAAATAACAGCAGATTTGAACAGGCAGAGGAAAGAATTAGTGATGTTGAAGATAGTATATCTGAAATCAGACAAATAGTAGAACAGATAGTTAAAAAGATAGAAAAACTTCATCAGGGACTTGAAAGACAACATGAAATGCACAAACATATGCACTATAGGCATCCCAGAGGGAGAAGAGAAGGGGAAGGGGCAGAAGTTGTGTTGGAGGAAATAATAGCTGAAAATTTCCCAACTGTTTTGAGGAACATGGATGTACATGTCCAGGAAGTACAGAGCATCCCAAATAGTATGAATCCTAACAGGCCTATACTTATCAGATATAATTATCAAATTGGCAGGCTTTCAAGACATATACTTATCAAATTGTCATACCCTCAAGACAAAGAGAGAATGCTGAAAGCAGGAAGAGAAAAGAGATCCATCATATACAAGGGAAGCTCAATAAGATTAAGCACTGATTTGTCATCTGAAACAACAGAGGCAAGAAGGCAGAGGTAGAACCTAGTTAAGGTGCTAAAGGAAAAAAAACCATCAGCCCAGAATTCTGTATCCAGCAAAGATGGCATTCAAAAATGAGGGACAGTTCAAAATATTCACAGATAAACAGAAATTAAGAGAGTTTGTCAATAAGAAAACTGCCCTTCAAGAAATAGTGAAGGGACTTCTGCAGGATGAAAGGAAACAAAACAAAACAGGAGAAAGAGGGTTGGATGAGAGTGTAGAAAGAAAGACTATTAGTAAGAATAACTAAAAAAGTAAAAAGAGAAATAAAAACAAAATATGACATATATAAACCTAAAGAAAATATGGTTAATGTAAGTAATGCCTTGACAGTAATAACATTGAATATTAAAGGATTAAACTCTCCAATCAAGAGACACAGACAGGCAGAATGGATAAGGAAATATGACCCAACTTTATGCTGTCTACATGATACTTACTGTAGGCCTAGTGACACAAGGACGTTGAAAGTGAATGGTTGGAAAATGATTTTACATGCAAACAATGACCAAAAGAGGGCAGGAGTAGCTATACTAATATCATACAAAATAGACTTAAATGCAAAACTATTGTAAGAGACAAAGAAGGACACTATATATTAATAAAAGGGGCAAACTATCAAGAGGAAAGAATGAACATTTATGCACCTAACCAAGGTACCCCAAAATACATGATGCAAACATTGGAAAAACTAAATGGAGAAATAAATGCCTCTACAATTAGAAGGGGTACTTTAATACACCATTATCACCATTAGACAAAACATCTCTACAGAGGGTCAATAAAGAAACAGAAACCTTGAAAAATACATTAGAGGATCTAGACTTAATAAATATATACAGAACATTACACCCAAATATAGAGGGCTACACATTCTTCTTGAGTGCACATGGATCATTCCCCAGGATCGTCTACATGCTAGGTCACAGAACAACTCTCAAAAAATTCAGAAAGATTGAAATTATGCAAAGTAATTTCTCTGACCACATTAGAATGAAGCTGGAAATCAGTAAGTGTCAGAAAACCAGAATAGGCACAAAGATATGGAAGTCAAACAACACACTCTAATACAATCTGTGGATCAAGGAAGATATTGCAAAAGAAATAAGTAACTACCTTGAAACAAATGAAAATGACGTTATAATGTATCAAAACCTATGGGATGCAGCAAAAGCAGTGGTGAGAGGGAAATTTGTAGGCATAAATGCCTATATTAAAAAAGAAGAAATAGCTAAAACCAAAGACCTACTGTACACCTGGAGGAATTAGAAAAAAACAACAAACTAATCCCAAAGCAAGCAGAAAGAAGGAAATAACAATGATTAGAGCAGAGCTAAATGAAATTGAGAATAAAAAAGCACTAGAAAATTTTAACAAAACCAAAAACTGGTTCTTTGAGATATTAATAAAATTGGCAAACTCTTAGGTAGACTAACAAAGAAGGAAAGAGAGAAGATGCAAATACATAAAATAAAAAATGAGGGAGGGGTTATCACCACTGATGCCACAGAAATAAAGAGTATCATAAGAGGATACTTTGAAAAATTGTATACCAATAAAATGGATAACTTAGATGAAATGGACAAATTTCTAGAAACACACAAGCAGTCTACATTGACAAAAGAAGAAACTGATGAACTCAACAGACAAATCACAAGTAACAAGATTGAATTAGTCATCAAAAACCTCCCAACTAAGAAGAGCCCAGAACCAGATGGATGCACAGGTGAATTCTACCAATCATTCCAGAAAGAACTAATACCAATCTTGCTTAAACTCTTCTAAAAAATAGAAGCAGAGGGAACATTGCCTAACTTCTTCTATAATGCCAACATTCCCTAATACTAAAGACACCACAAGAAAGGAAAACTACAGACCAATCTCTCTAATGAAGCTGGGTGTTAAAATCCTCAACAAAATACTTGTGAAAAGTATTCAGCAACACATCAAACTAATTATACACCATGACCAAGTGGGTTTCATCCCTGGTATGCAAGGGTGGTTCAACATAAGAAAATCAATCAATGTAATACACCACATAAACAGACTGAAAGAAATAAAGTCATATGATCATCTCCATTGATGCAGAAAAATTTGGCAAAATACAGCATCCTTTCTTTAAAAAAAAAAAAATGTCAAAACATATGAATAGAAGGAAGCTTCCTCAACATGATAAAGGATATATATGAAAAACTCACAGCTAACATCATATTCAATGGTGAAATGCTAAAGGCTTTCCCTCTAAGATATGGAACAAGATCAGGATGCCCAGTGTCACTGATTTTATTTAACATTGTGTTAGAAGTACTTGCTTGAGCACTTAAGCAAGAAAAATATATAAAAGGGATCCAAATTGGAGAGGATGAAGTAAAAATTTCACTATTTGCAAATGAGATGATCCCATACATAGATAGCACTGAGAAATCTACACAAAGCTTCTAGAGTTGATAAATAAGTTCTATAAAGTGGCAGCATATAAGATCAACACTCAAAAATCAGTAGCATTTCCATACATCAATAATGAGCAACCTAAGAAGGAAATCAAGAAAGAAATTTCATTTACAATAGCAACTAAAAGAATCAAATATGCAAGAATAAACTTAATGGAAGATGTAAAGGACTTGTACACAGGAAACTACAGAACATTATTAAAGAAAATGAAGGAAGTCCTAAATAAATGGAAGAATGTTCCATTTCATGGACTGGAAGAATAAACATCATTAAGATATCTGTCCAACCTAAATTGATTTACAGATTTAATACAATCCCAATAAAAATTACAAAGCCTTATTTTTTTTTTTTTACTGAATTTGAAAAGCTAAATATGAAATTTATTTGGAAGGGCAAGGGGCCCAAATAACCAAAAACATATTAAAAAAAGAAAAATGAAATTGGAGGATTCATGCTACCTGACTTTAAAGCATACACAGAACTACAGTAATCAAAACTGCATGGTATTGGCACAAAGATAAACATACCAATGGAATTAAATTGAGTGTTTTGATATAGATCCTCGTTTATATGGTCAATTGATATTCAACAAGGCCACCAAGTCCACTCAGCAGGGATAGAACAGCCTCTTCAACAAATGGTGCTTGAAGAACTGGATATCTATATCCAAAAGAATGAGAGAGGATCATCATCTGACGCCCTATGCGAAAATTAACTCAAGATGGATCAAAAACCTAAATATAAGAGGCAAGACCATAAAGCTCCTAGAAGATAATTTAGGGAAGTATCTATGAGATCTTGTATTAGGGAATGGTTTCATAAACTTTACACCCAAAGTGCGAGCAACAAAAGATTATAAAATAGATAAATGGAATCTCCTCAAAATTAAAAGCTTTTTTGCTTCAAAGGAGTTTGTCAAGAAAGTGAAAAGGCAGCCTACTCAATGGGAGAAAATATTTGGTAACCATTTATCCAAAAAGGCCTAATATCCAGGATATATAAAGAAATCCTACATCTCAAAAATAAAAAGACAAAACAACCCATTTAAAAAAATGGACAAGAGATTTGAATAGATACTTCTCCAAAGAAGAAATACAAATGGCTGAAAAGCACATGAAAAGATGCTCAAGATCACTAGCTATTAGAGAAATGCAAATCAAAACTACAATGAGATATCATCTTACACCTATTAGACTATTAAAAAAAACAGAGGACTACATGTGTTGGAGAGGATGTGGAGGAATATGAACCCTTATCCACTGCTGGCAGGAATATAAAATGGTGTAGCCATTGTGGAGAACAGTTTGGCCATTCCTCAGGAAGCTAACTATAGAACTGCCATATGATCCAGCAATCCCATTGCTGAGTATATACCCAGAAGAATTGAAAGCAGGGACACAAGCAGATATATGCACACCAATGTTGATAGTGGCATTATTCACTATTGCCAAAATTTGAAGCAAACCAAGTGTCCATCAACAGATGAATGGATAAGCAAATTGTGATATATACAGATAATGGAATATTACTCAGCTGTAAGAAGGAATGAAGTATTAATGCACAGGATAACATGAACGAATCTTGAAGACCTTCTGTTGAGTGAAGTAAGCCAGTCATTGAAGGACAAATTTTTAGTACATTATTACCTCACTGATATGACTTAAGCAAATTGAGCATACTCACAGAGCTAGAGACTGGAAGACAGGTTATCAGGAGACAGAAAGGGAGTAGAGGGTGGTGAGCCAATGCTCAGTATGGGCAAAATCTATGATGAGTTAGGAGGAGGTGGTTGGGCAGTGGATGAGGGTGATAGTGGTGCAGTGATGTGATTGGGTTTGATGGTGCAAGAATGTGAGGTGGAATAGGATGGGGGGTGGGTTGGACTATCCATGAGACGGGGGGAGGGTTGGAAGAAGCAGTAGGTGAACTCTGGAATTTGCAAGTCTGTGGTTAAAATTACAATGGTGGGAATGTTCTTTTGGCAAATATGGCAGGGGAGGGTCACTGGTACAGTGTGTCAGGGGTGATGGGATATATGGGATAGGGTGCACCTGGGACATGCCTCTATGGCAGAAGTTCTTAACCTTTTTTGTTCCATGGACCCCTTTGCCAGTCAGGTGAAAACCATGGACCCCTTACTGAGTCCACACTCTACTGTGTATTATTTAATAAATATATCATACCCACACCAGCACATCCCCACAAGAATGATATTTTTTTGAATTTCAATTCAAGCTCATAGACCTCTTTTTAAGAATCCCGGCTCTATGTATCAAAGTGTCATCTTGTCATAGTGTGTTATCTCAGTGAGTGTAGACCCACACAATAAGCAAGAAAATATTAAACTAACATTCTGGGGAGACCAGCTATGTTCAAAGTTAGTGGGGGCAAGAGTATCTTGAGAACATGGGCAGTGCCTAATAAAAGAAAACAGACCAATATGTCAAGCCCTCAATATTATTGCATGTAACCATAACCTTATTCTTCAAAATTTGAAACTTAGTGGTTACCATAGGTTCTGAGGGGAGGGGGATAGAAGAATAGAAAAGATGGACCATAGGGCATTTTTAGGGCATGGGAATTATTCTGAATTATCTTGCAATGATGGATACAGGCCATTTTAAATTTTGTCAAAATCTATGCAATTGTACTGTGCAAAATGTAAACCACAGTGTAAACCATTGACCATGGTTAGTATCAGTGCCTCAATATTTGTACATCAATTGTAACAAATAAACCATACACATGTAAAATGTTATTAATAATAGGGGAGAGTAGGAGAGGGGCAAGGGTTGGGTATATGGGAATCCCCTATATTTTCTATGTGGCTTTTCTGTAACCTAAAGTTGCTTTGAAGATAAAGTGAAAACAATAAGACACTAGGGGAGCATAACAATGAAATTGTCAGTGTACATAAAAGATAACAGATCTTACAGTGATGAAAGACACAATAAAAATTTTTTCATTTTATTATTTTTTATTTTTTGTATTTTATTTGTCATTTTTTATTATTATTATTAGTTTTATGTGCTTATTTTTGGGCTTTGTTTTTGAGGAGGTTTTGGATTACAGAAGGGTCACAACTGTGGTAAGGGAGGATCACTGGTGTGGGGTTTCTGTGATGGGGGGCATGGGGTGAGGGGTGCACCTGGGACATAGCCATATGGCATATGAATATGGTCAAGTGGTCATGGGGTGTTGTCTTAGTGGGTGGAGTCCCACACAATAGCCAAAAGAATATCAAATTCCTATCCTGGGATGTCCTGCTACATTTTATAATAGAGTGGCAAGAATCCCCCGAGTACGTGGGCAGAGCCTAGCAAAGGAGGACAGACCACTACTTCAGGCCTTGGTATTAATGGTTGTACTTATGAACCCCCTCTTCTGATATTAAAGCTTAACCTAGTATTATATATTGCCCAAGAGTTACCTCCTGAAAGCCTCCTTGTTGCTCAAACATGGCCTCTCTCTAAGCCAAACTCAGCATATAAAAGTACTACCTTCCCCTGGCATGGAATATGACTCCCAGGGATGAGCCTCTCTGGTACCGAGGGATTATTACCAAGCACTGACTAGTGATGAATCTGGAAAGAAACCTTGACCCAAAGGGGGAAATATTAAATACAAATGAGCTTTTATGGTAAGAGATCTCAAAGTGAGTAGGGAGGTCATTCTAGAGGTTAGGCTCATGCATGTCTCAGCAGGATCTCATTGACTGCCACAGTTAATTGTGCCTCAAACAGCAGGGCTCCTGAGGGCTCTAGAGACATCTAGATACTATTGGCAGGGCAGACAATCTTAGGAATTCAGCACCTGTCAATGGGCCTTACTTTGGAATATATGTTCCCCTACACATGGCTCTTTTAACCCTTTTATTTGAACCTGTAATTAGCACTATACTTGTTATATATATGTCCTAGATACTTAAGTCTTGGGTCTGTTCATATGCCGGTTGAGCACTGAATCTCAGCAGAGTTGCAGCCAACACCTACTCTCCAGTTCATTGGACCTGCCCAGGACAACTAACAAAAGGATAATGATGGGCAATGCCCATTCCAAAAAACAGAGAGTATCTACAACTGCAAGCAAGACAGTTCCCTCCATCTGCGCCATGGTATCTAAGCCACCTCTTAATCAGAAACAGAGTGGCCATCACCATCCCCAAACCCTCAAGACTGAGGAATGAACACACATAAGGGGGGAATTCCACGATGGACTATTATTATAGCAATGGAAGAACTTGCATCATTGATCTAAAGGCAGTGGCCACCAGAGTTCTGAAGGGAGGGAGAGGGAAGAATATGTGTGACATGGGGACATTTTTGGGACTTTGGAATTGTCTTACATGATATTGGAATAGCAGATATAGGCCATTATATATTTTGTCAAAACCTATAAAATTGTGCAGGGCAGAGTGTAAACCATAATGTAAACCATAGTCCATGGTTAGTAGCAATGCTTCAGTATGTGTTCATCAATTGTAATGGATATACCACACTAATGAAGGATGTTGTTAATAGGGGAAAGTGTGGGAGAGAGAGGGGATGGGGTACATGGGGGTCCCCTATATTTTTGATGAAACATTTATGTTATCTACAGCTTCTTTAAAACTAAAAAATAAAATGTTAAAAAGAGTAAAAGTATGACTGTATTATTAATGCTTTAAACAAAAATGCTTAAGGAAGGCTTATTAGCTACTATAAAGCATGCTTTTTCTGCAAAACAAAAAATGTAGTACATAACAAGTGCTCATAAGAATTATATGTACTCCTAAATCAGTTATAGGGACAGACTTTGATAGAACCTGAATTCCCTTTCTGAAACTCATATTGTCTCTGGGACAACTATATATTTTTCTCTTACATGATCATTGGATCTATTATGTGTTGTATCTGAATAGAGCGATTAATTACATTTTTCCACAGTTTATCAATAGCTATTACAATAGATACAACACTGGGACTAGTGGTTTTTCATATTTTCAATATGTCCAGCATAATGGAGAAAGCTAGTGAGACTACTGATAATTTTCAAAAGAGGTTTTAAAATGGGCCAAGTCTCTGATTCTGTATGCTACACCATCCTCAAATCCCCACCCATTGCTTTCCTGGCACCTGTCACATTTCAAGAGGTAAAATCTCAAAGATGCAAAAAATTAATTCAATAAAACTAAGATTTCTGAGTTGGGGTAATGGGCCATTCTTTTGTAAATTGGTGTTTTCCCTATTATCAAGCATTAGTATGAACATTCTAATACTAAGTATAATATTAGTGTGAACATTATAAATATTTACAAGGAAACTTTTTCCAATGCACATTGAGCAATAGCCAAATGAAATGAAACAGCTATACTCATTATGATCTGGTTCAGTTAGTTAATTGAAATACAAGAGATCTCTTTATTTAGTCTATGTTAAAAAGTGCTTATTGCCTTACCCGGCTCATTGCTATTATCAAAATTAAAAACTATATAAATTATACAAAGCTATCCACACAAGCTAGCATAAAAATTACTGCTCCTGCTGAGGACAAAATGATGTCTTTGGTTGAATTGCCAGATATGAAATAACAGCAAGGGATAAATTATTTACTGGACCATTACTGAAGGATTACTGGTGGGTCCCAAATCTCTGTTGGCCAGCCTCATTTTCTCCTCTATGGCTGGTTCATCTTTGCTTGGATTTGAGTGTTGTTTTTTTTTTTTACAAAGGACATACTACAATATTAAGTAAAGCTAAGAGCTGCAAAGAAAATTCATCTCATTTATTTACTTTTGTTTGTTGGCTTAGTTTTATCTACCATTGTCAGAGAGTCAGCTTTAGACATATTCTGCAAACTATTGTAATCTCCAATTGGTTAATGCCTGAATTGATTTAAAAAAATATTTAAAAGCATATTTAATGATAGGGTTCAACTCTATTTGCAGTCATTAGTTTTTTAAGAGCTGAAAGTCTAAATTTGCAGAAGTGTTTCTTCCTTGAATAGGGGAAGGAGGATGGGTAAAAGAGAAAAAGTTTTCATAACATGCTTTCATCTTTAGATATAACTTTTCAATTTTTCTCCCATCTGAGAAACAATATCTCAAAAGAAAGCCAAAAGGAAAACCTTTTAAGAGAATGTGAGAGTGTCTCTCTGCTGGACCATTTGGCTTGGCCCATGATGGAATTGTATCATAGAAAAATTGAATAGCTTCAGATGTTACGGAATTGGGTCATCTCCCACCATCATGATTGATCAGAAACTACACCAAAATCAGTGGGAGTGGTGAAACCCCCTGGAAATGACTGCAGAGTTTAGATACATTTTATTAGGAGTTTGATTCAACAATAGGTCACATATATTTTTTAGTTTGACTAGAGAAGAAATTTAGTTTAGTTTCTAGGGTAAGAATAACAGAACTGAAATGAGCAGTATTGTACATATTTTTTTTATATGTTTATACCATTTAAAAAGTAATAGGGAAATTATAATTTACAGAAGAAATTAAAAAAAACATTTATATTTCTTCCACCTAGTGATTCATTCATTCTTTAGCAGGTCTCAGGTGCTAAGCATTGTTCCAGCCAGTGATTGTAGTAAACACAGTAGCTATCCCTATCCTTGTGGAGGTGATCGTCTGATAGAGGGAGTTAGACATTAAAAATAAAGAAACGAGTAAATGAAACAATATGTTAGAAGTTGATAAGAGCTATAGGAAAAAAAATACACTGAGGTCTTACATTGCACACAATTTTAGAGGGTGCAATTCACACAGGATCTTTTGAGAATCTCATTCCCTGGAGCTGAGCGCCATGGAGAAGGGGCATTGGGTTGCTAGGCATTGGGAACAGCCAGTGAAAAGGAAGGAGCATGTTTGGCATGTTTGAGGAATAGCAAGGAGCCGGGTGTGGCTGGATGAGAGCGAGTGCAGGGGGAGGAGCAAAAGAGGAAGCAAGAAGTCATAGAGAAGTTTATCCAGTGAGAGCGATGTGCAGCCACTAGAGAGTTTTGAGCAGAGGAATGGCATGATCTGACTTACATTTTTTAAAAGTCACATTAACTGCCGTGTATAAATAGATGATGGGGCACAGAATAGGCGAGAATGGAAGCCAACAGACCTGTTAGTAGGTTAATGTAGTAATTCCGTGGAAAATGAGGGTGTTTCAGACAAGGTTGGTAACAGTGGTGGATAGTATTTGGATTCTGGATATTTTTTGAATCAAGGATCAATTGAATTTCTTTTCATATGGCATATGAAATAAAAAGAAAAGGAAAAATGACTTCAAGCTTTTTGTCACCATTATCATTATGGGGTGTATTTATCTAGTCTGAATGTGTATGCATTTATATGTATACAATATTTGAGTTTGCTATCCTATGCCATCTACTAGTGTATGTATTTTTCTTAATATAATGTATATCATGGATTAAGAAGATTCTATATACTTAAATATTATTTGAGACTATGAAACAAAAGTTACATAGCAAGGAAGCTGGTGTGGCTGTATGAGAGTGAGTACATATCAAATATATAAAAAATACAGTATCGGCAATTGGGATAAGTTCTAGTAGAGATTGTCTGGCAGCCTGCAGAAGGCTTTCAGGTAAGGAATATATTTATGTTGCTGTGTTTTCATCATGCCACTTCAGAGCTATTGCAACGTCAAAGATTTGCCAAAGAGTTTAATTTCCCAAGGTCATCGAGGAGGGCAGAAGTCACAGTTCTTTGCCAGACAAGATGGCCTCCTTCTAAGCTGGGTGTAAACCTGATTGTCCTCCTCCACTCACTGGACTATCTTCATCTAAGGTAGGCCTAGACAGGCTGTTCACTTGTTCCCAGTGTCTCATAGTTTTCCCAGAGATATGCTTGGATTCAGATATGCGTCCACCACATCATGGATGTTACCAGACTCTGCTGGAATCTTTCATTTATATCTCAGATAGGGATAAGCTGTTCCCTTACCTTAATTGTGGTCTTGCTACCTTCCTTTCCATCTGGTATATTTATGCCACAACTAACAAAAGCCACCCCAGTTTTCTGGTATATTCGTATAATTCTTTTATGTCTTTTTCTAGACTCTATTATAGGCTTTTCCATTTTTTTTTCTGTTGGCAATTATTTAAACGTGTCCTCCTGAAAGTCACTGAAACATTTTTTGGTGTGTGGCCCAAGTACAATGTTGAATGGAAACGCCAAGATATTCCAAACTTTCTTCTCAAGTTTACTGTTGGATATTTATATTACCTCTATTTCCTCGTGGCTCTGAGATATGTTTGTATGGCTATTTATGCTATGCAAGAGAAATTTTAATTAAAACTGAAATGCATTGTGTTAAAGAGCGTTGTAAATTGTATGATGTCTCACTCATACTCTGAGTTGGGATTTGTTATTAGGAAAAGTCGGTGTTGTCCATCTTTCAACATATACAGCTGAGTCTGGAAAGTGAAGGCCTTTCCTAAAGGAAAGGAGATGAAAGAGGAAACATATTGACTCACTCTGGGCTTCGCTGATGACTGTAAAGATGCTCACACAGGATTGGGTCTGGCTTGACTTCTCTTGTGATGCAGGCTGAGCAAAAAGATGAGCATCTAAATTTCTCATTGTCAAGATCGCCATCCACCCATTGATTCCATCTACACATTATTGTTGAATGCCTTGGACACATCAGACACTGTTCTAGGCTCAGGGGAGCCAACAGTGTACAAAGCATAGACACTAGTTTCATGGAATTTACCATCTGTGTAAGAGACAGACAGTAAAATAATATATACCATGTCAGGTGGTTATAGTGCTGTAAAGATGTGTCAAGTGGTGTATGGGATAAAGAATGAAGCGGGAGATACTAAGTTATATAAGATGGTCAGAAAAATTCTCTTTAATAAGATAGCATTTGAGCAAAGACCATTCAATGATGGATATTTGCCTCTTGCTGCAGAAAGAAGTCCCGGAATCCACAGCAAAGGTGCAAAATCCCAAGAATCATACAAAGATATATATGTATATATATGTGTGTGTGTATGTGTGTGGGTATATATAAATATATAGCTTTATATATGCTATAGAAGGAAGATATATATACGTATGTTCGTTTGAGTCTCCTTTACAATAACAAACATGAGAAACAACCTATACATCTATCACTAGACAATCCTAATATATTATCCTAAGATATTATATAGTACCTATATGATATTTTCTAAGAAAATTCTCACAATAAGTTGTCAGAAGTAAGATGTATACTAAAGTATCCAGATTTCATATATATAGTGACAGAGACAGAGAGAAATAAGGAATAAAAAATATATATGTATTCATGTCTTTATGGGGTGAAAAAGCAGGAGCAAATATGCTAAGTCTGAATAGCAATTAGCTCTGTATGATGGGGTCAGATGCAAGAATTTTTGTGCTTGTTTTTATACAATTTTTCATTTCCACATTTTACAGTGAAAAAGTAGAGCTTTTATAGGCACATAAAAAGTTACTTTTACAAAAATGGAAAGAATGATAATCCACGTGCCTTGTGGGCCTTCTCTGGTACAACTTTTAGTCTTACAGTCCGTTCCATGAAACAGAGCCACTGGGGCGCTCAGTCTAACCTACCTCGGTCTGGCTCCCATGTCAGGATCTGGCCCCAGTTTGAACACTTCATGGAAGTCAGAGGTGTAGACATCAGTGTTTTTTAGAGGACTCAGATGCTCTGCAGCCCACCATCCTCTGCCTTCCTCTCTCTCATGAAGCCCATGGTCTACTCCTGGAGTGAGTTCTGTCAACTCAAGGGTGGGCCGGCTCTCCTCTATGGTATCTTGCCCTTGATTTCATGAACTGTGTAGGCATAAGATGGTAGACTCTGGTTTTCATCATGTCCTCCTCCTAGGGCATGGCACTACCATTGATGATCTTTGGTAAACAGGGATGGCAGTGACAAGTCCTACTGCACAAATATTTTTTTTGCTCCAGGGGCCCAGGTAGCATGAGGATTGTGTATGCAGATGGCATCACCAATATTCCTGCATACTACAAATTAAGATTCAAGTCATCTTGAGTCATTCAGAGGCTTGGGGCCTCTAATCTAATTTATGGTGACCTGCAGAGGCTAAAATAAGGCAGAATCTGGAGTTTTCCTCTAGTTACGAGACTCAGGGAATGACTCCTGAGACATTGGTAAAGTGCAGTATTTAGAGGTAAAAGATTTAATATTTCAGCATACTCACCGGCGTACAATAGATTCCTCTTCACTATTTCCTTTCACAAACATAGTGTAATCTCTTAGCCTCTACATATTGGGGCACAATTGTCTTATTACTTATCTGTTGTGTGATTGGAAAGAAAATTAAACAGTGGAGGTAGAGATGCACTGTCTGTTAATATGTGAATAGTCTGCGGCCTGACTATCAGAATAGTGATTCCCAAGTTGACAGAGTTTGGGTTCGCCTCAGTGAAGGACCGAAGGCAAGGACTTGGATGCAAGTAGTTTGCTTGGGAGGTAATTCCCTGAGGCAGGAGTTAGGAGAGCAAGTCAGGGAAGGAGAGAAATCCAATATAATGTTATGTCAATGGGAATTCAGTTTCATTGAAAACTTCTGAGAAGAGCACACAAAGACTTCTAGAAGTCCCTACCTGAAGCCTCGGGGGCAGGAGATTTAGCTCATGTTCACCACTGGTTGAGTGTCACCTTTGTGCATGACCCTCGATTTCAACCTGTGCTTACACAGAAGCCCAGCCACCTCTGGCTGTAGTGTGGGAGAAGGTCTTAGAGCAGAGAGCAATAGCCATGTGGCATTTGGTTGAGGTGGGTAGTCTATGGCAAGGTGAGTGTGTTCTTGCAGGGAATAGTCCCCTGGAATTGTGGATCAATCAGAGGTGGCTAAGGGAATATGACACGGGCCACTGAAGGTGCTGGAGTTTTGTCCAGATGTCATGTAGTTCTAGAATAAAAATTCACCTTGACTTGTAGCCCTTAGAAATAGCATTCCTGGGGCCAGGGTTTGAGACTAATTAGATTTAGCCTAAGTAGTTTGTATTTTAATTCAATTCAGCAATTATTTATTGAGTACCTAAATACTGAAATGGCTCGGGTACCTTTTAAGATTGCAGTTGTGTAGGAGATAAGCTCATTTTAGTCAAATGTGTTACCTGCTCTAATGCAGAGGTATGCAAAGGACACCTAATGAGGTTTCATGGGAAAAACAGTGCTTGTTCCAGACTGGGAAATTAGGATCAGGAAGATTCTCCATGGGAGATAAGAGTTGGTATACATACACACACATGCATACTTACATATATAAATACTTACATACTCACAATATATATGCACTTGCATATATGTGTGTGGATGCATCGTGTGTGTGAATAAAATTTCTTTCTTTTGGGAAGGAAATGGCTGCTTGCTTCATGTGAATTATTTATCCTATTGTCAAAATTCAAATCTATACACATTTAAGTGGTTTTGGTGGAAGTATATTTTCCTCAATTCATGTTTATGCTGTGGGTATTTCCATATTTCTGGTTTCTAGCTATTACTTAGGTTCATTGCAAAAAGAAAAAGCATCCATAGAGTGTATTCCTAGGTTAGAATTTGTATTCGGCAGAAGCAAACCTTTGCACCTGCCACTAAACTGCATCCACTTCTGGGATGGAATGTGCCAGCTGTTTCCCGGTCTCCAGTGATCTGCCAAGCAGCTCAGGACCGAGGTTAAGGCATCATGTCCCAGGCAGATGAAACTGGTGGGGAAATTTCAAGTCGACAGAATGCAATTACCCAAATTGAAATTAGGCCAGGGGCATATCAGGAGACTTTTCCCATCTGTTGGGGAAAAGAATCACCAGAAATTTAACGAGGGCAACTGGTCAGGTTCTTAGCTCTAGGAGCAAAAAAAAAAAAAAAAAGGATGAAAAACATACTAAAGAAAAATCATACCTGGTGTAAAAACCATATCCCTTCACTGGAAAATAAGGAGCATTAAGGCCTTGAGAAACTCAGCCTTTTCCTGCTCTGGGAGGAAAGAAATGTTTATGGATAGGGAGGTTAAACATTTCTACATTAGCTCCTCTTAGCAAGTGTGTGGGTATAATGGACATTTGGTTATACTGGAACTGACAAAAAGAGACTTCCCAAACCAAACATATTGAATTCAATACATTTATCCCTTGTCATAATGGATAGATCCTTGCATTACAAGTTTATGGAATGGTGCCATGTGATTTTTTTTTTAAGGGCCTTGGGCCAAACACTATTTCTTTACCAAGAAAATAAACCAATTTTTAGAGTTTGCAGAAAAAAATAGCTGGGTTGTACAACAGGCTTTTATAGCTACTGTCAGATAATTGCACAGCAGAACCGTAGAATCTGTAGGTCAATTTTAGCACCAGGAATCCCCTGCCCAATTCCCCCCGTCCCTGGGTAACATGTATCTTTTTTCCCGGGAAGGGGACTATTAGTGAGAAAAATAGAAGAATCTGCTTTAGTTTCCATACCAATATAAACCTGAGTATTGGCACAAACTTCCTGTACCCCTGGTCAGAGAGAGAGATGAAGAATAATTCCTATCACGCCAGATCAGGATTTGGGGTTATTCTCACAGTCAGCAAATACATGACTTCTGTTTGTTCCTCTTAATAATTTACCTCTTTTATGGACTGGGAACTCAGCTTTTCTAGCCTAACAAAGGAAGACTGGAGAGGCTTCTCTGGGACAGATGTCTTCTTTTCCAGCAGCTGCTTTTTGGAGCTATGTTTTCCCTAGGGCTCCCGTAAGCCACTCCCCAGTGAGTCTTCTCTGTTCTGTGCCTGCAAGGGGATGTTTGCCGCCACGTAGGAAATCCTGAAAAGCTCTCACTTCCCTTTCCCACTGGAACGGAGAGAGAGGAAGGAAGAGATGAGCGTGTGTGGGGTCTTACTTCGCATTTTTAAAAAATCCTTTGTTGTGGTGGCTCCCTTTTAACTCTCCTTGTTTGCAAAGCATGTTGGAGTCTCTAAGGGCATGACCATGTCTGCAGGGGTGAAGCAAGGATAACGATCAAATTTAATGCCGCCACCTACCTTGGGAGGGAAGAAGCCACAGGCAGGCCACCGTCACGTTGGGTTACTTTGCCATATTTCTAATTCCTCACTCCTAACACACACTTCGTATCTTGAGTTACCATTTACCTGTCACTGTGGCAGTTAAGGAGAGAAAATGGAAATCACAGAGTCCCAGGGGCTTTCTCCACCACAGAATGCCAAACCCTCCCAGAATAAACTCGTATGATGGGCTCAGTCCAATGTCCCACTCTAGTCTGAAAGGGACACTGCCTTTAAGTCTTCAGAGGTGCACGCATTTGATCTTACTTGCTGAATTCTAACCTGAGCTTTACTACTATCTTTCTAATTTGGTGAGAGAGATTTCTTAACCTCTGTTTTTGTTTCTTTCTTGAGAATTTGTGAGTCCCAACGTTTTTCTCTCACAGAGAAATGCAGAGAAGATATTAGTAAGTGTCCATCCAAAGCTCTGCACATGTCCACAATTTGGCATTATTATTTAGAGTTTTAGATTGTACTCATTACCTCCTAGTTTTATTAGCCCTATATAACAAGCTACCTTCTGCACATTTTATGCGAAAGTTGGTTTTCTGAAAGGGTAAAAGTTGTAGGGGCAGGGAATGAAATCGGCGTTATGCTTTATTTCCTACTAAATAATTCTCCTCAAGGTGGGTAAACTCTTAAGTAGTTAACCTGCTAAGAATGAAGATTCTACACTACAAGAACAAATCTCCAAGTGACAGTTATTTGTCTGTGTTCTTAGCAGGTACGAGTCTCAGTAAACAGTCAGTACATTTATGTTCCCCCCATTACCCTCGCTCATAAACTTCCTTAAAGAAAAATGAATAGTTACGTTTCCTGACTGAATAATGAGCATAAACATTCAGAAAATGGAAACTCTGGGTAGTGCATCCAGACTGGCAGGGACTGAACCGTTTTCGAGGCACAGGCAAGAGTGTCAGGTTTGTCTGTGTGGCCGTGATTTACTGCTGTTTACAGAGATGTCATCCCTGGAAGGCAAATCATAATTTGTGGGGCTATTTTTGAAGTCAGGGCTTCCCAGTATGCAGCTGCTGGGAATGGCTGGGAGTCACGCAGAGCCCTGGCTCAACTGTTTGAGCCTTTTATGTTGGATGAGCCTCACAGTCAACTCTCTGGGAGCTGTCGATGTTCTCCTATAGCCAAAAAGAGGCCAGTCTCATCTCAGTTCAACAACAAGTGTGCCCTCGCATCATGGGATATCAGAGTTGGAAAGGGGCCTTAAATGTTCTAATTAAAACCTGTGTTTTACATGCCATGTAACTGAGCCTCAAGTGGGAACTCCATCCAGGATCAGACCCTCTCATCTTCTGATTTTGGGTTCTGTATCCATACATACAGATATATGGGTTCTGGAAGGTGGCATGGCTTAGAGGGTAAGGAATAGACAAAGTAAAGAGAGTGAGGTAGGAAAACAAGAAAAGCAAATTTGAAGGAATTAAATTGTTCCTTTGTAATTTATGTAGGTTTAATTACTCTTTGTTTTGCAATCAGAAAACAAATCAATACAATTCTTACACCCTAGAAGTGTGCAAATGGACATGAAGGGGAATAAGAAAATTTTGTAGTTTCTAGATCAGCACTTTTTTAATTGTCTGTGGCAAAATGAACAAACAAGCAAGCAAACAACCTTCCTTTTCTCTAATTGTCTCAACTGATATTTTAGTAAAATACAATAAAAATTAGTGGTAAAATGCCTAACAAAATTACTGGCAGACTTTCAAAACTCAAGTCTAGACTTTAATTACTTAGAGACAAGGGACACATAATTCTTAGGACAGATTACTATAAAGTTGCTAGACATTTATTCTCAGTCCTTATACTCATTGGTCACAGCATCAGTCTGTGGACAACACTTCGGATAGCACTGACCTTGATTATTATTTTTTAAAAGATTTTTATTAGAGAATTGTGAACTTACAAAACAACCATGCATAATGTGCAGAATTCCCATACGGCACCCCTACACCAGTCCCTTATATTGTTGTGGAATACTTGTTATAGATTATGAGAACAGCATTGGACTATTACCCCTAACTATGGTCTAGAGTGTACTTTGGTATGTATTTCCCTTTTATTATTATTATGAACACAGTGCCTTCTTTAACATTGATGCAAGAGCATTACAATATTGCTCTTAATTATAGTCCATAAGTTACACTAATTGTATTTCCCCATGCATCACCATATTCTTACCACCTTGTAATAGGGACGTACATTTGTTCTAGTTCGTAGAAGAACATTCTTGTATTTGTACTTTTAACCACAATCCTCATCTACCTCCAGGGTCACTATGTTATTCAGTCCCTAGATTAGTCTCCAGCATCTTCCAATTGACATTTACATTCCTGGACTACCCGTTTCAGCCACAGTCACATGTATAAATCAGCAGTGCTAGTTATACTCACTATAATGTGTTACCATCAACTCTATCCATTTCCACACTTTTACAGTCCAGCTAATTAAAAATTCTAGGTACCTTAAGCATCAGTACTCCTTCTCAGCCCTCATGCTATCTGCTAGTAGCCTATATGCCCTCGATTATTTTTTATATCACCTTTTCTCTTGTGTTTTGCACATTTGCCTGTCCCTTTAAATTATACTTTTCTGATATCAGGGATGGGCTCTGGGCATCTGACAGGTATTGAATAACATTTCAAGATAAAATTTTAAATTTTCACTCATACTAAAAAGAAAAAGGCCAATTTAAAACTGAAACAAAAATGGAGTCCCTGGGAGGTATGGTTTTATATTGTCGGTATTATTGTGGTTTGTCTGTTAAGGGACACAGTTTGGGGACAATTTTGGTTACCCAGTTTGAGCATAAAGAGTATTAAAAATATCAACCATTGCCAGATAATAAATTTGGAAAATTTTCTATCTCCTCTGAAAGGACTGTAAACTCTCTCAGTGCATCAATTAGCAGTAGAGTTGCCAGATTTAGCAAATAAAAGTTCAGAATGTCCTGCTAAATTTAAATTTCAGATAATGAATTAACTTTTATTATAAGTATGTCTTAAATGACATATATTAAAATTTTATTCGTTTGTGTGAAATTCAAATTTAGCTCAAATTTTTTATATTATCTGGTCATTCTAATTAGATGCCTTTCAACTTGGACTTCTGCAATTCTAGATTTTTTTCCTAAGAACAAGAATCAGAGCATCCAAATCAAACTTAACCATATTGAACCAACTTGCTTAGCTATTGGCAGCTGGAAGCCAGGAGGTTAATACAAAGTGCAGATATTCCTTTTTTAAAAAAATATGCTTCCCTGGGAAACAGATGTGGCTCAAGCGATTGATCTCCCACCTACCACCTGGGAGGTCCATGGTTTGGTTCCCGGTGCCTCCTGAAGAAGACAGTGAGCTGACATGACAGCCAGGCATGGCAAGCTGATGCAACAAGATGATGCAACAAGAGACACAAAAAGAAAAACACAATGAGAAACACAACAAAGCAGGGAACGGAGATGGCTCAAGTGATTAGGCGCCTCCCTCTTACATTGGAGGTCCCGGGTTCAGTTCCCGGTGTCTCCAAAAGAAACAAGGAAGACAACAGACACAGCAAGTGCAAACAATGAGGGGGTAGGGAAAAATAAATATATAAATCTTTAAAAAAATATGCTTCCCGTGTGAGAAAGCTGCTACTAGTTTCTCCCTACTTTGCGGCTTCTAGTTTGGTGTTTTCCAATGCACTGGTCCTTTGATGGCACAAATATCAGAAGGTATGCTTGGCAGAAGGGCTGCTGAGCTCTGACAGCTGCGTGGGGACTGAAATGGCTCAATGGGCTGCCCAAGAGTGGAAGTTTTGGTATGGAAGTATAATAACAGGAAGGCACAGTGATAGACTGAAAAAAAAATCTTTTATCCTACAAAACATTGTAAATAAGATGCAGCAATATTTTCAAAAACAAACTTAGCAAGAAACTTAAATGCATGAAGGCAGAATTAGTTCCTGTAAAAAAATGTCTTGGATAATTATGCAGTTTTATTTTAATCCTTTTAAAGACATGTCCTTTGCCATTGGTAGTCATTATTCTCTCATTAGATGAGAATATTTGTCTTTAGGACATAAATGAGAGTTTTGAAATTATTTTGATGTAGAATTAATGCTTCCTGACTTTAAAGAAAGGCAGAATTTTCTTAAATTAATGCCTGATTCAGGTAGGGAGAAAATGGTACACATATGATTTATTTTGATATATGTCACATATATATTTTGATATATGTTTCCTTTCAGATAATAATAAAAACTATACTTGGGAATATATTTTTCTAAAAATTTCTTTTTAAATGCATATTTTAATTGCTTTTCTAAATTGTTTCAATTGTTTTTAAAATCATTTTAAATGTTTATTTTAAATAATGCAATGTATGCTCATTTTAGGACAAATTGGAATATGCTGAAATTATCAAAACTAAAAATAAAATCACCAATAGCCTCATTACAGAGGAAGAAAAATCACTGTTGATATTTTGCTGTATTTCTTCTACCCTTCTGTCTATGCATTTATGTATCATAGTTAGAAACCTACTGCATATATAATGTTATATTCTTATTTTTTCCATGAGCTGTTCAACTTAAACATGTCTCATATTGTTAAAATGTTTTCTTAAGTATTATTTTAATGGTTGAATCATTTTCCATACTGTGATTTATTTAATCACCTTGCTGGAATTGGACAGTTAGGTTTCTCCAAGTGCTTAGGCTTAAAATGATTATCTGCTTAAGGTAGATTCCTAGAAATGAAATTACTGTGTGAAAAGGATGAAGTCTTTTTATCCTATATATTTTGTTAAGCTTTATTAAAAAGTATAGACATTTATTAGGACTGTATAAGAATGCCAGTCTCATTGGACCTCCTAGCTGCCATACTTCCTTTCGTTTCATTAAGCTGTCATCCAATTGAAGTTATGCTATATGGTAGAAGGACATGCTGCTTCTTTTTAGTTTTCTCTCTGTTCAACACCATCTGTCTTTATGAAGACATAACTGACTTTTTAGGACTTTCATATCTGCTGTGGTTTTTCCATTTTAAACACAACAGATTGCCTCATCCAATTTTTGAATAAAGCATTTAACGACCTCTAGCAAATGATCGATGCTGAGGAAGAGGCCTGGGTTTGGGTCTTATACAGATCTGAGTCAGGAATATTTTACCATGTTGTAACTGGGAGAACTTGGATATGGTACTTAAATGCTTTCCATCTCAGTTTTCTCAAGTGTAATGTGAAAAATCATACTTACTTCCCAGGTGCTTATGAGTTTCAACTGAGGAAACATTAACAAGCTTTTATAGAGTGCCTTGTATGTCGTAGGCCATCTGTATTTCAGTTCAGTTCCTCCTTCATCTTCTTTTTTTCTTCATTGGTCAACCCCACATCGCAGTGCCTACCCAGTAGGCAGTGCGGAAAAGCTTTCCCTCCTTTGAACGTTCAGTACTTCAGCTGTTCTCCTCCCAGAAAACTTAACATTTTTAACCTTTTGGTTACATCTCATTTTTCCTTCTATTATTTCACAAAGCATGATACATTAGCCACTAGTAGATAAAAGAGATGACATTATTTAACTCATTTAACAAACATTTATTTTGTGCATATTAAATCCGAAGGGCTGTCCTAGGTGCTGGGGATATAGCCGTGACCATGATAGATAAATTCCCTACCCTTGTTGAGCTTAGATATAAGTGGGAGAGATAAAAACAAACAAACAAATAAACAAACAAAAAAACTGAAAACAGATGATCAAACTACAAGTAGTGTTGCATTAGTCAGGATATTAGTCAGGATAGGCTAGGTTATGCTGCAGTAACAATTACCACATCTCAATAGCTTGCTATAAAAAAGGCTTGTTTCTCATTCATGAAATGTCAGTGGTTGGTCTAGCTGACTGTCCAAGGCAGCTGGTCTCAGCCTCCAAGATGCTTCCTTCTTATGGCTCTTCTATACCAGCATATGCTTCCATCAGAGAAGCCTGGGCTGGAGAATCAAGCATCAGCAAATAAAATCTTTTACATGCCACTTCTGTTTCATATTTTTTTGGCCATAGCAAGTCATCTGGCCACACCTTCTTTCAATAGAGTGGGGAAGTATGAGTCTTGATAAACCTGGTGGATAGAGGAGAACTGGGTATGACTCCCACAGTATTAAGTGCTATGAAAAAATGTATAGAAAGAGTGTGGTTTTTTTTTAAACAAAGACAATGGAGGCAAAATAAACATGAGATTTCATATATATGTTATTGCCTAGAATTAGGCTAGAATGTTTTCCAGAAAAAAGTAATGAGTCAATTTAAAGAAAACTATGTAATAACTATTGTTAGAATTGGTACTCAGATATGGAAAAAAAAAAAAAAAAAAAAAAAAAAAAAAAAACTCCACAAAGGTCACCCATGGGTGGCTGAAGCTTGGTAAAAACTGAATATTTAAATCTATTTGAGACCAGAGCAGTGATATTTATATTTATATCCTCAATTATCTTGGCACAAAGTACGTGCTCAATAAAGATTTGTTGAAGTTGATAGTGTTAATGGTTTTAATTTACTTTTGCTTTTCTACTTGACGAACTGTCTGTCACAATATTCTTCTATTATAATTTTGTCCTGAGGCTTGAAATTTTTATTGTCTTTATCGACATTAAATTTTTATTGTCTTTATCTATATTAAATTCTTTATATTCAATTATAATTGAAATTTGGACCACACATAGTTGAATCAATAGTTGTCTCTTTCTCTTAATTTGTCTCAGGTGTTTTCCTAAACCATTAATAAGTATCCAGTAAGGAGAAAAGAAAGTTGTGACTGCTGAAATTTGCCATCTACCATCTTGTCAATTTTTTTTTCAAACAACTTTTATGTTTAACATCCCTTCAACAAACTTCTCTGTTGGAAAGGGACTACACAAATTTGAATTAAGAAGGCAGGGACTACCAAGTTGGTGTTTTTTGTTTGTTTGTTTGTTTGTTTGTTTGAGTCTTATTCCAGGTCGTGAATGTCCTTCTTGAGGATAGAATAGTATGTTTGCTCTCAAAGGCAGTAGAATTATGTTTTTACTTTATATTTCTGTTGTTTTTTTTTTTTTTTTTAGGGGGTGGGGGTTGACCAAATCTTTATAATTTAAAAAGTAAATTACCCAAAGACAGCACCCAGCTTTTCTTTGAGTGGATAGGTCAAAGGCAAACAAAAAGAGGGTCTCTATCTCTACCCAGTTTAATACTCATTTCAGTTCTTTTGCTTCCCCACCTCTGAACGGTGTGACTAAGGCATTGAGTCAGTGCTGTAAGCCCAGAGCATATCTCAAAGAGTGTTTCTCCAGCATGGACTGTGAATCATGTGAATGTGTCAGAGTTCATGCCTTTTGGTGCCGCTTGCTCCTCTTAGATTTGTATAAAATGTGTTGGTTAGTTGGCAAGTGGGACACATCTGGCTTCTGATTTAGAAAGTGCCTTAAACCAGTTACCTCCTACCTTAACTTGATCATTTAAATGGAAAGTGCTATGGCTCCAACAGAGCAGAAATGATACAAAAACTATTTCTGATGTGAGTATCTTGCCTCCTGAATTGCCATGACTACTGGAATCTCTGAGGGAAGCAAATAAAAAAAATTAAATAAAAACACAGATTTTACAATTCTGCCCAGAGGTAAACCCTCCTTGAAAGAAAACCCTCTTAAGAAAAGTTTTAGCTGTGTAATGTTGGTTCATAAGCTATTGACAATTAATACCTAGAATATAGCAATAAGCCAAAGAAATAGAATAGCATTTTGGGAAGTGACAATTTGTGTAGGAATTGCTGATGGCATCAACACATGCTAGGAACTTTACATAAAAGTGGGCTAGAGTTTGAGCTGGGGAACTATTTATCTGTACTTTCATTTGTAAATAAGACAGTAGTGCTATTCCTTCAAGGAACAAACAGTCCAGTGAATTATGGGAAGAATCCTGACATCTTTTGTCTAGTGGCAGAATTGGCAGAAGCATGATCTTATATGTCTTAGAATTTGGAGAGACCTCAATAGATCATTTAGGGTGACAGCATTCTACAGTTGAAGATGACTAGATCTAGAGTTAAAATATTTGGATAGAGTCCTCACTCTCACCAATTCAAGTTTCTATAGCTAATATGATCTGGCCCCAGGGTACCTCTCCACACTCATTGTATGGTTTTCACCCATAACTCACTTCACTCCTGCTTCATTGCCATTTCTTGCACATTCCAAACACACATTCCCTTGCTATTTCCTCTGCCTGGGATGCTCTTCCCCCAGGTGAAGCCTGACATTTATTTCAGTAGATCCAACATGATACATGGAATTCTAAATGCTTCACGTTTTTCTTGGTTAAGCCTCATAATAACAGAAATAAAAAACGTATGATGTGGGTAGTGACATTTGATGGATGAGGAAATCGAGGCAGAGCAATGGTGCAGGATTGGAACCTAAGCAGTCTGGGTCACTGAATGCTAACTTCTTTCACAGGACCCAGGACACAGGTCATGCTCTTCCTTTACATCTAGAGCTCTTCCTTGGAGAGCATTTCCTGACTATCTTACTTCACATAGAATCCCTATGACTGTGTTACTCTTTACTCTTTTTTATGTTTCCTTATAGCACTAAATATCACCTACCATTATATTGTCTATTTACTTGTTTACTTCTTTTTGTATCTCCCCTAGTAGAATAAACACTCCATGAAGGAACATTCTTGTTCTGTTCTGTGTATCAATATATTCCCTGTGCCCATAAGAGCACTTAACTGTGACAAACATTAAAATATACTATTGGAAGGATTTGAGTGGGGTTAGGATTATTGTTTAAAATATTGCATTCTTTAAACATTTACTGAGCACCATTTTCTACCAGATTGCATGCTAGTTTTTGGAAATATGAAGATCAATGAGAGTGATGTGGCCGCTTGTTCTTGAACATCATGAAGAAACAAGCAAAAACCCCAAAAAACCCAGGAAGATGCAGTATGATAAGCATTTTGTTAAAGCCAGTATAGGATGCCGTGGGGACCAAGGGTTCCTGGAAAGTTGCTCCGAGAAGGTGATATCCAAGCTGAGACCTGATGGATGGAGGGAATGAGGGAATGACAGACTGCTCCAGGAGAGCCCATTCTAGGTCCTGAGCAGAAGAGGGTAAGGCTGGAGCAGCTGGAAAATGATTCCAAGGAGTCAGAACTTCATTGCCTGAGTAATGTAATGCCACTGAAGGATTTAAAATCAATGAGTTTTAGTAACTGATTAAGCTTACCGCCTTCAACCAGGTAAGCTGACTCTAGTTCCAGTTTATAGATGAGGCGACTGAGGTGCAGAATAACATAACACAGTTAAAGCACCAGTGGAGTTGATTTGATTTTCCCTATTGCAGTATTGTCAGGGCTCCTAATTCCTTCCCTCCCATCCTCCCTCCCTCCTTCCTTCTGATTGTGATTCTTGTCAGAAGTAAAAAAAGAAAACTATTTACCCTCCATCCTTACCTTTCTCCAAGGAACACACGCACTCACAGAGTTTCCAGAAACCAGCTCCCCTGTGTAGAAATCGACTGCATGGGGGGTGGGGGTGGAGATATACTTGGGTGGACACCATGTGTGCACTGGGCACGAACTGTTTTTTCTTCTTGACAAGGAACCTGGACTTGTACCAGGAACCTTTTATCTGAAAAGATGACTCGCCGCTCAGGAGAACAGGGCAGACTTGATAAAATAGAGAGGAGCTCAATATTGGTTTGCCCATGCTTTGGGCATGCGTGAGCCCTCACAGCAAAACACAGCTGGCACATCTAATTTTAGCTTTGCCCGCCTTGAAAAGAGACCCTTTAAGGAAATATATTTTCTCTGAAACAATTTGTATTATAATGCTGCAGCTGATAGACATGTCGAAATAGTCCCTTTTATTGGTAGGGAAAAATCTCTGCCAAGTAATTATCTAATTTTTTGAGATGATATCCATAAAGCAATTAAAGTATCCATGAATTAAAAAATCAAAAAAGAGATTTTACAATGGGAGAAACTTAGTGATTTCATTTATAAAGCAGCTGATAAAACTAAGGGGTGACCTCCTTTGATTTATTATAAAATGGACATAATGATAAAAATGATTATTTTTGATACGTTAAGGTGATCATTGGACTCTGATACTGCACTTGTTAATAATAGCCCTGGAATGGACTCGAAAATTTCTTCAATAATTAGCATCCTCCATGTCCTCTGAAAACTAAAAGGTTAGTTTCTAAACCAGGTCTTGGGTTCATCTGGATTCACGTTACCAGGTTTTGCAAGCATTGGGAACACTCTTTTTAACACTTTAAAAAGCAAGGTTAGTCCCTCTGCCTTTTTTTTTTTCGTTCCTTCTTTCTTTCTTCTCCTTCCTTTCTTTTTCTCTCTTCCCTCCTATGGTATCTCAGTGTTTTGTTTAGCCGTGCGGCTTACCTTGGAACTTGGCAAGAAAAGAAAAGAAGGCAGACCTTGTGTGGGGTAGATGGAGGGAGGGATAAGAAATAATCCACTGCCCGCATTTGAGTTAGTTATCCAGGTTCGGTGCCAATGTCAGCAGCGTTGCTGCAAAAATCGCTTTGGTATTCGAGATAGCCAGCAGAGGGAATTGGAACTTTGCTTGCAGCAGGGGTTGAAGCAGGCTTTTTTTTTTTTTCTTGGAGGAAATACTGCAGCCTTCTGGACTGCGTACGCCGCTCCCTGGAGAGGCTCTCTTGGTTCCACCCACCGGCTGGAAGGAGGGGAAGTGAATGAAAGGACAGGACAAGCCAACGAACACCATGTCACTCTGGGAGGGAGACAGCAGCAACTAAGCTGTGCGAGGTTTTTTTTTTTTTTTTTTTTTTTTTTTTTCTTTTCTTTTTCCCCTTTCTTTTTCTTTCTTTCTTTCTTTTTTTCTGCCCCCCCCTCCCTTTTTCTTTTTTCTTTTTCTTTAAGGTGGGAAAAAGACAGGAACGGGAGACAGGAAGCTGATCTGCAAGGATTCGGAGTTGTGCTAAAAGGACTTTGATTTTTTTTCTCTCCCCCCCCACCCCTTTACAAACGCTGGCAATTGACATCACTACACTCAGCCTGGTTAGAGAACAAACTGCCTCCTTCCAAGTGGACCCCGGCAGCTGGGGGAAGCCAGGCAAGATTTGGGGAGTCTGTGTGTGGGTCTGGTTTTTTTTTTTTTCTATCTATCCCACCCCCGCCCCCCCCCCCCCCCTGGGTTTTTTTTTTTTGAGTGTTTCTTTTTAAAATTCTTGCTGTGTTGGAACTAGCGAGTGGTGGAAGCCGAGGAGTCTCCGAAGCCTCATCCGTCATCGGGACTGTCAGGAATAGTGGTTTAAGAGGAAGCTCGGCCTGGGGCACTATACTCTGTCATCCAGTTCCCTGCCTCGGAGATAAAGATTCCAGCTACATGGGCAAACGCCTGGATCAGCCACAAATGTACCCCCAGTACACTTACTACTATCCTCATTATCTCCAAACCAAGGTATGGCTCGACCCACAGTCTGGCAATCATTTGGTCTCGTTCTGCACTTGGGCTGGGAAACAGTCATGTGGATTATTCTTTACCCATCTCCCCCCACCCCACCCCAATCATCTCTCCTTGCTTCTCTGAGATTAGAAACAGAACAGTGGAGTTAATGAGGCAGAGAGGTTATAGGAAGAGAGCAGCAGACACTTCCCGAACGAACTGTGGCTTTCTCTTTAAGGAGAGATAATAGTTTCACTTGAGTTCCTTTGTTGTTATTTGGCAGGATCAGTGTGCCTGGTGGCTGCAGAGCCCTTTGCGGATAGGCAGGGTTGTTAGAGAGAAGGGCACAACAGTGATTATCAGGCACAATTATACAATTTCAGGGGCCGTTCTTTGTTTGTGGCTCGAAAAGGGTTTTTTCCTACTTGCTAGGATCCGACAGGGTGGGGGCCACTCCAACTTTTAATCACGGTATAGAGAACGCAAGAAGGGTGTGGGAAGTTTCAGGGCAGCTAACCAAAGTCTCGTAGAGTTCGTTTGGGTGTATTTTGGTATTTTATTTGTCTCACCTATTTTATTTTATCTCAAGGATGATTGGAGTGGTAGGGACTGAATTTCGGGGCTGAATATTAGGTGATCTTCACTTTTAGAAGTTCCATTTCTCTGTGTTAGCTGCCATCAGGAGACCTGGGTCTTGAAAAGGGCTGGAATGATAATTGGACTTGAATTGGTTAAATACTTTAGGCTTTATGTGTCTGTGATCAGATGATTATTAGGGACCCAGAGGCAAGCCCACATAACTGAGCAGTGGGCAGTGCCAACCCTGAACTTTATCCTGCAGTTAAGACAAGAAGGACTCTCAGGTGTGAAATCACAGTTCTAATTTGTCAATTAAATTGGACTTGATTGGGGGGAAAAGGTTGGTAGAGTTACCACCTCAATTGCACGGATTATATTTCTTTACAGATGGTATTATTTTGTATTGCATTTACCAGACTCCACCGTAATAAATAAATATGCCAAAGGTGAACAAGGCGTGCCTGAGTGATCTGTGCTGTCACCAGGACTCGTGGATGTGATTAAGGTTTGGTAATTCCTGCTGTAGTTACCTCTCATTTATTCTGTCTCATCAAACAATGCCTATTTGTAAACCAGACCAGGCAGCAGGCTTCCAGTGTTATATTAAAGATTGTTTTGTTTTTTTTTTTCAATTCTTCTATGATCCGCCCTGCCCCTCCAAGGTCGACTCACTTTGCTTTTTGCCTTTGTGAGCATTTAGTTTGTGCTGCCACTGCTTAAATAGACCAGTCCTCTTGCTCCAGTGCCTTGAGTTTAACTCTTTGGGGGATTGGGTCGAAACGGCTGCCTGCCAGTCCTCAAGGAAATGGCAAAGCAAGGACAAGTTAAAAAGGGGAAATTTATAGTCATTTCTCATCTCCCAAAAGAAATGAAAACAATAACCTCAAGGGTTGGATGAAAATATCAGACATTCCATGCCTTTTACTCATTTGGGTAAATTTTTCCAAATGTTTTTAAAAAATCATGTTCTTTTTGGCCTATTTTTTTTTTTTTTTTTTCTATTATGGATTATCTTCAGAAAAGAAACTTTAGCTCAAAATGGATGAAATAAGTGCTTTTTTTTTTTTTTGGCCTGAGATTTCCTTTAACCTATTATTCGCAGGAAATAATGAATGTCGTGCACATTTTATTAAAGACTCGGGTGCTAGATGAGCTATACTATTGGAAAGTGTGTGTGTGTGTGTGTGTGTGTGTTATGGGGGAAAGAGTGAAAGTGGTGAGGGGAAAAGAGGAGAACCTGAAAAATACAGAGGGAGATTTTTTTAAGTCTGTTTTGGAGTCCTTTCAGAGTTTAGTGTTGTGTAGACAAACACATCTGGATCTTGTTAATTTCAAGCTAGCCAAAGCTATCAACTTCTGGGCCATTTTTAAAGAAGTTAGGTCCATTGGATGCCCTAAGCTGATATTTGAGTAATCAGATATCAGGGTGGTTGAGAATGTGAAATCAGCTACTTTGGCACTACATGGTAGTTTGTATTGATTATTATGTTGTAAAATTTTGACAGTGCAGTGAAGTTGAATATTGTAACGATGGCTCTGACACGAAAGACATTAATAACAGAGTTGGAAGCTGAAGATGTGGAAATGTGCCCTGTTTTGAAACTTGGGTGCAGAGGGGAAAAGGAGATTGAGTCAATTTACAGTCATATTTTAAAATCTGTGGACTCTCCATGGCTAATACTATGTAATGAATACTAGCATGCCCTAGCATAATAAGAAAACAACTAGGTTATTTCAACATTACTTTTGGTCCTTTCTGCCCTTATGTCTCAAATACAAATTATAATAATTTTAAAGGAAATACATGTTGCTTATATTTATTTGGTAAGCCTGGGTGGAGTTCATAAAATCCACTGCTCTTTTAGACTTGGCTTGCAGTTAAAATTCACTCTTAAAACCATAGAGAAGAAGAAAAATAGAAAAAAACCATAGAGATTTAAGATGGTACTGATATATGAAGAATTCTTTTGGCTGGTAAAAATAAAATTCTATGATTGAAATTAAAAATCATATTCTGTGGATAGTATACCTTAAGTTGTCCTCTAAACCCAGGTGTATTTTCCCCCCAATCCACAAGAGCTGTTCGCTTACATAATTTTTGTGTGTGTGGTGGTGGTGGTGGGGGGGCAGGGTTTGAAATCTGCATGGAATTTAACAAAATTGAAAATGGTTATTACATTCCTAGAGAAAATACAAAAACACTGAATTTTCTCTTTTTTACTTAAATTTGCATAACATAAGATAGAGCAGCTATTTCTGATATAAAACAAGATGAAAATGGGATTTTTTAAATAAAAAAAGCAAATGTTTGCCATTGCCACAAATGCAAATTAAAGTTTTAGGGAAAGTTGTGATAATTTCCTGCCTTCTTTGCTCCTAGCATTTTCTATTACACTAGTGCCAATCTCTTAATTTTGCTGCTTAAAAATATTAGAAATAAGAAATTTTGTTTCTTTCCTTTTGAATGACTTTCCAAAAGCTTAAAATATTAGAAAAAAATTATTTATAAGTTAAATAAGAGGAAAACCCAGTGGCTCATTTGATGCTATGCTCTGTAGCAATTTTGTTATGTCATTTTCACTCTCCCAGATCTTACATCTTAAAAGTTGCCATTTTTCTTTCTTTCTTATATATATTTTTTCTACCCAAAGAAGCAACTTCAAAAAAGAACATTTCTTTTGGTTATGAAGTCATGAAGAAATTTTAGTGTCATGTCATAATATTTAAATAAGAGACATTGACTGGATTAAAAAAAAAAAAAGTTTTAGCAAAGAAAATTTTTGGTTTGGAAGGGCCATCCAGAATAATGAGCAAATTTTAGAGAGAGGGAACCAAGAAAATAGTTAATTGGACCTAGGGATAAAATACATAATGCTGTTTGTGCTGTAACCTAACTTTTTCAAGCATCTTTTTACAGACCATTCAAAACAACCTGTTGCTACTGTATTATGAGACCAAAGGTAAATTTCATTCTGAACTTCTAGAACTTTTGGAGTTTTCTTTGAAAAACAAATTAGTTGAACCAGGAAAGCTAAAAATGGTAAAGCCTGGTCACAGCCTACTGAGGAGATATTTTGCCCTTGAGAAATAGATATTCCTCTCTTATATGATATTTGGAAAGCTTTACTCATCTTTACAAAGCTTATAAAAATTGCCCAGCCACACGCAGCAAGTTTGTCTTTTCTTCCTTTCCCACACACATACCAGTTTCCTCTGTTTCTGCCATTCCAATGCATGATTTCTAGTCACGTTGTGCTTGCATCAGATTATTACATTCCCTTCTTTGGCCATCTGGTTTCCCAGAAGGTCTTGACGAAAAGGGTTTTGGAAGATGGGACCCTGACGGGGTTTCTCTGGCTGATGGCACTCAGATTGAGTACTGAGCCTGGTGCAAAGTAAGGGTCAGGTGTAAGGGGTAATTCATCAATTGCACACTGACCTCAGGCTACATTTCCAACCATCTGTAGCCTGGATGGCCGCCTGTCTCTAAAAGTCTAGCTGGAGCCCAGTTGAGAGTACAATAGAAAGAGCAAACACTTGAAAACACAAAGAGGGAGGAGTAGGTAAGGAAGAGAATCTTATGCTTAAAGTTGTGAATGGACAGAGCTTTCAGAAGCAAAGCAAAACAACCCCTTACCATGCTTTTTACACATAAAATGTATAACATCTTGCAGAGGGAGGGAATGAGTTTAGAATTTCCCTAGCACTTCCTGACTCAGTTTTGTACTGATAGCCAGAGCTGGTCATTTGCCAGTTGTTTTAAAACAGCCTTGAAAACTCCCAGGTTCTGTTTTCTTTTGAAAGTCTAAAACATACAACACTGGTTTTCTAAAAATCTTCCAGCGATAGAATTTTTGGGTACAATTCAAAATAATACTTCTGCTTCAGAGGGGTAATATGATAGCATGAAATGATGAAAAATCTTGTTTGTCTCGTTTTAGAATGTATAGAATTTTAACTGGTTTCAAATAAGAGAAAAATAAAAACAAGGGGCCACCCTCCCTTTTTAGTTTGCTTTTCTTCCCTATTCCTCCAAATCTTTGGCATCAGTGGGAATAAACCCAGTTCCGAGGCATTCTTTGCTCTCTTTCCTATAGTGTGATGATCACTAAGTATGGTGTCTACTTAAAAGAAGTAGAAACATAGAAATCCCCGTTCTTTCCCTAGAATGATCCCAAACTTAAGGGAAATGCCATGTATATTTCTTTTAGTAGTATCTTTCTAAAGCATATTCCTTTTATTTTTCTCTCAATTTAGAAAAAAATAATTATAACTCAAAATTACTTCCATGAATTAATAAAATCTATTTGAGGGTTGGGGGAGGGGGTGGCGATTTGATGACAGGGACATAAAGAAGAGAAGGGAAGATGCAAGTTTATTCCAGGTCTTTCTGGCCTCAAGAATTCTGGAGAGCTTCACTTTTGTACTAATAGGATTTTATACAATTCTTTTTGACATTATCAGTCTTTTGGCAGAATGAGGACGCAGTCATAATTATGCCCATGCCAAACTCAAAGAAAACTAGTCTTTTCCTTTAAAAGAAACCTTTTTTAGTGTCGAACTTTTATTCAGAGTAAATGGTTGATGTTTATCCAAAATTGGCTTTGAGTACTACATTAAAATTGTGTTTTGTAACAGTCTCGTAAGCCACAGCTGTGTGTGATTAAATAGTGTAATATCAAAAGCATGTGAGAATAGACGTTTTTATGCTACAGCTATGGCACAGCAAGAGTGCACATGGAGCTAAAGGGAAACCAAGAGCAGAAATGTATTCATGCGTTGTAATATGTGTGTTGAGGGTACGTGTTGCTATTTTTTTGCAGTAGTGGGAAAAAATGTTGAACTAGTTGGATATGCTTAAAAATATACTTTCGGCAAATGGAAGCAGATCTATAGTACCATTTAAAAATATGGAGTATATAATGTCATTTAATTAGAAAACACATAGGTATTGAATGTGTCTGAAACCATTGCAAATGGAAAGAGCAAAAGTCCATCTTATGGAGCACAGCTTCAAAAAGCAAGAGTGTATATCTCAATTCTGTTTTGAAATTATAAATGTTTCTCTCCTCTGTTTTCTGCTATTTTAATCTGTGGAACTACCATAAGAGAACCTTCCTGTCATTTATCCCTAAGAGAAAAGAGTGGTAGATAGTAAAGCTCAGCAACTTTGAGATAGAGAAGTAGGCGGCAGTGTGCTCCTTTTTAAAATATTCAGAAACACGAAATTCAACTTTGCAATATTATTGATCTTTCGTTGTCAGTGTTAAAAATTAAATAGTTTCACAAAGAGGTGCAACTTTTGCTTCCATTTCTTTAGCAGGGATGTTATAGCAAAGAGCTTTCTGTTTCCTATGGGATGCTTTAACTACACTATTTATAAGTAAATGGTTGTTTTCAGGGCCTTTTAAAAGCCTGCAGAGTTGGCAATTGGTTTTCAGATTTCAGATGTTGAATGCTAAAAGGTAATTCTAAAAAGCAAAAACAGAATGGGTGGACAGGTGAGTTGGATTTTGTTTGTTTTTGTTTCTAATTTTTCTTTCAACTTGTTATTGGCAAAGGATTTGTTCACATTTTAAAATTTTGTTTTTCTTCATGTAGGTTTATTGGTCAGGAAATATATAACATGTGTGTTCAGATATCTGGAAAAACTCAGAACATTAACCTCGAAAAATATCAAATTTTCAATTGTATGGAAAGTAAAAGATAAGATATGGAATTCTGCTTTTCTTTGGGGGAAATTCTCTGATTTGTGTGTCGATACACTGGTTTCTAGGGTAGGTTCTCTTACGATCCCTGGCTAGTTCAACATTTGCGATTCTAGCTTTGTGATAGATGAGCCTGCTTTGATATATTAGTGGTATTGGGAAGTGACCTTGGTTTTGTGTCATTCATGAGTTTCTGTTTGGTTACTCAATGCTTTCTGTAGAGCAGATCCAATGTTGCTTTGCTGACTCTGGTGATTTGAAAAATGTCACTCTCTGCCTCCTTTGCCACATCTAAATCCAGTGCCCAGTCAGAAGTACATCCATCACTTGAGAGTGGGTGGAGAGCAGTTCCCAAAGGTGGCACTAAATGACAGACATCATTCAATCATTATCCCTGCCTGCTTTGTTGGGGGCGGTTAAGGTTTTCTCTTCTGAGTAGGTACAATTAGAGCTTATCCAAAGACTTCATAGTGATGTGTGATGCTTTACTTTTCCTCATCTAACTTCCTGTCTACAGGTGGTGTAAGAGCTGAGTGGTTGTACATGTGTTTGGCTAACCCAGTTTAGGTAATGAAAGAAACTAGACTGGCCACATTAAGATACTTATGACCCTTGCTTCATGAATGAATATAGGAGCCATTGTATATCTGGAAATAACAATTGATAGGTGAAAAGCCACTTAATATTGGAGTTTGCAAAACCTGCGAATCTCTGAACAGTAGCCTTTAAAATATGTGAAATAAATACTACTGTTACTATAGTATATAATAACTTCTCCAGGACATGTAAAAAAGGAAATTAACTCTTCCTCCTCTTCCTCCTCCTCCTTCTTCTTTTGCTAGGTACTTTTCTTGCTTCCCAAAAAACCTTCTCTTAATGTAATGAATGAAAGTGTCACTTTGAGGATATTGCCTAGGATTTTGTTTTATGAATCACAAACAAATACAAAAATTAGGCAATGCACAAAATCAAAGTAACCCTAATATCGTCCTTTCCTATTCTGTGGGAAAAAAGTAAGGTATAATAGGAGAAAAAGAAACTTACAAAACTCTAAATATTGGTAGTAGTAGTTTTAAGAACTGAAGAACTGATTTTTAATAGGTTTTAGATTTAGCTTTCCTATCATTATACATAGGGCTAAAAATTGGAATATATGACACTTAATATGCGCTTAATATGCTCAATACGGATGTTCTTTTTGTTATCCAATTTTTAGCTGACAATTTTCAGTCTGAAAATTGATCTTGCATAAAATTTAATTGAGGATTTTTGATATCTCCTGATTATTTTGTATCTAGTGTACCGTTGTCTAAAATAGTTGTAGTGCTGATTGATGGCGATTCAATGAAAAGGAAAATGGGAAACAGAATGCTAACTATCTGGCTTCCTGGAACTGGTAAAGATATCTATAAAGCTTTTCTTATGTTTTTGAGTTCTATTTGATGTTATTATCAATGTCTGTAAACTCTTATGTTGTACCTTTTAAAAATGTATCAATCACTCAAATTGAATGATGTCACCTGGATAAGACTAAGGTAAGTTAGAATTCATGCAAATATATGTTTCAGCTACCAAATAGTTTGGACTAAATGAAGTAGTTGAAGACATGTGTACAATGCTTGGAATGATTTTGGTGCTATCATTGCTGATAATCAATCTCATCTCCATGTTTATTTAAAACTTCAGAGGTTTGTTTTCCTGGATACCATACAAAAAGAACAAGCCATACCTATGACGTTTAATTCCTTCTCAAGAGATGAGAAACACACATTTCTTTTCTTTGACTTGGTGCTAGTCCATTGGAGGTCTGTGGCATCTCCAGGATTAACCTTGGTTTCTGCTCTTGGCCTCTACGCCTCCAATCTATTGCTGAATACACTAAGTCACATAGCATCTTTAGAAATGAGACTGTTGTATTTTCAATCTAAGGTAGATGGAAAATTCTGGAGAGAGAAATATTCTAGTTTTCATTTCTCAGCTTATTCCAAAATATTAACCAGTACCTTTAAACTTCATTATTCACCTTCATGGGACAATTTGATTTCATTTTAACCATGGTTAAGTGTATGCTATTTAACTTTGTTGATAAGCTGGAATAAGAGAAGGAAAAAAAGCCATAGGAAACAGATCAATGAACAGAGAATAACTTTTCTTCAGCATAGTGACTTCCTTTAAAAATGGGAAAAAATCAGGGTCATTTTAAAACCTCCACATTTTCCAAGGCCCTGACTTTTGGAGGCCTCCTCCAGCATTCCCCAAAACATATTAAAATGCATGCATAGCCCACACCAAATGCATATTTGCAATAAAATATTGAATGAGTTTGTATAATTTTGCCACTGTAACTCGGAGTGCAAGAAAATTAATTTAATTTATAGGTGCCTTGTGAATTTGGGGCCAATAGCTTACATATGTAGGTATTATTTTAAAGTGAAAAAAAAATCTAACCTCAAATCTTTTTGAGGAACAAAGAGATTATCTTAAGACAAAGTAGAACAATAACAAAGTAGTTTTAAATTTTGTTTAAATTTAAAAGGTAGGCAAAGAAATGTTTATTAATTTTGACTTTCAAGTTTTCTTTTTAGGGTTTGGAGGCCATACATTTTTGTTATCTTCCAGTGTTTTTTTTTTTTTTTTTTTTTTTGGAGCCCTATAAAGGTCAGAGATCCTAAAATGCTGGACATATCTTTTTCTTTATGGCCTTTTGGCATTCAAGAAACCTCTGTATTTTAGAAATCCCAAATTTCTGGGGAAAGACACATAGTAGAAGAGCACAGCTTGTCAGAAAATGTCATTAACATTCTTTGGCTAACATATCTCAAAAGTAGACACATTGAACTTTGGCAGAGAGACCAACTGGGAGTTCCAGGACTAGGTGCCAGGTTCACAGAATTATTTCATTGCACAACCTGTAGAATTGTTTACTAGAGAAAGAGCTTGAGTGTAACAGGTGTGTCCGTGGGCCACTAGTTTAGGAGTACAGGCAGGAGGTAAATCAATGGCACAATATTTATTCTATGGAATCATCTTTCTAAATTATTGTGTTTCAAAATAGGGTCATTGATCTTTTACATGTATTTAATTGCTTCCTCCTCCTGTACCCCAGTTTCCATGGTTTCACTTGGGCTAAATTTCCTTGGTGCCCACAGGTCCCTTTCAGGTGCCTCTCAAAGAATGTACATCTGTACATGGATGCACTCTTCTAACCAGACCCACCAGTATCCTCACAAATGGTTGAGCACCTAGAAGTTCCCTCTTCAACAGCCCTAAGCCAGGCATGATGGCTTCCTTCATTTTCACTCTTTATCCCAGTATTATAAGAAAATCAAGATCTTGGGCCATATCATGGCCGTTTCATTCCATCTGAATCAGGAAGAGATTTCTTCTCTTTCCAGCTCTCTGCCTAACCTCATACCTGAATATTCACTCCCTCCCCCCAATCCTAGAGGCAAAATCTCCCATAATCACTCTGTGTTTTGATTCTCTATCTAATTACCCAATTTTTCTTCCCATCCCTCTACTCAGATCTCATCGAATTTCATCAGCATATTCAATGAATCAAATTCGGTTGATCTCTTTCATGCAAATACACACACATATACACACACACCAAGAAAAAGGGAGAGAGAGACAGACAGACACAGAGAATTTAGGATTATTTCAGTGCTTCTATGCAGCTAAATGACTGCAGAAATATGGAGAAGCAAAATAGTATTTAGGAGACTTACATCCATTATTTCCTGTTCAAATATATAGGTTTGCTGCTAGTTGGTAGAGGTAACTATCATCAAAAATGGAGTGACGTGTATTTTTCACTTTCTTTCAAAAAGAGTAGCATCGTTCCATGATCAAGAGTTTATTGACAGTGTATTATGCAAGTTAGATATATGCTCTCTTTTTCCTGTAATTCTTGATAGCATCTTTCAGAAGCTTATTGATTCTAATTTTCCCCAAATAATTTCATAATAGTTGTTTATACTGCAGAGAGTCTAATGATCCTCAAAGTTTTTAGTGATGAGGCTGTCAATAGCACAGTAGAAAAATAAAATGAAACAATGGCAGTTCTATAACTTTAATTTAACCAGTGATTTATGAGAAGCCAAAAAAGATAAAACAAAAAGAAGATGAAACAGGAAATGGAACGGCTAAGCGTACTAGGTCTTAATCTACTTTTGAAAATGTCTGGAATTCGACTACTTATTTTCTTTTCCAAAGGCAAATGATAAGAGCTGCTTGGCAAGGAAAAGATCATTTGCAAATAGAAGAACCATCTTCAGGGAAAACTTTAATGTGAATACATAACTTGATATGGTAGAGTTACATACTTGAGACTTTTGGTGTCTTCTGGAAAAAAAAAAACAACTTTATGCCTATGCTGACAATTTAGCACTCTATTTTGGTTTTTCACATGTCACAACACTCACTTACCTCCAGCATTTTCTTTTGTTCTTCGGACTTACAGGACACCAGCTCTTAGGGAGAATCTAAATACAAACAAGCCTTACTGATGACCTTGATTGGAAACAGGACTGTTTTTCAGAGAGTCTTTGGAATCAAATTTTAACGTGTACTTTAGAATTTCCATATATAAAACGTTCATATAAAATCCTTGATGCTCGAAAATATAATCACGGAGTCTTGTGGTTGTTTGTATAGGCATGGATCTGGTTCTGGGGAGGGCGGGCGGGGAAACAGTTTTTGAAACAGGCAAAGCTGTCTTGGCATGTGAATCACAAAATGAGAATACAAAATGCTAACCAGGCACCAGTGATGTCTGAGGGCCATTAATGTACCTGGGGACCCAAGGAGCAGGGAAATTGAGCATGTGTGTGCAATCGTGCTAATGTGAACTGAACTCTCAGCACAACCGTATGTTAAAGGGGGGTAGCCTGATGAAAAGAATGACTTGATTTCAACCAACAGGGTTGCTGAGGAGTTTAGGTCAATAGGGATGCAGGAAAGGTTAGCTCTTACTGTTATTTTCTTTTCTGCCACGTGCATTTTACTCACTTCTCTGTCCTTATTCCATTGAGAAGGTGGCTGTCTGCAATGACCTTGCTTTTTACATTGCATCTTCTACACTCCCTGCCTTTCCAGAAATGCACTTCCTGGGGATCTAATTCTTTTCTTTCTGTACCACAGCTTCTATTCCCCTGGCCCTTTCCTGTTCACTCCCTTCCTCCTATTCTCAAATTTTCTGCTATGGATTCGCCTTTCTGCCCCTCTGGTCCTAATCTTCTGTTTCCTCCTTTTTGTTCTCTCAGCTTTCAATCCCCTCCTGTCTTTTATTTTTAACCATTGCCTTTTTTTTTTTCTCCTTCCATTCCTTTCCAAGGCAGAGTGGTATTAGGTTTCGACTTTCTTCTTTTTTGCTTGGTAGTGAATTTATTTTTGGCTTTTTGAACATACCTTTTCTGTTCAGGATCATATTTGTGTTTGAGTTAGTCTGTAAACCCCCTGAGGATTGAGATCCCATTGTCTTCCTCTTTGAATTTCCCCACAGTATCTAGTGTAGTGTGTGACACAGACTGAGTGCTTAATAAAAGGTTTTTAGAATGAATTAATCTAGCTTGTTTTGTGTTTTTCAAGCCTTGCTCTACTGCAAAAGGAAATCATTTTCTCAAAATCAGATGTCATTTTTACCTTTATAATGCTCTATGTCAAAAGGCCTGGGTACCAGAAATAGACTTTATTAAATATCTCTCTTTACAAATCCAGATCTACCTCAACCCCCGCCCCCCCACACACATACACACATAGGCCTCTGAGCTAGGTACCCTTGGGCTATGGGTTAGATTCAGGTTACATGTCTAGTTTATAGGGCACACTGTGACAATAGAATGTGAGCTAAGTAACTGCAATAGAAAAAAAAAAAAAAAAGAAAAGAAACCACCATAGTGCTGTATTACCAGATGCTGGCAAGGGAGCTGGGATGCATGCCAGCTTAGGGAGGGGCAGAAGTGGATTTCAAAGACAGGGTAAGTAGCCAGTGTTTGGAACTTGAGGATGAGAGTGAGCTAGTAAGGCAGGACTAAATGGTAGTGTGGTGGTTTGGAGGGGATTGGAGAGGCCATTCCTGAGCAATTGCCAAGGATATCAGCTTGTATATGTGGCTTCCTTTCATGGGTTGGCAGAGTTGGGCATACCAGAAGTTCAACTAAGCTTAAAAAGTCAAGAGGTGGGCTGAGTGTTAGGAGAAACTTTTTGTCTATTTTGCTTTCACAGGATGCAAGATTTTGAATATAATAGTTAAATATTATGCACCAATGCCATTTACTAATCCAGAACAATACCCAGATTTATTTTTTTAACTGAAAATTCTGAAAAGACTATTTCAAGGACCAGGTGAGAATGAGGAAATCTGCAGTTTGGAAAGAGAACTCTACAGTTTCACTATACAATTAACAAAGCAGGTATAAAGAAATGTCTAAAGTAATGATAGAATATATGAGATGGGATTCTGATAGAAACTTCAAAGCCTTCCTTACTAAGGAAAGTATGAAAACAATCATCCAGTTGTGGCTAAGAGGGCAAACTTTGTTTCTGGTTTGGACTCTTCATGTTTTTTCCAAGTGGTGCTGATTCTTCTTTGTTTGTTCTACATATTTTTTTCTCTATTATGTTCCTTTTGTTGCATTAAGGTTCTTATTACCATTTGTAAAAACTATAGTTTCTATATTTGTAATTCCTCAAAATTTAGTCATTTTCTTTAAAAACGATTTCATACTTATTGTATCTAGTGAAACAATTCAAGATATATAATGAAAACATCGTTGTTCTCCCTCAACATACTGTTGGGAACTGTCTGAAATAACCAATATTAATAGCTAGACCGTTTCCTTCCATAGGTTTCTTTATGCTTTGCAAACATACTTATGCTACATGCGATCATATTGAACATGTTATTGTACATTCTCATCAGGTCATTAAACATAGATCTTTTTGTTTTTATTGTCCTCATGTGTTTGCACCATGTTTTTCACTAAAGCATTCCCCATCGATGGGCATGCATTATATTGCTCCTGTTTTGCCACTATGAAAAATGCTGTAATATATATCCAAGGTATTCATTTAAATACTGAAAATTGAATCAGTGACCTTCTAAGCAGGTCCGCTTCCCTTAAGACACTGAAAAATGCCTTTATGAATTTCATATTACACAAGGCATGGCAGCTCTGTTTTGTTTCTGGCTTGAAGATTCTGTGTCCTGCACAATTGGTCTGTCCTTTTGTGTTTTAGTGATAAGGGGTATAGTCTACTGCTTCTGGTGAGAAAATGTACTTCCTGATTGAGGTTTGAGCTGAAACGGAACCCCCTCATTTGGCAGAGGCAGTCATGCTTCATTTTCTTTGTCACACCATCAGGGATCCCAAAGGGTGCTTGGGGTCAGCAGTGTCAATTTCCTTTGAGTTCCAGCTGGCATACCAAATTGAAAGGGCAGCAGCAGGCAAGGACTACTTCAAGTAGCCCAAATCTTCCTGATAGAATGGAATCCCACTGAAACATTTTGTCCTAGAGCAAATATTTTGCCCCGTGAGTTTGGGCATCAGGATTTTTCTTTTTGCATTGAACTTGTTTAATGCTACTTAGGAAAAACGTCATGGTTATCAACTGAGATGGAAATAGTAAATGGTAAATCTAATGAACTGAGGCTAAACCTGATTTTATTTCTTTTTTTTTCCTCCGTGTTTGTCCTGTTTCTCACTTTCAGCAGCAATTATAATTAGTACCAGAACATGACAATGAAAAGAATAATACATAAATTAATCTACTTGAGATGCTATTCTAGGATGATATAGAAATATTTACTTCCTAAAATCTGTCTAGAAGACAGTAGATCATAAAACCTTAATCGTTTGTACTTCCTATGAAAAAAGATAGACCAAAGACATGTATTTCTTACAACACTTACCTCAGTTCATATATTCACATTTCGAAGAACTTAACTACATCTTTCAAAGTTTAATGGACTTCTTTGGAAACTCAGGGAGTTTTCATAAGAATGGACCTGCAAAGATTATTTTTTTATTGTGATGTATGGAGATGGGCATAGGGATTTTAGTTCAACGCACTAGAGGCAAATTAACATTTTTCTTTTTACAACTGGAAGACTCACCATCTTTTACTCATTCTTTAACAATCACTAGTATAGCATATTCAACATGTTCAATCAAATAATGGCTGTAAAGATCCGTAATTTAACAAAAGACATGAATATACTCATCGAATTCCAACAGGATAAATCCAAATATATCCATATTGTGCCATATTATAATCAAACCGTTGAATACCAAAGAAAAAGTGAATTCTGAAAGCCACAAGAGAGAAGCAACATATCACATACAAGGTAGCCTCAATAAGTTTAAGGGCCAATTTCTCATCAGAAACCATGGAGACAAGAAGGCAGTGGTATGACATATTTAAAGTTTTAAAAGTAAAAATATGCCTTCTTCAAAAAAATATATTGAGATAATTCTAAATAAACAAAAGCTGAGGGACTTTGTTACCACTAGACTGGCTATACAAGGAATGCTAAAGGGAGTTCTGCAAGTTGAAAGGAAAGGATACTAGACAGTTGATTAAAACCACATGACTAAGTAAAGATCTCCAATAAATATAATGACATGGGTAAATAAAAATACTAGTGCTATTGTAATTTTGGTATGTAATGTCACTATTTACTTCCTAAAAGATCTAACAGACAAATACATAAAATGAAGTGAGAAATCAGTGGTTTTGGACTCATAATATACAATCATGTAATTTGTGACAAGAACTATGTAAAGATGAGGGGACAGAGGGGAAAAGGAACACAGTGTGTGTATACTATTCAACTGAAGTTGGTATCAAAAGGAAACAAGATGGTTATAGGTTTAGCATGTTAAATTTAAGCCCCATGATAACCACAAAGAAAATGACAGAGAATATGCAAACTTATAGAGACAGAAAGTAGAGTACAAATTACCAGGGGTGAGGGGGCAAGGGGGTGAGGGGGCAAGGGCAAAGAGGAGTTAATGCAAAATGAGTGTAAGGTATCTGTTTTGGCTGAAGGGAAATTTCTAGTAATGGATGGTGGTGAGGGTACTGCAACATTGTGAAAGTGATTAATCTCACTGCTTGGGAAGGATTGGAATGGGAAGATTTATGTTGTGTATGTGTTTCCACAATTAAAAAAAAAGAAAGAAACAGAAACTAGATAGTTACAATTAAATGGAACACAATTAAATGTATACTGGATGGAATCCAAGAATGGAGGAGAAAAGGCTCAAAAGTATGTTATTGGGACATAAGAAAAATTGGAATATAAAATGAAAACTTTATGTCAATGTTAATTTTCTTGAATTTGAAATGTACATTTCAGGTGATTACAAAAGTGAATATCCTTGCTCATAGGAGATGTACACGGAAGTATGTGTTCAAGGAGTATGATGTATGTAACCTACTCTAAGAAAGGAATTTGAAAATCGGAAATGAGGTAAAAGGATTTTGAATGTGCTAAGAATGGTTCTGGGAGGCTAGAGTTCTTGATTCTAAAACTTGCTTCAATACTGTTTCCCCAGGGTTTCCTTCCTGTTTTTATATTACGGTTTCCTATCATTTCTTCCCATTGCAAGAATATTTAATTATTTGATAAGTATGTCTCAAGGATCGATATTAGACTAGCAGTAATGTCTTTGAAGGTTCTGCAAACAATGTCAATATATTAACATATTATGAAGGTGATAAAATATAAATAAGGACCATCAACTCCAAAGGATTGTTATTGTGATAATGGTAAGGAGAGGATGCGGAAGGCCCAGAATTGACTTGGCACATGAATATAATGGAGCAAAAATCCATTGATGGCTCAGATCAATGCAATCCATTGAAACATTTCTTTGCACTTCTATTATGTTTCTCCAGCATCCATCTCTGCAATCAGCTAGGCAGAATTCATGTAGAGAGATTTGCTTTCAATATTTACCAAACTTCTAACATGACTTTTTGTTGTTCTTTTGTTTTGTTTGTGAAAACAATGTAGTCTGTCCCGGTGCTGCATAGAAAAAATGTACCCTGCAGACTGAGATGGATAGATTGGGAAAGTGACTGGTGCTTCTTATATGACTTTATTTCCCAATGCTTGCACTTTCCTCACCTAAGTTCCCAGAATGTCTTTTGTCCCCTATAGTAACTAAATTGGAGGTAAGAAGGAGTGTCCTTTTCCTGCAGCCAGCTTATACAATGACAGCTCTTGTTTTCCTAGAGCTAAACTTTATGCTTAAAATGCTATTAAGTAAGGGCAGCATTGACCCTGGGTGTGCCGTTGGGTTTTCACTAGATAATTCTCCAGACCATTCAGGAATGACAAAATTGACTTTTGTTTCAGTTTCTCCAGCTTAGCATTACACTTTCAGATATCTTCCAAAATTGCTCACATTCAGCCTTGCTGAGCTTTAATTTTACCATTTGGTTAATCGAATTCTAACTGCCCCAGCTACCCTCACCACGATCTTCATGCTCTAAACCCAGGGGGCATCTTAAATGCTTTCAAGCTGTGTGATCCCCAGCCCCTGGCCCCAAAACATAGTAGGTGCTTAATAAATATTAATTGACTTCTACATGGAAGTTGCTCTTCTATCTTCTGACCTCTAACACTTACTGCCAGGTAATTTTTTGACGCTTAACTGTTTCTTTCCTTCAGTATATCCTATTATTCCCCAAAAAGACAATCCTTGTCTGTTTCATATTTGTATGATCCTCAGATCCTACAACATTGGCTTACATACATGTAGCCAATGCTAGTCAATACCTACTGCATGGTCTCACTCTCTAATTGAACCTATAATCTTTAGGAAAGCTTAATAAATCTTACTCTGCACTTATCTGAGGTTGTCCTATAGTTTGCTTTATTCACTTTTAATTTCAGAATAATATTTAACTTCTAATTTCTAAGGTACACAAAGCTAGGAAAAATTGCTAAGGTGAAATTCTCCCCAGTTGTTTGTCATTTTTCCTGTCAAGTGTTTGCTTTCTTCTAGCATACTCACATGTTTACTCTCAAGTCAACCCTGACTTCACAAACAAACAGGCATCCAAGGATGTCTGCTTTCTTCCCTAGCTTAGCATATGTTTGGTCTGAAGACATTTAGGAAAAAAAGGGGAAACAATCTTTTTTGGCATGCACTGTTAATTATAATATTTTGCTGTACAGTACGATTCCCATTCATGTTATATCATATTAAGAAGGGAATGGAGCTTGTGATCTTTTGAACATGGCATAAAATGTATCAATTGATGTATGTTTCCTGAGGTCAGCACTGCCGAGGATGTTTGGGATGAGGCAGAGGAGATTATAAGATTATTCTTGTTCTACAGAAGCTGATCATTTACTTGAAGAAACAGGGAGAACACATGAAACTAAGAGGAGTAATTAAATGCTAGGTTGTGTGACATTGACTTAAAGAGGAAAGGCGAGGGCTGTTTGGGCAAGCAGAGGACTGAAGGAAGAAGAACAAGGGTTGGTCTTGAAGTGGGTGAAGGATTTGGATATTTTGCTGATTGAGCAAGTTAGGGAACCAAGGGAAGGAATTCCTGCTGAAACAAGCCTAGGGATATAACATAGGTATGAAGTTGGAATTGGGATGGGGGGGGGGGGGACAGGACTGTGAGAAAACTGATCAGCTAGGCAGATAATTAGGTGGAGAGAGACTAGGTTGGAGAGCCAGAGCATAGCAATTACTGAAAAGACCTGAAAAGCCAGAAAAGGAAAAAAAAAAAAGTGAACACTTGATTGATTTTTGTGCAGGGAGTAGATTTTTTTTTTTTTTTTACCAGGAGGTCCCGGGGATCGAACCCGGGTCCCTCCACATGGGAGACGGACGCCCAACCATTTGAGCCACATCCATCCCCCCCAGGGAGTAGATTTTATAAGCTTCTTTCCAAAGACTTGAACCATTAATGAAAAGAATAATAGATTTTAAATCTTTGTTTTCTATGGAATTCCTAGAGTTTGGCCAAAGAAATATTTGTAAATATTCATCTAGCAAAAACAAAAACCACTATAATGCAAAGTAAAAAGCAAATAAGCTTGTAAAAAAAGGTTTATAAATGAAAAATAATTAATGCACTCAATATATAATAATCTCCTCCAACTCAATAGGATGAAAACAATGTACTCCAACAATAAAGAGGGGAAAATTTAAAAATGGAGAAATGGAAATAGCTAATACACACCAAAAATTATGAGTTACTAAACAAATGGTAAATAAAATAATAGAGAGGTTTTGTTTCTGCTAGGTTTTTTGGTTTTGTTTTAAATTAGAGAAGTTGTGGGTTTACATAACAATCATGCATAAATTTCAGGATTCCCATATACCACCATATTATTAACAGCTTGCATTGGTGTGGTACAATTGTTATAACTGACAAAAGCATATTTTTATAATTGTACTATTAACTATCATCCATGGTTTAACTTAGAGTTCACTGTGAGTTGTGCAGTTCCATGGATTTTTAAAAATATTTATTCTATTGACATTTATACAACCTAAAATCTTCCCTTTTAACCACGTTCAAATATATAATTTGTTGCTGTTAATTATGTTTGAAATGTTGCACTAACATCACCACCATCCATTACCAAAACTTTTCCATAACCCCAAATCTTAAACTATGTACATTTTAAGCCTTTACTCTCTATTCCCTACCCTCACCATCTCCTGATAACAATATTCTTGATTCTGAATTTATGCGTTTGCTTATTCTGATTTTTTTGTAACAGTGAGATCATACAGTATTTGCTTTTGTGTCTGGCTCATTTCACTCAACATGAGGTCTTCAAGATTCATCCATGTCGTCATGTGTATCAGAACTTCATTCCTTCTTATGGTTGAACAATAGTCCATCGCGCGTACATACCGTATTCTGTTTATCCTTTCATCAGTTGATGAACACTTGTGTTGCTTCCTTCTTTTGGAAATGGTGAATACCGCTGCTATGAACATCAGTGTGCATGTATGTGTTTCCAGCCCTGGCTTTTAATACCTTTGATAATTATACCTTTTCTAATTAGAAGTGGGATTGCCAGGTCATATGATAATTCTATATGTAACGTTTTGAGATACTGCCAACTGTTTTCTGCAGGGCTGCACCATTTTTACATTCCTACCAACAATAAGTTCCTATTTCTCCACATCCTCTCTAACACTTGTAATTTTCTGTTTAGTTTTACCTTAGCCATCTTAGTGGGTGTGAAATGGTATCTCGTGGCATTGATTTGCATTTCCCTAACGGTTAATGATGTTGAATCTTTTTTTGTGCTTTTTGGCCATTTGTATATCATCTTTGAAGAAATGCCTATTTAAGATTTCTGTCCATTTTTTAATTGGGTAGTTTATCTTTTTGGGATAAAGGATATTAAATCCTTATCATATATGTGGATTCTAAATATTTTTTCCCATTGTGTAGGTTGTCATTTTACTTTCATGATGAAGTTCTGTGAGGCACAAAAAATTTTAATTTTGATGAAGTTCCATTTATTTTTTTTTTCTACTGTTTCTTGTGTTTTGTGTATAAAGTCTAAGAAATCATTGACTAACACCAGGTCTGAAAGATGCTACCTTACATTTTCTTCTAGAAATTGTATAGTTAAAGCTCTTATTTTTAGGCCTTTGATCCATTTTGAGTTGATTTTTGAATACAATGTGATGTAGGAATCTATCTTCAGTCTTTTACAAATGGAAATTCAGTTTTCCCTGAACCATTTTTTAAAGACACTATTCTTTTCCAGTTGAGTGATCATTGCTCCCTTGTCAAAGTCAGTTGGCCATAAATGTGAGGGTTGATTTCTGAGCTCTCAGTTGCATTCCATTAGCCTATTCGTGTCTATTGTTGTGCCAATACCATGCTGTTTTGCTTACAGGGGTTTTGTAATAACATTTAAGATCAAGAAGTTGAATTTAAGATCCAACTTAGTTCTTATTTTTCAAGGTGGTTTTGACTATTTGGAGCCCCTTCCCCTTACATATAAATTTGATGATTGGGTTTCCCATTTATCCAAAGAAGGTTGTTGGAATATTGATTGGGATTGTATTTATTCTATAAATCGCTTGGGCTAGAGTTGTTGTCATCTTAACATATTTAGTCTTACAATCCATGAACATGGAATGTCATTCCATTTATTTAGGTCATCTTTGATTTCTTTTAGCAATGTTTTATAGTTTTCTGTGTACAAGTCCTGCACATACTTGATTAAACTTATTCCTAGATATTTGATTCCTTTAGTTGCTATTGTAAATGGAATTTTATTTTCTTGATTTCTTCTGATTGTTCATTACTACTATATACAAGCACTACTGATTTTTGTTTATTGATCTTGTACCCCGTCACTTTGCTGAATTCACTAATTAGCCCTAGGAATTTTGTTGTACATTTTCCAGGATTTTCTGTATTTAGGATCATGTCAACTACAAATAGGGAAAGTTTTACTCCTTTTCCAATTTGGATGACTTTTATTCCTTTTACTTGCCTGATTGCTCTGGCTAGAACTTGCAGTTCAATGTTGAATAACAACAGTTACAGTGGGCATTCTTGTCTTGTTCCTGATCTTATAGGGAAAGCTTTCAGTCTTTCACCATTAAGTAGGATGTGGGTTTTTCACATATACCCTTTATCATGTTGAGGCAGTTTCCTTCTATTCCTAGTTTTCTAAGTGTGTTTTATCAAGAAGGGGTCCTGTATTTTGTCAAATACCTTATCTGTTTCAATTGAGATGATCATGTATTGTATTTTTCTTCATTCTGTTAATGTGATGTATTACATTATTTTCTATGTTTAACCATCTTTGCATACCTGGAGTAAATCCCATTGATTCTGATGTATAATTCTTTTAGTGTGCTGTTGAATTTAGTTTTCTAGTATTTTGCTGAGGATTTTTGCATCTACATTCATAGAGTTATTGGTCTGTAATTTTATTTTTTGCTAACTTTATCAGGCTTTCTTATGAGGGTGATTTGGCCTCATAGAATGAATTAGGGAGTTTTTCCTCCCCTTCAAATTTCTGGAAGGTTTTGAGCAAGATTGGTGTTGATTCTTCTTGGAATGTTTGATAAAATTCCCCTGTGAAGCCATTTAACCCCTGGCTTTTCTTTGTTTGGAGGTCTTTGATTACTTTTTCCATCTCTTCATTTGTTATTTGTTTGTCAAGCTCTTCTTGAGTCAATTTAGGTAGTTTGTGTGTTTCTTGGAATTTGTCCATTTAATCTAAGTTATCTAATTTGTTGCCATACTGTTATTCATAGTATCCTTTTATAGTCCTTTTGTTTCAGTGTTGTCAGCAGTAATGTCCCCCTTTTCATTTCTCATTGTAGTCTTTTTTGTCTTCTCTCCTTTATTCTTTTTTCATCTAGCTAAAGGTTTGTCAACTTTATTAAACTTTTCAAAGAACCACCTTTTGGTTTTTGTTGATTCTATATTTATTATATATTTCATTTATTTCCATTCTAATCTTTATTTCTTTCCTGCTGCTCACTTTTCATTTAATTTGCTCTTCTTTTCTAGTTCTTCCAGTTTTTAGGTTAGGTTTCTGATTTGGAATTGTTAGACTTTTTAAATGTAAGCATTTAGGGCTATAAATTTCCATCTTGGCACTTCCTTTGCCACATCCCATACATTTTGGTGTGTTCTATTTTCATTTTTATTCACTGCAAGATATTTCCTAATTTCTCCTGTGATTCCCTTTGTACACCATTGTTGTTTAAGAGTAGATTGTTTAATTCCCACATATTTGTGAATTTTCCATATTTACTGCAGTTATGGATTTCTAGCTTCTTTCCATTGTCAAAGAAACTACATTGTATGATTTCAATATTTTTTTAATTTATTGAACCTTTTTTGTGACCAAAGGTATGGTCTATGCTGGAGAATGATCCATGTGCACTCAGGAAGAATGTGTATTCTCTTGTTGGGGAGGCGGAGTAAGTGTTCTATATATGTCTGTTAGGTCTAGTTAGTTTAGAGTATCATTCAAGTCTTGTATCTCCTTATTGATCTGCTCTCTGGATGGTCTATCCAATATTGAAAGTGCTGTATTAAAGTCTCCTACTGTTAATGTAGAACCATCAATTTCTCCCTTCAAATCTGTCAGTTTTTGCTTCATATATTCTGGGGCACTGTGATTAGGTGGAAATATATATAGAACTCTTATGTCTTGTTAAATTGATATCAGTATATAAAGACTGTCTTTCACCTCATAACTGTTTCCGACTTAAAGTCTATTTTATCTGATATTAGTATAGCTACCCCGACTCTCTTTTTGTTACTGCTTGCATGGTATATTTTTTTCCCATCCTTTCACTTTCAAGTTACTTATGTCTTTGAATTTAAGGTGAGTCTCTTGTAAACAGCCTATCGTTAGGCCATATTTTTTATCCATTCTGCCAATCTCTTGCTTTTGACTCAGAAGTTTAATCCATTTAAATTTAAAGTCACTACTGAAAATGTAGGACTTTCTTCTGACATTTTGCTATTTAGTCTTGTAAGTCTTATACCTATTTTGTCCCTCAATTCTTCCATTAATGCCTACTCTCAAATTTATTTGATTTATTGTACTGTACCATATTAAGACCCTTTTCATTTTATCTGGTTATATTTTTTTCATATATTTTCCTTGTGGTTATCAAGGAGTTAAAATTTAACATCCTAAATATATAATATCATATTTGATTTGATCCCAACTTGATCTCAATAGCATACACATATGTTTGTCCTGTAGACCTCCATCCCTCCAACCTTTTTTTGCTTGTTACAAAATATATATTTGTACCTTGTATGTCCAAAACCATAGATTCATCACTACATTTAGAAGTAAGAAGTGGAATTACATACCAAAAAATACAATACAGTACTGGCATTTTATAATTACCCATGTGGTTACCTTTACTGAAGGTCTTTATTTCTTTGTGCTGCTTTTAGCCACTGTTTAGTGTCCTTTCCTTTCAGTCTGAAGAACTCTCTTTAGCATTACTTGTAGGGAATGTCTAGCGGTGATGATGTCCCTCAGCATTTTTTCATCTGGGAATGTCTTAATCTTGCCTGATATAAAATTCTTGGTTGGCAATTTCTTTCAGCACTTTTGGTTTTTCAACCCATTGTCTTCTTGCTTCCCTGGTTTCTGATGAGAAATTGGCAATCTAATTGAGAAGTCCTTGTGCATAACATATTGCTTTTCTTTTGCTGATTTCAGAACCCTCTCCTTGTCCTTTGCATGTGACATTTTTATCAGTATGTGATGGGGTATATTTTTATTCAGGTTTATCCTGTTTGCAGTTCTCTGTATTTCTTGGATGTGCGTATTCATGTATTTTGCTATGTTTAAAATTTCCCATCATTATTTCTTTGAATATTTTGCTTCTTTCTGTCTTTCTTCTCCGTCTGGGACCCTTATAATGTGCATATTGGTACACTCGATGCTGTTATGCTAGCTTTGCCTTGATAGTTCCTTTTTCTTTCAGTTCTTCAGTCTATCTCATTTCAATTATCTTGTCTTTGAGTTCTCTGATTCTTTACTCAGCCAGTTCCAACATGCTGGTGAAAGTATCCTGGGAATTTGTTATTTCAGTTATGGAGGTCTTCAATTCCAATAGTTCTGTTTCATTCTTTTATAAAATTTCTTTCTCTTTATTGTGATTTTCATTATTGTTCATTCATTATTTTCCTGGTATCCTTTATTTGTTTCTCTGTATTTTCTTTCATCTCCTTGATCTTGTTGACTTTTTTTTTTTTTAAGTCTTTGTCTGGTATGTTCACATTCTGATCTTCGTCATTGATGTTTTCTGTATTTTTATCCTTTTCCTTTGGATGGGCCATTATTTCCTGTTTCTTTGTTTGTCTTACAATCTTTCATTATACCCAGTACATTTTAATATTTTGAAATGTAAACTCTAGGGGTTATTCCCTGAGATATCTGTTTTTTGAGTTTGTAACCAACTGTTGAAATGACAGATATTTTTTTGAGTGTCAGCCCTCCTAGTAGGAAGGTCTGCCCAAGGCAAATGCAAAGTACAGGGTCCTTTCTGTCTTTACTCAGCCTATGCCTTGTCCTGGGCTTCTGCTTGCTAGTGGCCTTAGGAATTCCTCTGTTTACAGGAGTTTTAATATCCCCTGTACTTCCCAAGAGACAGACCACCTCTCTCTCCTAGGTGTTCCTTTGCAGTCTTAAAGCAGGTAAGCCTTCTCCCCCTGGCTGTCTGCCTTAATTGTTTCTCACACTGCTTTCATTGTCTCAAGCTTGCTTTTTCCTGGGGTGGGAGGGATTCTGGAAGGTGGGGCATGTCAGACAGGAGTCTCCCAAATCCTTCTTTCCCAGCTGGAATAAGGAGAGGGTCTCGCAAATGAGCACCGGAGAGGGGATGAAGGAGGGATGCAGAAGGGCACCAATGGCTTCTTCCATGGCTCCCCAAAGCTGTGCTTTCTAGACCTGCCCAGCAAATGCAGCCTTTCAACTGTCCTCCGCAGCTCTGAGGAAGAGGCTGTTTTTAAATGGCCTCCACCACCTTTGTCCCAGGTACATTGGGATAGTGGCCACCCTCAGAGCTGGGCTGAAGCATGATCTCTGAAACCTATGTTAAAAATAGAAATGTAGGTGTCATCTCTAGGGAGCTGATGAGTATGGATGAGTTTACCCAAAGAGTGAGGCTAAAGCAACCATGTAGGGAGGCGTTAACTTGCCTGAGGACCGTAAGAAGACGACTTCATGTTCCTCCCATCCTACCTGTGCTGTGTTTTGTTTTGTTTTTTTAAAACTATGATTTAATATTGTTCTCAGCATGCTGAGGCTCTTTTAACTAGTAAGAAGAAATTTAGTAACCAGCAAGGGCATTGAGTGATAAACCTCGGAAAGTTCAGAAAACTTGTCTGGCAGAAATGTAACCCCTGCAAAAAGGGTGAAATTTCCTTTCCTAGGCTTTAATTTTATCTTTACACACAATTGTCCCTTGCCATTCACTTCTTATTTGTGAATTCAATGATTCTTTCGAGTTACCCATTTTTTAAGTGTTCTATTGAGAAAGGACACTTTTTTGGGGGTCTATTTCATTTTTTGTTTGCCTGTTTGACTGTTTATGGCATTTTGTTGTTTGATTGTTTGAATGGCTAATCAGGAGTTTTATGCATGATTTCAATAGGTCTGTGGTGGGGCCCGAGAATTTGCATTTCTCATAATCACCTAAGTGATGCCAAAGCTGCTGGTCCATAATCCACAGGTTGAATAGCACTGGACTAAGAAATATGATTTTGAAGCCCATTTTTATTTTCATTTAGCTTCTCTTCACAAAGACACATCCAAATACATAACCAAGAAGTGTTGAAATTTAAGTCTGGTGACACTTTGGGATTATTGTTGCATACTATATAGCCATTTATCGAAATTTTAATTTGTCTGTAATTTAAATAATTAAAATTGCTTTTATGGCTTGACTCTACTGCCTCTGGTGCCTTCGGACTCATGATATAATTTGAAAGAGACATTATAGGGAGTTGTCTCCCATATTTTGGCAGGCAGAAAACCAAGTCTGCTTTCTCGGAGTTAAAATTAATGGATTTTATCAGTGCATGATAAAAACCAATATTTATCCCAGGTGTATATAAATATCTAGGTTAATCAGTGAATTTTAAAGACTTCTAAGGAAATAACATGTCACAGAAAGACTGAGATCTAGAAAGGCTGGCACATTTGGGAAGATATGTGCTACCACATTCAAGGGATAGGACTCTGAAATCTGAGATCTAATGGAGAGTGGTTATCTGCTTTGTAGCTGGGATGCTTCATTGTTCTCATACTGGTCTGGGGAAAATTCCTCTTGCCTGTCCATTTCTCAGCCTTGTAATTTTTTTTTTTTTTTTTTTTTTTTTTTTTACCAGAAACCTTCCTATGTTTTATTTCTACAAAATGGGAATATACTAGTCATGAAGTGATGTCTTCTTCAAAATATGAATATGCTAGTCATGAAGTGATGTTGTTTATTGATATATCAGCCTTCTGGGATATGCATTAGTCCCTTTTGAGCTGATTTAGGATCAGTCTGTCTCCAGGCTACCGATTATCTCAGTGTTTTCTGATAAAGTCCCCTTCCTGAGTCTGCAAGGCTGAGAGAACAAACCATGGATCAGCATGGATTCGTCAAGCTAGCCACACGGTGACTTCTCTGAACCAATGGGCCAGGCTGCAATGGAGACTCATCTGCTTTTCTGAGTTCCTTATCTGTTGTTCAGTAATTTATTCAGTAGGAAAAAGAACTGGAGAATTCTATAAAACTGAAAGGAAAGTTGAAGTACTCAGAGCCAGCTCTTTCACTGTGTGGTTGAGACAATAACCTTCCATTGGAGTCTGACTCTGGTGATTGAAAAAGTTTGGTTCACAGTTGAGAAATATTCCACAGCACTGTGGAGTGTTTCTCTTTTGTTATATCCTGATCTGTAATGTGGTGCTTGACATTGGATTCAGGTGCTAATGTTAGAGTAAGTATCCATCAAACTTTTCGCCCAAGCCCCTTTCTTCATGTAACTTAAGAAATGCAGGGAAGCCGCTGTGGCTCAATCAGTAGGGCTCCCGTTTACCATATGGGAGGCCCCGGGTTCGGTTCCCGGGGCCTCCTGGTGAAGGCAAGCCCACCCGCACGGTGTGGTTAGCTGACCCAGAGAGCACAAGCAGCAAGGGGGGAATACATGAATAAATAAATAAAATCTTAAAAAAAAAAAAAAAAAAGAAATGCACATCTGCATTATAAAGCCTGTGTTTTGCTTACCTTTAAAAACAAGCTATCCTTTCATTGGATTTCCCTTTTTAACCTTTTGTAGCACAAAATGAAAATTCTTGATAAAATCTGTAACAAATAAATCCTGTCAATATGAATACATTCTTAAGAATATACCAGAGGCAAAATTATATATCAGAGTACCAAATAAGATTGAAAGGATTGTGGCTGTAACACATTCATTGACAAAAGTGTACATTGAAATATTCATTGACTAACAGAGGGTAATAGAGAAATATTTTTTTTCTTTCCATAGAGGACTCAATATTTTTTGTATTTATGTGCAGTCTGTTATAATGTGAAGGTTACCATGAAAATCAATTCTAATCATTTACTACCTTTTTGGGTTTCAGTTTTTGTATCTCTAAAAGAGTTTTTGCAAGGATTAGGGGTAAAATATCTAACTCGTCCAGCAGATGGTACTTGATCAGTACTTGAAGTAATGGTAGTTATAATTGTGGAATATACTCTAAATTGAACTTATATTTAGAATAGAGGTTAAGACTAAGAAAAGAGGGAGTTAAAAGCCCTGGGAGAATCCATCTAAACTCACCACTTTTTAGCCCTGCCTCTGCCTTCTCCAGCTTTTCAATTGGATTCATTGATATTACATACCTTTTGACTTAAGCCTGCCCCAATCTTGACTGAGCTAAGAAGCTTATTGCTGTTCTAAACCCTCCAGCTGGATGATCCCAGAAATAAATCACCCACCCAAGTATAGGACCACAAATACTGGTCATGGCCAGCATTCCCAGAGACCACCTCAAATAGTCATGGTGTCATTGAGTCTTTGGACCTCTATACCTCTCCCTTAGTTCCTACTCACTAAATAGATTTGCATCTAATACTACAGTACTCTCTGTGCTCTGTTTCATGGCCAGGTCCTGGTTCCCCAGTATTTTTCATTCTCATCCTCCTCGCCCTGATTGAAATCTAGTCTGTTGCATAGCCCAGTGACTGGAGCCATCCCTCATGTCAACCCAGAATTCCCAGATATGGCTGTCTACCAACTTTAGCTGTCTTTCTTCCTTTTCTTGGTTTCTCCACCATTCTGAGTTTTCCTTTTAGAAATTGCTGTTGCCAGTCAGCCATCTGGTCCTTTCCCAACTCTATGACCCTCTCTCCTAATACCCTAACCCTCACTCTCTCATGTGGCAGCCACAGTGGCCTCCTTTCTGTTGCTCAAAGATGCCAGGGTCTTTCTAGCCCCAGGACTTGGCAAGAGCTGTTCCCTTGCCTAGATTCCCACCTTCAACCTTGTCCAATCTTAACACGACTGGCTTCTTCTTAGTTTTCACATCCCAGCTTAAATGCCTTTGCTGACCACACAAATCAAAAGGCTTCCAGTAAAATTCCATTGCTTCACCCTATTTTAATTCTTTGCAATGAATATAGCCCTTATCATAACTGGATTATTTTTCTTGCTTATTTTCTGATTTGTATACTCTCTGTCCTCCCCATTAAAATACAAGCTCCATGAGAGCAGGCATCTGTTCTATTTCATTCTTTTCTATATCCCCAGAATCCAGAACAGTGACTGGTACATAGCAGGTGCTCAATAAATATTTGTTGAGTGAGTAATCAGCTGTCCCTTAGGTTTATGTCTGTATCTGGCCCCATTGTTTAACTGGTTGTACATCAGGATCAAGTTTCATTCATCTTTGATAAAATTAAACCTGCCTACCTCAGATATACTGGTCAGCTATACCCACCCACCTCCATTAGCCAAAGAGATATTGATAATTAATGGCTATGCCCAGGGCAGCTTTGAGGTCCTCATAGTTTCCCAGGCAACACTACCACCAGTTTACCTGAACATGAATTCAAACCAACTTGTCCATCTCCGATCCTCAAAGGTGAGTCTGGATTTTCATTCTATTGGAATTTGATGGATGGTATCTGCAGTGAATTAGCCACCTACTCTTTAAGTAGAGTGCTTTTCTCAAAGGAAATTGTTTAGGGAAAGTCTGCTCTTCATTTTAGAAACACTTGAAGGAAATTATCAGTCTAGTAAATGGTAGATATCTACAGTTTGGTCCTGTTATAGCTCAGGAGTCACAGAATGAGTGGAGAGAAGGAAGCATGAACCTCAACAGACCAGGGGCCATTCATATGTTATTCTAAAAACATATTAAGAAACACTGGTGCAGGTGTGTAAATGTGCACATTCCTGTGCTCATTTATTATTTGATTAGATCTTTTCATTCCCTTTTCTTCGACCTTTAGAAACCTCTTTTCTGAAAATTGCATCACGTGGACATCTGCTTTTGCTTGTCTAGTATCCATTCTCCCTTGTTTTTATAATTCCACGCCAATTTCCCTATTAATTCCTTACTAATCTCTCATTGGTTATGGTTTTTGTTCATTTGCTTATCAAAGGACAAGGCATCTATCCAACGTAGGAAAAGAAAAATTCTTTCCTAAGAATGTGAATCTTGATTTAGCTATGTGAATTTTAGCATCTTAAAAGACTATTAAATCCTGCAGCTGAGATACCCAGAGCTTCTCTATCTTCTCGGAAGCTTAGTTCTTCAGATTTTCCTTTGCTTTGACTAGCTGGATTTTTTTTTTTTTCTTTTGGTTAATGAGAATAAGTTACTGTCACTTGCAATCATAGGCCCCTAACTCATATGGAGAACGTGTTTAATACATATTGAACTGTAATAGGACAAATAATTGCTATTTAGTATTATGGGGAAAGCCCTGTATTCACCTACCTTCCTCTCTCTTCCTTCTGCATTTCTACCAGAACCAGAGCTATTTGATGTTCACATAAACATGAGGAAGAAGCAGTTGCTACTTCTAAGGAATGTCGAGTCTCCCCTCCCTGAAGCCTCTTTCTAGCTGGTCATGTTAAGGCTCTATATGCTTGACTTTCTTATACTATTCCCTTTGTGTGGCTTTTTTCTCAGACTTCCCTGCCCCATCTCCACCTTCCATGTCCTGGTCACATCCTACCTCCTCTTAGAGGTATAACTCCAGAGATTAAAATTAACCGTCTCCCTGTCTTTTCTTTCTTTCCTTTGTCCTTCATTTAGTCATTTTCATTTTGTACCCCCACAGCGCATAAAAAAGGCAACTTTTAATTTAGTTTTTTAAATGAAGGTTAAAAACAAAACACAACTAAAAAGAAATTCACCCTGTAAAATGCTTGTTGCTAAATTTCTTGACCTTTTTAATAATAACTGCTCGTTCTGTTGCCACTATTTCCATTTCATTCATCAATTTCAGCCAGCCATAAAAAAATACTCTCTTTTCTATCTTCACTCCCTCCCCTTAACAAATGTCTTACCTGCAGTCCTTTCCTTTTGACAATTGGTCATGGAACTAGTCACTGCATCATGCTTTCGCTAAAAAAATCAAGAGTGGAGGGTTAGGGAAAGGTTGAGCTCTCTTTGGCATAAATATTTTTGCATTTCTTCTAAGCAATTATTTTTGTGCGTTAGTCCTATTTTGAGTAATTCATTTACAGCTGGTGCTACAATGAGTAGGCGTGTGATTCTCTATTTATAAAGTAGTTCCTACTCCCTTCCCATGCTCGCCCGGCTGGAAGTGGTGATCTATATCAGGAGAGGGACTTTCTGGAGGTAATGATAAGACTAAAATGGAACAGAGAAACACAGGAGAATTTAGGAAGCTCACTGCAGTGCACTGTTTATATTTCCTGTGGACCATGATGTTTAGGGCAAGGCTGAAGCCTGAGGAGGACAGATGGGGATCCCCATTTAAAGAACTAAACAAGAAGGAAATGGCTGTCTTTGATGGTGCAGTTTAAAGAGAAATTAAATGGGGGAGGGGCATGCCATCTATAGGATAGATGAGTATTACAGTCGCTCAAAGGTAGTTTCATTTTAGCTTTGGAAAAAGTAAACATTTCTGTAAATTTGTTGCTTGTTTATGATTTGAGCAGTGCAAAATAAGAGCTATTGAGTTTAAATCACCTATGTGCTGAAGAACCATTTGTTGTTAATATAAGATTTTTAACATATGTTAAGTACATTTCATTAACTGAATAAATAAAAATGAATGAATAGCCATGCATAAATAAGTTACTTAAATCAAGAAAATTACAGCTCACACTTTTTTTCTGAGTTAAATTTACTAAAACTGTACTAAATTCTTTAACCTTTAAAAATTTAAGCCTATATATAGGAAAATGACTTGTGAAATTGAATTTTTTTTTAAATTGTAAAGTACTATAAAAGTTTTTGATGTTTTAGCACTTGTGGGAAGGTATATTTTGGCAACTTGACTGAATATTTTAAATGGTTGAATATTTAGTTCAGCTCCTCATAGTCTTTAAATAATTTAGCTTGTCATAGAGATTCGGACAAGTGTTTGAATTCATGGTACCTCTATTTCACCTGTAAATTTAGGGAGAGCTTCCTTCTACAAAAATTCAGCACCGGCTGTGTACCAGCCACTCTGCTAGGTTGAGTGTGTTGGCTCATTGGAAGAAAGAGTTATTTTTGCAGTGCATTTCCAGTGTCTATTATAGTGTCTGGTACATAGTTAGCTGTCACTCACCACTGATTAATAAGGAGGCTAAATTACTAAATAAGACATCGCTATGTAATTTAAAGGGATTTAAGACTGGAACATTCATGCCTAGTATGTGATATAGGATATATTCAGTCTTTGAGGAGGTATAGAAGAATCCTGCCAGGGTTAAGCAGAGTTTATTCATTTCATCAATCTGGAAATATTACTTGCCACTTCATGGAGGATAGGCCATTTGACATGCACTTTAAAGAATGTATAGGGAAGCGGCTGTGGCTCAATCAGTGGGGCTCCCGTTTGCCATATGGGAGGCCCTGGGTTCGGTTCCCGGGGCCTCCTGGTGAGGGCAGGTCCGCCCGCACGGGGCGTGGTTGGCTGACCCAGCGAGCACGGGCAGCGAGGGGGGGATAAATGAATAAATAAATAAAATCTTTTAAAAAAAAAAAAGAATGTATAGAATTGTGTAGATACATGTGAAGGGATGATATGACCAAAGGTCTGGAGGGGGGAAGGTATGTACTTGAGAGGAATATAGGGTAATGGTGGAAAATAGGGACATAAAACTGAAAAAGAAAGTTTGGTCAGGAGTAGGGAAACATTGCATGCCATGGTAACGATACTGATTTGTTTTCTCTGGAAGTTGATGGGCTGCAATCTTTTCTTTGGTGCAGAACGATATCAAACAATGGTTTGAAACAGTGACTATCATGTTATGTAGGGTAGGGTAGCTAAAGACAGAGTGTGGAGTTAGGAAATCAGGTTAGAACTTACAGAAATAATCCAAGTAAGAGATCTTGGGAAAGATTTATTGAAAGTGGATGTGTATTGTGGTGGACACATTGGCAGAAAGTGGGCAGTGCTTTGGATGATGGGGATGAGGCATAGAAGAAAGGTTGGTAAGTCAAAGTTTTAGATGACGTTTTGGAAAAGTTGTTGGCCTGTCACCCATCCATGGCTTCCTAGAAGTATGTTAGAAATTTGTATCGAGGCTTGTCATGCTGATGTAGGATAAAGATTTAGATTTAATAATATTAAGTATTACAGTAACAGCACCAGCTACCATATTTTGAGAGTTTCCCATGTGCTTAATGTGTATTGACCTATTTGATCCCTACAACAACCTATGAGTAGCACCATTCTTATCGTAATTGGGAGTGAACAGGATAGCTGTTAGAATAAACACAATGGAAATTGTAGGAAGAGGAAAAACAGTCAAGGACAGAACCTTATGAAATATTAAGGAACGAGTCAGTGAAGGAGCAAGAATTAGTCAGGGAGATGGGAGAAACAGAAATCAGAATTATGTTAGAAAACGGATCATGAGGCATCAGACAAAAGGAGTGCTTAGTGATTTCATGTATTGGAAAGCATTCTAGGAGTTTAGAGGCTGAGAAAAAATGCATTGCATTTAATAATTTGAGACCATTGCTGACTCTAAGGAAAAGAGTTTCAGTTGAAGGGCAGGTGAGTAAGAGGTTGGGAGGTAAGGTGGTGGCATTTAGTATAGCCAACTCTTTCTAGATGTCTGAGAATCTATATTAGAAGAGAGCTAGGCAGACACTGTGGTCACTGTGGTGGGGTAACATAATTAAGGGAAGCAGCTTTGGGAACGAGGAGGTGTTGAGTATATCTGTGGTCTCAGTTGGAGGAGCAGGTGGTGGGTGAAGGATTGGACATGTGAGCAGGTGGATTCAGGCTCTCATTAAAGTTAAATCCTGAATCTAGGGGTAGAACATTGAACAGATCAAGGGCACAGGTGGGACATTCAGCCTCAGAAAACGTAATCTATAATCACTTCTTCCTCTTAAAAATGAGGAAAAAAAAGAAGAAAGCAGATGAGGATGAAGATAAATTCTGAGTTGGGGTGAAGTGGAAATAGATCATGTGTGAAAACTTTAATCTCAAAAATAGTAGGCTATCATCTGTGAGTGATAAAGGAGAGCTCAGAGAGAGGTCATAGGTAGGGAGAGAAAGGCAATTTTTTTCTTCCTACCAGGAGAATCTCATGCTTTATGATTACAAATAATTAAGGAACTTTGAAACAGTTCCTGTTTCAGTCTGTGGATCATATAATTAATCACCTTTTTGAAGGAATGTAAATGCTCAAGAAATTTGTGCAGTGGAATGGGATCCTTTCCACTGAAGTTCTTAAATACACTTGAATCCATGATTTTAAGGTTCTGGATTTTTTTTTTAAGATTTGTTTTTTAGTGAAGTTCTGAAAACCATCGTTAAGGAGGAGAGGCCTGTAAGCCATATTTGTCTATTACCATGTTAATATTAGGACTTGTTTGTTTTATGGGAAGACTTTTTTTTTCTTTCTGAGGTACATTAAATAAAGGAATATCACAGGAGTTATCTCTTCTGGCTCCACCTCCCCCCATTGTGATTGGGTTAAAGCTGTAGGGAAAAATCACTCATGGTGGCCTCCTTCAGATAAATTAATGTGAGAAATATTTGCTATCATGTGGACTTTGGGCAGTAGCACCTGGCATACTTATGCACTTTTACGACTTTGATGGACATGAATCGTTCTGTTTTCTTATGTAGATTAACGAGTCTTTTATTTCCACTGAGTTATTCTGTTGTTAGAAAAGAGTAAAAAGCACACCAAAACAAAACAATAAACTTATATAAATATCTTATAGAGATATTTGGAAATCTGTCTCTGATGTTACACGTAAAGAGCATCACAGTGTTATAATTGTGGTACCTTTTCTGGGCCCAAGTCATAGGCATTTCTTTGCCACCCTTACCCCCGATTCAGTAGGTTAATGGGGTGCCTGGCACTGGTCGATAAAAAGAGCTAATATGCAAAGCGAAACCATTTATGTGCAAACAGATTTGAGGTGGGTTTGTTTGTTGAGTCTGTTATTATCTCTAGAGAGCGCTGCAAGGAGAAGATCATTCTCCAGTACTCTAATATGGCTCGTCTCTGAATTGAAATTGAGATCTCCGATCAGTCTGGGTGTAATGTAATAAGTTTCTGCAGGAAGCTTCATGCTTCACAACCAGGCCCCAAGGAAAGAAGGAAGCAGGTAGGATGGAAAATTGGGGTGAGGTCCCAGTGTGATAGTCACTCACTATCCCACAGATTGGGTGGAGGATTGAGCATTTGACATTTGAAGTGTGTGTCTCCAGCACAATGCAAACCGCCAGAGAAAGTTGGTATTGTGCCACGAGTTGTGGGAAGTCAGAGGATAAATATGGCATGTGTTTCCAGGGGGTCCATTTAATTCAGATGTTTGGGGAAAGTTTGGAGATTTACTGTTGTTGACAGTTGGAAACCACTATAGATTAATAAGCATGGGAGCACTATGTTGAAATCTACATGTAAGAATATTTGCTTGATTATGGTGTTTATAATTGGGTAGCAGAAGGCAAGACTAGGGGGATGAGTGGTTTTAGCGATCCAGGAGTGAGGGAGTGAGCATGTGAAGGAATAAGGGAATGTCCATTGTAATCATTAATTCAATTGCCATCCATCATTTTGCAGCATTTGGATAGCCAGTGTGTGTGGCTAGGCCTTGGTTTCCTCATTTTGAACTTAGAAAGCATGAATTGGAGTACAGATTTCTATAGGGTGTTCTGCAATGGAATTGCCCTGTGAAGTGTACTCTGTGAAAGCAAGTGTGGGAGATACTGCATACTCCATTAACATAGTGGAGAGTCCCAATGCCCACTGGCATATTAAAGACTCTGAGGACATCTGAAGGTAGGAAACGCTCGATGACTTCACCATTTCCCAGACTATTTGACCACAGAGTCTGTGGAGAATAATATCTCCAGTGTTATATTCTAACCCTGGGTTTGCCTTCTAAATTATGACAATTTTAGGAATTTAAAATCCAACACAACCATTTCCCCCCTCCTTTTCTCTAGCATTCTGTTTATTTGGTTGAGCATAAGGTAATATAATTGCCATGTATTTATGGACCATAATTTTTGAAGAATATAGGTCCATTTTAAAATACTTGGACTATTCTCTACTTGGCAAGAAGTTCACTTACATTGAGACATGAAGACTGGCCTGGATAAGGCTTCAAGTCTTAAACTCACTGTTATAAATTTAGTAGTGGATTGATGGTGGCAGTAGTAAGAGACCATAAATTTAAATCTCTAATTCATTCTCATTATCTCTGGCTCTCTCTGTCTTTCCACCACTCTCTATCTCTCTGTCGTCCTTCCTTTCTCTCTCTCTCTCTCTGTATTTCTTTTTCCCTTTATCTCTATGTCTCTATTTCTATTCCTTCATCTCTGTCTCTCTCCCTCTCTTTCCCTCCTCTATTCCCTCATCTTCAGTCTTTCTCTCCCCTGACATAGCACATCTACAAACACAGAGTTGACTTCTCATCAATTAAGTATGCATGTATTCTGACTCCTGATATTGACCTTTTTTTTTTTTTTTTTTTTCCTGAAATGCTATTCCCTGGAAACTGTGGATGCTCTAGATAACCTCCACATTCCTTGCCTTTGATCTGCTCCCTCTCCTCTATTTACCCTACATTGAGCTCTGCTTTTCCCCTCAGTGCCATTCTCATCAACCCCATCCTTTCAGGACAGAGGCATGGCTTGAGAGAGTCTGCCCTGATTCTAACCCCTCTGCAAATAATCTCTGCATTTCTCAATGCCAACCTGGAAGGCATTTTCTTACAGCCTGTGGATCATATAATTAATTACCTTTTTGAAGGAATGTTCACATTTCTTATCTCCGTTGTTATGCACATAATTTTTCAAACCTTGCAAAGATGAGCTGGCATTTCAAATAGGGGTGGTCCCACAAATCAAATGCAGTGTGACTTTGGTTTCATTTCTTTGTTGAAACATCTGGTTTTGTTTAGTGCATGACAAAGAAGAGGTAGGAAACATGTAAAAGCCCTGTGTGCCCTCAGCCCTGACGGCTTTCTCTTCATGCCCTCATGCTAGGAAACTTACTGCCTCCAGTAGAGAAAGGAAGTTAATTCCACATGCACTAGATTTGCCAAGACTCATTTTCGTGTCCCTGCACATGAAAGCTACATGTGTCCGGCTTTTCCAAAGTCCAGTCTGGGACTCCGATCTTGAATGAGGAAGGTCAAAGCACAGTTCACTGGTGTCAGTGGTGACATGACTTACTTGCAAAAATGTCAGGTCAAATATCAGGGCATCGGTAAGGGTCATGTGACAACTGCCGCATCTCAAGTTTGTTAGCTACAGCACAATACCTTCTTCCCTCAGGAATCTTAAAACTTCCTCCTGGAATAGTGTTCTATGGCTTCTAGTACATAGACTTCAGATTAGCAATACTTGGTTAAAACAGCATGATGCCCACGGGAAGGACAGCTTTGGCCTCTAGAGTAAGCAGTGTGTGCCAAGTAGATGAAGGGTTTATAGATGGGCAACATGATTCATAGAAATCCAAACTCTTTTGTAGAGAGTCTTTCTTTAATGCCAGCCTCAGGTCTTGGCCCAGCTCCCTCCTAGAGTTTATCCATTGACAATTCTTGGCAAAAAGGAAATCTCAGATGAGTGGAGAGTAGTCAGTACAATCTACAGGGATTATCCTTGAACAAATACATGGAAGTCTCCTTGCCATTACTTCTTAGCCTCTTGCTGCTTAGTCATTGGCAAATTCTCTTCCTTTAGTTTTATCTTCTTTGATATGATGTGACAGTGGAGGTGTGGGGGGTGGTAGAAGTCATTAGAAGGCTAATAGCTAACATTACCTATAGCACCTATTTCTCGCCAAGCTCTACTCTAGGTGTCTTATATATGAATTCAGCCTTGATAACAATCTCCTGGTAAAATTCTAGTACCCTACAGATTGGGATATTATGCAATTTCCAGTTGGCTTTGGGATCCCTGGAACTCTCAGCCAGCTAGCTAAATCTGGTCATTTCAGTAATCCCTCAATCCCTCATTTTACAGGAATGAGTATATAGATCCCGTTTATAGAGATATGACAGGACTTTGCTGTTTGGTAAGTATCCTCATTTTAAAGATGAGAAAATTGAAGTATCAAAAGTTTAACTTATCCAAGATCATATAGCTTGAAGGCAACAGCTTTAAATTCAGATAGTGTGACTCTAGAATCCATACTTTCCACCACTACAGTGTAGCTTGAGGTTTATAGAGAGACATCTAAGGGATAAAGTTGTTTATTATGAGTCAGGAGGCCACAACCCTGACCTCGGTTTAGTTCTAGATACACTGTGTCCCAGCATTGCCTTCTGCGTCCATCTGATCGTTTTTTCCCCAGTTGCATCAGATCACAGGGAACCAGACATGGCAAACACGGGCCTGCTGGGGAGCTGGCTTGTTCAGGATCCTTGACTTTGAATTAATGTTTGAGGATTTATCTCATGAAGAGTTTCATGAACTGGAGGAATTATTTGAAATCTAATTTCATGTATCAAGAATGAGTGCTACTTTCTATTGTGCTTTTCTGAATCAAAGTTGCTCTTCCTTGAAATGCCATAGAAAAGACACGTGCTTTTACTTGGTAAGGTGATGTCAGTAGCTGGCATGTGAGATAGTAAGAAATATGCCAAAAGAACATTGGATCCTCTATTTGGCTTTGGCTTTGGGGTATACAGGATTGGAAAACCTTCCAAATGCCTGCAGATAGAAATAGAGAACTTGAATGCCAATAGCCTGACGCTTTTATGCCTAGGTGTGTGGTCATCTGTGTTCTAATTCGCAGCCCTTGCTTCTACCTCTGTCTGTCTAAAAGTTAACTTGAAAGAGAAAATATTTAAATCACGCACTATTGGCACTAGTGATGTGTCAATATTTATCAAGAACTTAAAAATATCCATAAACTTTCATCTACTACCTCTCTTAAAGAATGGTAGGAAAGGTTTATGTTCAGAGATGTTATTAATATTGTATTTATTTAATTTTTTTATTTTAATGAAGAATAATATTCTGGTTGAAAAGAAACTAAAAGGAAATACATAGAGTAAAATGTAAAAGTTCTCTCATTCCAATTATACTACACAGAACTGTACCAAATTCTTAAGCGTTTCATATATTTTTCTCAGCCTTATCTTCATTATATTTCTTTCTCTCTTTATCATATATACACACATACATACACATACTCATTTGCATATATACATATAAAAGTTTAGACACACATGCATACATTTACTTACACATATACATAAATGTAATTTTCAGGAAAATTGTCATTAGGTTATAAATATTGCTCAATAACTTACTTTTTCAACTGAAGTATGGCCATTCTTTCTTGTCAAAACATGTAGAATCACATAATGCTTTTCTCAGTTGCGTAGTATTCTGGAGTTATGCTTTTAAACCATCCCTATTGATGAACACTAGGATTGTTTCCAGTTTTGATTGTGCAGTTGTGCTACAATTAACATGCTAGTCACTGCACTGATGTGTGGGAGCATGTCCATGGAAACAAATCATAGAAGTAGAACTACAGAGTCAAAAAGACATTTACATTATTAGAGATCAGCCTAAATCTGCCCCACCACCATCACTGCTCTAGCCCTACCAATTTATTTTCCCACAAACAATGAATTTTAGGTTTATGTTGCTTTGTTTATTTTATGGCTTCCTGAGATGAATGCTGGATCTTTTATGATAACTTGATTTGAGACTTTTAACTTTTCCTATGAATACTCTGATGGCTACATATCATAGATTTTGATGTACGCTCAGGGATGATATTGAGAATATTTAAAAACTGATAACAACCAGTCAAAAAAAGGTCCCATGGCCTCACGGGCTAACCCTAAACAACTGGGACGGCTGTCCTGGGGTGAATCAGCCAGATACCAGATATGTGACTCTCACTAATGCTCACCTTCTATAGCCCATCGCCTATCCAAAAGTGTACAACTTGATATTTTCTACATAGTTCAAATTTGTCTTGCCTGTGTGCCTTTGAATCTGGCTCTTTTCCTTGCTGGGAATTGCTCCTCTTAATGACTCTGTCGGTCACCATCCTTGCCCATCATTTCAAAGGACACCTCTCTGGGAAAGAAGACGAAATCCTTCTGCAAAATATCTTGTCATTTTGTCTGACCTTCTCTCATCTTCACCTAAAGGCCTGCAAGCTCTCCTGTGAAGGGCCAGATAATAAATATTTTGGACTCACGTTACGTATGATCTCTACTGTACTCAGCTCTGTTAGGTACCATGAAACAGCCATAGACGACTGTGTTCCACTAACATTTGATTTACAAAAACAGTTGGTCCACTCATGGGCTTTATTTTGCTGACCCCTGAATTACACTCTTTAATAGCTTTTGTGAGTCTATATAATTGCGTATTCTGGACCACGCACTTCTTGGAAATGAGCCTTTTATAAGTGGCTCTGGGGTTTAGCCTTTAATCCCTCTGCACTCAAGGGATGTTTGTTGAATGAGTGAAAAACACTAACACATTATTATTCATCTTTAGAAGATTTTTAGTGATTCTAATATAAACCATGAATATGGTTTGAAAATTGGTCTAAGTCTCTGGTTTCCACATGATTTTATACTTATATCGCCCCCTTGTTCTGAGCTGAATTTAGTTTATTCTTTGGCATTCATTCTTTTGTCAAAATGTTTGTTAAGGCTAAAAGGAACAACTCATTCTAATATTTGAAAAAAATCCTAAATATAAATATAATAGGTCCATGAAATCTATTCAGATTGACATTTATTCTTATTTCTATCAAGAAAGGTCTATGTGGATTGCCAATTTAAAAAGAATTTATTGATGTGTATCATTCATAGATGAACATACATAAACAATAAGTGTATAGTAAAAGTTGTGAACTTACAAAACAAACATGCATAACATCATACAGGGGTCCCATACATCAACCCACCACCAACACCTTGCGTTGTTGCAAGACATTTGTTAGAAATTTTGAAAGAATATCGTCAAAATCTTCCTACTAACTACAGTCCATATCTTACACTTGGTTTATTTTTCTACCAACACACCCAATTATTATTTTTTTAAATATATTTTTATTACAGAAGTTGTGAATTTATAAAACAATCATGAATATGTGTAGAATTCCCACACAACACCCCTTCACCAACACACCACGCTGTGGTGGAACATTTGTTACAGATTATAAGATATCATCAGACTATGACCACCCACCATGGTCCATAGCATACATTTGGCGCACTTGCCAATTTGTTTTTGACTTAACTAAATTAAGCTATGATAGATCTGAAAGTGATATATCCAGAAAGCATATACAATATGGTGAATGAAATTATTTTACTTTTTTTTATCTTATATTGCATTGCATGTCCTGAATGGGGTGTTCTTTAGGAGAACTATAGTAGCATGTTGAATTTTGTTCAGTCTGTATTTCTGGTTTTTTGGCTTCGCTGGAACTTAAAACCTTCAAGTCATCTATAGGTTACAGTCTCACCTAATTCCATGCTTAATGTTACAAGCTAAGGAATGTGTAATGAATTTGCATCTATTTAGAAGCCACAGAGGCAAAATACATATATACACTATTATTAATTGGATCAAAAAGACCGGAGTCTATAAATACCTATAATCAGAGAGGATGGTAGAGAAAGAAAGAGAGAAATACATATGAAAATAAGGAAAGTAGACTTAAGTAATTAAAGAATTTTAGAAATGATAAAATATAAAAGGGATTATGAGAAGGAATCATAAAGATTTGAGAAGGAATACTCCCTCGTGATCATACAAGATCAAAGAATACGTAATGTACTATCATTAAACTGCATGGTTCACCTTCCAGATGTCAAAGGAGTATTTTTCACTCACCCTGTTTTCTTCGTACAAGACTACACTTGTTCCATCCACTCATGGAAAGAACAGCTTGTCTTATTACCCTTCAGTGGAAATGAGTTATGAGCCTTTTATCAGGAGTTTACAGGGCAGCTTTAACTTCTTTATAGTTGAATTTCAGTGATGAATGCAATATGTTATTTTATCTTATTTGATTTTTTCCAAGAACTCCTTTTCCTATTCTGATTTGTAGGTACATACAAGATACTAATGGAAAAGATCAAATTACCCCATTCAGGATCATGTTAAACACTTTTCTATTGTCCTGAAAGTCTTCAGTATTAATTTCCTATTTCTTCTTCTGTTCATGACTACCCAACTACAAAATCCAGACATTTGTACCATTAATAACAATTTGGTGTCTTCCCTATATTTCCAAGAAAAGCTTGCATTTTATTCTGTACCTATCTTAAAAGAGCCCTTCATGGGTTAATTTGGCTAATCTCGCCCTAGGTTTACAAACTAGGCTGTCAAGCATTGTGTGGAGTAGAAATGTAGGGACTTGGGTCATTTGTATGTCAGTTACAAGTAAAAATGACCACTCACAAACATATAGAAGACCTACCCTGCATACTGTGAGAAAATAGCAGGAAGAGGGAGAGGCAGTGCAGAAGACAATGGAATGTCCTTATCTGGCAGCTGGCATTTATCTCCCTACTTAAAAAACCCTCAGTATGCAAGATCCTAATTATTTTTAACTCATCAAGCACAAGCGCCTCTTTCCATGAAACCTGTGGTGCCCTGGCACTGATTAACAATAGTTCTGAGTGATCATCTTTGGGTGACCAGATAGAGTGAGTGGTTTGCCCAGAGTCACAAGCAATGTAGCCCGTCCTAGAATAATAGCTCCTTTCTTCCAACATTTCATTAATTCCTTCACACATTCATCATTTGTCGAGTGCCAACTGTGGGTCAGGTATTGGACTACGTGCTAGGAATGCAAAGTTGAATGAGACAAGATCCCAAACCTTGAGAGGCTTCTAGTACATAATAAATATGCAAATCAATGATTACATTACATTTTTATCAGTGCTATAATAGAAGCAGAAACAGAATACCAGGGGAACATAGGGGTATCAGAATCAGATTCAGGGAAAATACCCTAGAGGAACTTATATTTAGCCTGAATTTTGAAGAACTAGTAGGACTGCTATTTAAAGAAGCAATGAGCCAGCACTGCAGCCTATAAAAAAGCCAAGGAGACATAAAACAGCAGCAAGTATCTGAGCAATGACACATACTTCAGCAGTGGCTTGAGCTGATGGCTGGATAGAAGGTGATGAGGCTAAGGATAATGCCAGAGGCCAGATCCCAAACAGCTGAGATGCTAAGGTAGATCAGATGACTTGGTAACCTGGAACAAGGGGACATAGGTTAGAGGAAGGATTCACCCTGCACATTCCATAGCATTTCAGCATCATGTCAACTCCATGCCGCAGAGCTGCAAAGCTCTTCCCTTGTCTCATGCAGGGTATTTCCATGGAGCTTGGGGTCTGACCTTCAAAATAAAGTAAGGCCTCTTCTCCTTAGATGATATCCACATTCCATCTCCTAACAGAATATATTCTTTAGCTCATTTCAATTGTATGTCCTCTCTTAAGCCCAGGGGGTCTGTACAGCCCGGCTAGTACATATGAACATTTTCCCCTTAATTTATATCAGCTTGTCTACATATAAAATGGGGAGAGGCCTTCCGGGGTGGCATATATGTTAATGTGACTTATTGCTGTGGTCTAGGCATTGTGCCAGATTATTTACATGGCCACTCATTTAATCCTCAGTACATCTATTGATATCATTCTCATCTCCATTCTACAGCAAAGTAAAATAAGTAACTGGTTTAGAGTTGCACAGTAAATAAGAAACCTGGGTTTTGAACTCTGGTTGGTCTGTTTCTAGAAACCATCCTTTGTTCATTCTAGTATCCCAACTTGGGAATATTTTCCAGTCAGAACATGCAAGCAGTATTCTTAGAAGAGTGATGAAGCCTAACAACATGACTTTTTCTGGTCTTATTCAGATATGTAGTGTCAGCAAGTGTCGCAGTTGTTGGGGACACGGTGAAAAATGTTCCTGTTTCTTTGCTTCTTATTTACCTAGAAGTTGTCTTTTTTATATATAAGTATATGAATTCTAACTAAGCTATTATCATTTTTTTAAATTATTTTTTTATTTTTTACCAGGAGGTCTCAGGGATCGAACCCGGGTCCCTCCATATGGGAGACGGATGCCCAACCCTTTGAGCCACATCCGTCCGCCTAAGCTATTATCATTTTTGATGCTTCAAAATACAAAAACATTCTGGAACCTCTGTTACCTAATATTAATCTCCATACACCATAGCCATTAAACAGTTGACCCTTTAACATTCAAACCAGTCTCGTGACTATAGGGTATGCATTTCATGACTAGAAACTTGCTAGTCTTGACTGAAATCCTCTTAAACTAGCTAGTCCAAATCAAGTCAGCTACCATGATCATACTATTTATTTATGAGAACAAAAGTGGCTACCCCCAGCTACTAGACTTCCTTTTCAGGAACTATGTTGTGTAAGGAAACACCACAATAAGCCAAAGAATTGTAGCTGGTTCATTGGAGTTAATTTTCATAGATTTAGGAAAGTACTCAAAGCCCAAGAAAAGATTTACAAATGAGTGCCATAAGCTCTTTAGCTACTTAAGAAGGGTTAGCACCCCTTCCCTACGTTCAATGAATAATATGGACAATTTGTGAGACTGCTTAGAACTTTGGAGCATCCCATTTTTTGAAGATTACGTTGTTGACATTTCTTGCTAGAAGTCATTCATTCATCTAACAAATGTTATTTAAGTGCATACCACGTGCCAAGAACTGGACTTGGCATTGCCATGGAGACCATCAAAATCTAGTCCCATCTGTCGGATCCCAGCAGAAGTTAGTCCTGTTAATGTCAAGAGTCAGGAATAACTGAGGCTCAGGCAGAACGTCTCTCATGAAATGGCCATTTTGAAGGTGCTGCCTTGATATAAAATTTTTACATGAATTAATGATAATCAAAATAACAGGCATACAACTTATATATAAAGTCTGTTTTTCTCAATAAAAAATAGAAAAGTATTTTAGTTCACTCCATCACACAAATTGATTTTTAAGTAATAGGCAATATTATTGCAATGATATTGTAAATATTAGAATTTAATTTTAATTTAATTTGATTTAGTATTAGAATTTGCTGTAGTAAATAAACAAAGCTGTAAATTGACTCATGTTATTCCTTTGATCTTTTGAATCCTTGGGCAGGGCAGTGCTTTTATTTATTAATTTTGCAAACTTGCAACTGGGCTAACCGAAAGTTGGAAACAGACAGATTTGTCTTTCCTGTATGGTTATGTTGTCCTTTTTGTCATCTTAAAATCATGCTTTCCCCAGCGTAGGGAGGGAGAGACAAAAATCAGAGGCCATATGTAGCAGTTTAGTGTACTGGTGCGTTGTTTCTCTTCTAAATGTGTGTCCCTCCTGATATTCTAGATGGAGAATTAAAAATTGAATTACAAAACTAGGAAGGATTGAGTTCTAGAGGATGTTAAAAAAAAAATCAACTATTTAGTGTCTCTTAACCTCAATCACATTCGCACCCTTCCTTATTTTCCCTATGACTTCCATTTAAACATGGCAGCGATTTCAGGTACATAATAAGCTTTTTAAGGCATTATGCTGTTTTCGGCATTTCTGGGAAATGCTAATGAAGCCAGTAAAATAGTACACCCAGTAGGATATTACCTTTGTTCAAACAGGGTTCTGAAATGGGGCCTGCTTTCCTGGATTGGCCCACTCTGCTTGAAAAGGAAAAAAGAAGAAAAAAAATCCTTGCAAGCTAAATCACTGTCTTTAACAACATCTAGAGATTTGTTATTTTGTTTTTATTTTTAACTCTGGGCTTTATTACGAGGACAAAGGAACTCACTAGAGTGGGAATAATGACGATTTTTCTGTGCAATGAACGCTAACACAATTCTATAATACGAGTTATGAACACTGACATCAACTCTTCATTTTCTTCCTGAGGAAGCCAGTTGGAACCAGCAGTCTGTGTGACTGAGGTAAGAGGCACAGTGTTTGATCTCCTCTGGCTTCTTCTCTCCTTTGATCTCTTCTTTGCACCTTTCTCTTTGCACTTTTTTTTTGTGAGTTTTTCCTAGACAGAGCCTCCTAACTGTTTGTAGATTATGTGCAGTTTTAGCTAATATGAATAACATTTGCCTCTAGAGCCTCATTTGTATGTGTAATTAGTTCTTTTTCAAAACATGTGGCCTCAGTTTGGATGGCACACTTGCTAGATAACTGGAATGGAATGAACTTGTCCTGGCCTTTGTTTGGAGATGTCTGCCTTTATGTGCTGAACTTTTTGGCCTTGGCGTTTATTTCTTCTGTGCTGTTGCAGTGTGAAGGTTGTTTGGTCTGGAAATGTCACTTCCTTGCGATGCTCTCCCAGCATTGTAGTGCTCCGTGATGTCCCCCATGTGCCTTCCCACGAAGCCCCCCCACCCAGCTCACTACATGGTTGAATCACTTTCTTCCTAACATCCTGTAGAAGATAAGAGCTTTCCCCTCTAGTAATCCTTTTCCTTTCCCCTTCTTTCCTTTCCTACGTTCTTCCTTGTCTCCTTCCTTCCTAGGAATCCTTCCTTTTTCCCTCCTTCCCTCCCTCACTCTCATTTATTCTTTTCTTTTCTTTCTCTCTCTTTATTTCTCTGTCTTTGCTTTATCTTTATCCTCGTTTCATTTCTTTGTTCTGGTCAAAAATAGATCCCAACTTGTGGGGAGTTCGCCTACAGATCTATTTGCTCACAGTTATAACATATAGATGATTATTAATCGCACCATTGTTTGCAATAAGAAAAGACTGGAAACAACCCAAATGTCCACCAATAGAAGAGGACTTAAATAAATCAGAGCACACCCTTCTGATGGAACACTGTGCAATATAGAAAAGAATCGGGGAATACTCTATGTATTCATTTGGCAATATCTCCAAGATACTTTAAGTTAAAAAAAAGTACAGAACAGTTTGTATTTTATGTTCCTTTTGTGAAAAAAAAAATGCATGGGGGGATAAGATTTTATTTTTGCATTTCTATTACTACTATACTTGTGGAGGAAACACAAGAAAATGCCCCCGGGTTTCACTGAACGGGAGAGCAGGGAAATAGTGGAAAGAGAGATTTCATTGTTATACCTTTTTGTATTGATTAGGGTTTTAAAGCATGCTGGTATGTTTTCTATTCAAAAAAATTAAACATAATAATGTAATTCCCCCTCCCAAACAAAAGTAAGATACACAGGAAAGGAAACTATGGACCCAATCAGTGCTAAAAGCAAAAAAAAATAGAGAATTGACATGACTGATATATTTGTCCAAAGTCTTGGGTACTCATTTAGCATATCAGTTGTTTGTGAGATTGTCACTTTTTTATGTAAGAAAAATGTTGAATGCTGGCAACTTCATAGGATTCTTTATTCACCTCAGTTAAGGCTCTCTCTGAATTCCAGGTTCTCCTTGGTCTAAACTTATTGACACCAACGTTATCTCTCTACAATGGGGGCTGGATCTTGCTGCTACTGTCTAAATGCATCCCATCTCCCTTCACTACTTGTAGAATAAATGTGGACTAAACTCCTTGACAAGTCACCCAGTTGAGCCCCAGGCACACCTCCAGTCACTGATTCTGTCCAATAACATGCTATGCCTATTCTCTCCCCAAATTGCCTCCCACGATAGGCCTCCATGGCTTTACTTGCGATTTCCTGTTTACTAAGGACTTTCTCCAGCTTCTATGACTCAGATGGCTTACCATTTAGTTTCCACACAAATAAACCTTCTCTCTTAGCTTTCACTGACCCCTAACCATGCAAAATTAATTTATCTCTCATTTAGGTTTCCATACTCCGCAAACATACTCCTATCATGTGTGCATTTATTATGGTGCATTCCAGATGTTTGCTTATGTGACTATCTTCCCTTCTAATTGGTGAGTGATTGGCATCAGAGATGAAGGTTGGTTTATACCAATGTACTCCCTGTGCTTAGTCCAGTGTTTGGCAGGCAGTTATTTTGTGTATTAAATATTTGTGTATTAAGTAAAGTTTCAGTCTTACTATTGGGCTAGTATTATATACGGAAGGGATTTTTAAATTTATGTATTAAATATATATATTTTTAAGAATTTTATATACACATTTTTTCTTTGAAACCGAACTAATATATGTTAATACTATAAAATGTTAATATGAGACAAAAAAAAAAAAAAAACACACATTATGCTAAGTGAAATAAACCAGACACAAAGTACTACTTATTGTATGCTCCCATTTATATGAAATATAAATAAAAATCAATTTGTGAAGACGAAATTCAATTAGATTAGGGCTGGGGAAGGACAGAGGGATTGAGAGGTGACTGCTAAGGATTTTGGAGTTTTTCTTTTTGGAGTAATGAAATTGTTCTAAAACTTTTTGTGTTTATGAATACACAACATGGTGAGATACTAAAAGCCATGGATTATATGCTTTGGATAGATTGTATGGAATGTGAATATATCTCAATAAAATTGCTTAAAAAAATAAATGAATGTGCATGACTAGCCAGAAATTGCAGCTATGTATGGCAGGGGAAGGATAGAGAGATTAGGAGGTGAAGAATTTTGTTTGTCTGTTTTTTTGTTTATTGCTATTATTATTGAAATCATGAAAATGCTCTAATAATGGTTGAAGTGATGAATGCACAGCTATGTGATGATACCAAATACCATTGACTCTACACTTTGGATGAATTGTATACTATATTAATATGTGTCAATGAAATTGATTTGTTAAAAATAAGTGTAAGTAAATATATATATATATATATATTTAAAAGTTTGAGGACTAATGTTAAGGAAGTTCTTGAGAGTGAGGAAATAAATGCCTTTAACATGTAGGATATGAACACTGAAAGTCTAAAGCAAACTCTCCAATTTCGTCATTATTTACCATGAATATAAGATTTAATTTCAATGTATTCCACCAGGTTCTCTTTGGCTACCTCCCTTGCTTCATGTGTCTGTTTATTTTGATGACAAGGTAATACAACTTAAGTCGTTTTTTGTTAACTATGCCTTAAAAACATTTTACCCTTTCTGATCCTTTGAAATCCTATATTCATATTTTATTATTAAAGTTCAGATCACCTCTAAAGCAATAGACAGAGTTGAGTATTCCTTTAGAAATAAATATGAGTGGAGAAGATACTAAGAGTTTGTTCCTTCTACTCCTCCCCTCTTTCTCCTCTTCCTTCTTCTCCTGTTACTTAATATTATTGATATTATAATTTCCCCTAATCTGGAAAAATAGTAGCCTATTGGTCTAGCCTATGTAAACTGAAGTTGTACCTTTATTGACAAATATTAAATTATCATCTTGGAGTAAATACTTATCATAGAATGTGAATATTTCAGTGTTATGCGGGTCCTATAGTGAGTATGGATACATTACGAAGTGGCACTCAGAGATGGAGTGAGTTCTAGTAATCCTATTTTTACCTTACCCAATAATCAGGTGCCCTGTGTTAGGAGCTATAATACAGGGCGCCTGATTATAAGGAGTTACATGCTGTAAACATGTAACTCCATATTGCCTCTTCAGTTCATCAAAATTAGCACCAAAGAAGTATATTCATCACTTTGGAGTGGTAGTTAATGAACATTTTAGAATATGAGAGAAAGCAATCCTCTACCCTGCATCTTAGTTGTTGGGATCTTTCCTTATTTTTATCAATAAATGACTACTACCCATGACCAAATAAAGAAAAGAAATGGTGTCCATTTAGCAGTTTGTTCACTTATGGGGGACATAGTCTGGTCTAGTCTATTAGAGCATTAGCATGTCTTGCAGCCCAAAGTACTGACCTTCAACTCTTTTCCAAATGCCCTCCACTGGATCACTAGAGTGCATTCAAATGGCTTAGTAGTGCTATAAAAGTTTGCCTTATTGCACATCAGTTTAAAAATGGCACATTTTCTTTTGAGACCAGGAACAGGTGACAGTGGATATGACTATAAATGTTGAAATGGAAAGACTTTGAGAATGGAGAGACGGTGATTATCTGCTAGAAGTAATACAACTGTTCTTTGTGAACACGAATAAGCTGAAATGAAACTGTAAACCTTTCTGAGTTAAATGAAAAAAAAAAAACAAATAAAAAAACAAAAAACGGGACATTCAGTACAATACAACTCCTTTTAAGTTCTACCATTCACACCACTCAAATCTTCATTCTAGAGCTACGGTTAATCTGTCATACTCCACAGGTTCCATCTAGTAGATGATGATGTAAGAACTCTATCATCCATTCTCCTTTCTTCCAATCTCCAGATAAATTTCCTGGAAAGTTATCTAGTAAGGGGGGAGAAAATACTGAACAGGATGTTATTGTTACATATGAAAAAATTGGTATACAGACTCTAAGCTTTATGTCAATGTTAAATTTCTTGAACTTGATAACTGCACTGGGGTAGTTACATCCTCAAATATCCTCGTTATTAGGAAATGCACATCAAAGTATTGGGTGTTAAAGGAGTATGGTATATATAACCAACACTCAAGTGTTCAGAAAATGGATGGATAGAGAGAGAAAGAATAAAAGGAGGAAGGAAGGGAGGAAGGGAAGGGAGGGAGGAAGGAAGAAAGGAAGGAAGGGAAAATGTACAAAACGTTAAAATTGGTGGTTCTGGGCATGTGGGTTGAGGATAGAATTCTCTTGGAGTTCTCTGTGGGGTTTGTATGATTTTTGTAATTGTCCAGTAAATTTAAACGTAGGTAAAGTAAAAAAGTTATAAAAATCTGAATGAGCAGGTGGTTGAGAGGTTCCAATAATTCATTGAGTTGCTCTAAGATCAGAATCCAAATTTTAAAAAAATCATAGTAGATTCTAATATTAACATATTTCTAATGGATATTCAAGGAAAACCACAGAATTGATTCTCCAGAAACATGGTCTATTAATAAAATAGAATGAAACGTTAGAAATAATCTGTTAGAAGTTGAATCACAGATTGGCATCCTAGGAAAGTGGTTGAGATTTAGAGAAATCTCTTATTGTCTGCCTATTCCTTTGTAGTGGGCGGGTCATTACTGATGATACATGGATTTATCATTGTCTCAGTTCATTTATTCAAGAAAAATGAGTGTTTCAATGTGCCAGGTACTGAGCTAAGAGTGGTGCATAATTAGCCAGACCCTCTGCATCTGAGCGGTGACTGGTCTTGTACTCCCTTCTATTTTATTCTTGACCTAAAGAGGCCATGATTGGCTCTAGACAATTTGAGCCTATTGTTGCATTCACAGGATGTTTTAAAATCATATTCATTTCTCCAACTTCTAGAACAATTTGTCCTCTGCAACGATTCAGATCTTTGCGAAATGAACATCTTACCCAATGACAGTCAGTGGGTACTATCCCCAAATAAACCTGTTTTTTCTGAGTTCTATGTCCCCATGCCTTACTTATCAGTGTTGGGACAAAGCACAAACCCAAACACTTGCAAAGGTTGCTCGTTAAAGTCCCCCGAGTACCTGATGTCAGAATATACCACTGTGTGGTATTTTGGTCTCTATTTCTCCATGCTACAAACATCTGTCTTCCTGGATTCCCATTGTCTTGTTTCCAGAGTGGGCGTTTGTTTACAGGGGCCAGCCCTGTTTTATAATGCCAGTTATCTTCATCACTCATTAGCTGCATTCAAACATTTCTGTGCTGGATACACTTTGGAATAAGTAAATACATAATAGGTAATATTTTAAACTAAACTACTTTATCTAACTTACAAAATCATTTGGACTAAGTGACTTAACAGTGAAACTCATAGCTCATCCCCCTTTCCGGAAGAATGGGATAGATTTTTATTGTCCATAAAATCCATTCTGGGTGGGTAGCTATTCTCAACCTTCATTATCCAGTGATAGCAATTCCACAGCCTCCCTTGGCAGCCTTCCTATCACGGCTCCAGCCTTGCTTATTAATCCTATAATAATACCTTATGTTCTCTAAATATTGAAGCAGTGCTTAAGTTTCCCCTGTAGCTCATTTCTCCCTTCCCACCCCATGAAATGCTACTTGAGGGGGAGTAATTATGTCAGCACGCAGCACCAAATGATGTGTTGTGCAGCCTGGTCCTGAGGCATTCAGCAAGGGGCTTGTTACGATGGACATTGTCAGTCCATACAAAATTAAGCTATTAAAGCTGCAGCACCAGGGTGGTGATTGAATTGCTTGTGCCACTGGGACGAAATTGCTTTGCAGATACATGAACTTCACAGCCAGTAGTGTTCTTCCCTTCCTGCATGCTCTAATTGTACTATTAGATTAATGCGATGATTTAGGGGCTATCCTGATGTGTTGGGACTGGCGTTGGGAAAAGGGCATGGCCTGGCACCTGTCCTAGGAGAGCGTGGTCCAGGAATTGTCTTAGAAATAGATTATGATGTTTGGATAAGGAGCATCCTCTCCCATTTTTTCATCCGTTTGTGTACCATCCATTGCGAGCACTCTACCCATATCTCCTTAAACCCCTTTTCCCATTTCTGGGCTCCCCTCCATCCAGATTCTGTATTCTTTGCTTCCCCTGGACAACATGTGGCTTTCTTCAGTGGATTGCCCTAGGGCTATTGAGGCACTTGGGAGTTCATGTCCCTCTGATGTATATGAAAACCTAGCTCCCTTGCCTTAAGTAGGGAAAACTCTAATGTTTAATGTACAGTCTGTAGTTCCCCTAGTGAGATCAAACTGAAGCTACCCTCATAGAACTTCACTTGAAAATGTGCTCTTGCTTCGCTTCTTTCCCTTCCTTGCCCAGATCCCTCTTCCTCCACACCCCCTTACTAGTTTATCCTTGGAGCATTTCTCTAATCAGTCTTGCTCACAAATCTTCCTATGAAATATTGCCTCTCAGAACCTGACTTGAGGCACCATTCCTTCCTCAAAGATCTTAAGTGGCAGTCAGGCTTCTAGCCTTGTGTGGTTAACTGACCTGATTTCCATGGATCCTTTTTCATGATAAACACATCGGATCCCCACCCTGGAAATCACAGCTGGTTTCAGGATTGAAAGAGGCTTTGCCCATAATGTTTCTTTGAGTTTTCTGAGATCACAAAGCTTGTGTGGTGTTCAGACTCAGAACAGGTCCTTTTTTTCTGCAGTTTTCCTCACGTGCTACATCACTGAATCTGGCTTGTCCACTTCTTAGAGCATAAACCACCTGCTGCCTGCAGTTACAGAATTTATCTGCCTCTCAGAGTGGATTCTTTCGGGGACATTTGGTTATCAGTACTCATTATAAGCAACTTTTATGGTGTCTTCCCATCCATAGCTGGCCAATAAGTGTCTGCTGCTTCTGCTGATGAAAAGACTTATGTGGTAAGACTTATATGGTAAGATTTATGTGGTAAAAACTTCCAAGTTCATGTTGACAGGATCTTGGACATGAGAAACCCTGCCAATTTTTCTCCTTATGGCTGATGCACTTTGATTTTGTCACTTGTTTCAATTTATTCAGCTCAGCTAAATAAAAGGATTGTTGATTTATCTTATTCAAGTCCAATAAATTTTATATCCCTAATCCAGTATGTATCAGAATATCAGAACAGCCAAAGACCAATGGCAGGAGGGAAGTGATGCCTTTGGGGACAAAACAACCAGAACCAGCCATGATCATTTTCCCATCTCCTTTTGAACTTTCCTATGTGTCTTTATCCACAACTAGAATACTTTTTTTCAGGCACTTCTCTTTCCCTCTCTCTCAAAATTTTAAAGATTATTAATTGGGAAACATGCTGCATCTTAGAAATTAATTTCTTTCCAAGATTGAAAGCTGACCTGAATATAATGTCAAATTAGTCCAGGGACACCAAGGACAACTTGCTAGGGCGTGCATTTTCCAGAAGCTATTACTGAAACTTAGAGCAGCACACTCGTGGCATCAATGTCTCCTTCAGTTCTAAACTCCTTAAATGAACACCTGATGCATCCAGATATCTGCCCTCTAGTAAGAGTTCCTCACACACACTTGCTGCAATATAAATGTTTTTCAAATTAATGTTGAATAAGTAAAACAAGGATCAGATGAGCTTGATCTCTTGTCCATATTTCTTGTAAGCACAAAAAGCTGTTTTCCAGAGTCTTGCCCCAAATACATAATTGATAACATTGAAAAATAAATAAGGAAATTGTATTTATGTTGCATGCTCCTGCAATCATTAGCAGGCAGACTTTGAAATGAGAACTCAGAGTATAATTAAATAATGGCACTGACCTGGAATGACTGCCTGCTCTTGTTCTGGACTTGCATATGATTTTGCTAGTTATTTCTCAGCTACTCTTTTAAATAACGGGAAAGCCTAACCTATTGCTCAGTAAACTTGCTTCGTTTTGTTTTCTTTTCCCATTGGTTGGTTACATGCGTGCATATGTAGTCTGTATTTATGTTATGTTTGCATATGCTACTTTTATATCAGAGAGAAACTGAAGAAGAAGGTCCTGGCAAACTCATAAACTATAACTTAGTCCATCCTTATTTCATTTGTCCGCCCCTTTCAAGGCATGATTTTACCTGGAGGTAATTTCGCAGGTATTCTTATGAGCAGTGGTGAGAATCAGTGATGATTGGCATCCAGCACTCTCTCAAGGTTTTATGCCCAATTAGAAAGCAGTTGTAGAAGGATGCATTTGTAACACTCGGTATTGGGAAGAGGGCTTGAAGAGGCCATGGGGCTACATCAAATGTATATATATATATTTTTAAATCCTACTCCATTTACCCATTCTCCTTCTTTAACTCTAGACCATGTCATGAAAAAATATTTAAACGAGACAGAACTACTTTCAATCTGTTGGACAATGTGACTTTTACATTTATAATGAGGCTACACTTAAGGCAGGTGGCAATAGCTCCTGTTCTCCGTTGGCATGTTCTCCTCGTATTCAGGATGGGTGAGTTTTGAAATATTCAACTGAGTGATGTATATATAAATTGTGTCTCCATTGCATAGTTGTTGAATAAGCAAAGATATGTCAAGTTGTCTTTGTTATTTTAATATGGTAAGTGTATGTCTTTTTAATATGATGGACAGTTCATCATAGAATAATCTGACCACCTTATTTAGTTTTCATTTATAGGAAGAAAACTTCCCCCATGATCCAGTGAAGCAAGGAAATATCGTAAAGCAGAATGGTTAAGAGCCCAGTGCTTCTGGAATCAGATTGAAATCTAGTGCCGTGACCTTGACTAAGTTGTATAATTTTAGTTTTTATTTTCCTTATTGGAACAATAGAACTATACTTAGAAAGTGGAGGCGAAAATGAAAATAAAAATAAATATGCCTAAAATGTTTAGCATAGAACCTGATACCTAGCAAGTATTCCAAAATAATATTAATAGTATAGCCACAGTTGTTTTATTATGCTTTTGTTTTTATCATACATGGTTATTATCGAAGTTTTTCGCAAATCCTATTTGCAATACCAGTATAATTTAGTGTTTTTAGTCCATTCCAAAGGTGAAAATAAAGGTGTCTTCAAAAGTATGAAGAAGTAGGCCTGTCTATTTGAATTAGCTCCTATTCCTAATTTTTATTAAGCATTTCTTAAAGTAATCTTTTGCATTATTTAGTAGATTGGTTTTTTCCCATCATACAAGTGTATTCGAAAAGACTCTCATGTTGCTGTATTTTGTAAAGAAAAGGTTAGAGTTCTGTTTTTATATTCAGTTTAACAGGTAGTTTAATGATAAACCAAAAACTAATATTTCCAACACCTCAAAAAAGAAACGTCTGTGACAGACTAAATATGAGCTTAATGAGGCTCGTTGATGTTTTGTTCTAATTAGATAAAGGTAAATGTTCTGCAATTGTGACTTTTATTAAAGTCAGAAAACATGTGGTTGTTCAGACTTGCCTGCATTGCCCTTTAAAGAATCACTTGAAAATATTTTTGGTCTGTTGTCGCTGAAACAATATGGCTTGGCAGTGTATTGGTAACTTAATAAGCTCACCACATTTGTCATGCAGAAACTGTTCTTTATATGCAAAGCTGTCAGACAGATTGAGTGTATAATTCTTCTTTGCATGAAATAATATGATAAAACTCCAGTATCAAATTGAATGCTGTACCAGTGTTTGGAATCTTTCATGCATAGGTTGGAATTGTTTTACAATGGAAGCATTGTTTGATGACAAATACTCTTTTTGTAACATTCATCAGTTATGTTTTAATAGCCAGCATTATCCTCCTGACTATAGGTTTGTGTTTTTTTTTTCCCCTGTTAACCTACTGAAAAATGAAGCCTGCTTCTCACTCACGTTTGGCATTTTTTAAAATGTTAATTGCTACAATTATACTACACTCTCAGTATAGGAGGTGTTTTCATTTTCCTACAAAAGCCTACCATATCGGATTTTGCCAGTTTTGTGATAGAGGGGACACTATTAACCTCCTTGCAGTGATATAGATTCCTGATTTTGATTTACTCTCCAATGGCATTGCTTCCTAATATAATATTTTAAGTCTCAGGCCAGCACAGAGGAGAAGTGCCACTATAATCAAAGTTGGCGTGAGCAGTGGGACAATCAGCCAGCAGAAACTGTGGGCAGAACCCATGTAGCAAATCCCCGATGGTCTGGCATTTGTATTTTGCTCAGTACTGGCCATCCTCAAAGAACTGTCCCAACCATGTCTGTTTCATCGAGGTAAAAGGGAAAGAAATCATTTCAAATAAACATACAGCAAATGTGCTTAAAGCAGCTCTTTGCCAAGTGAGTTCCTGTTACAGGGTGGCGCCGTGCCAAAGCTCTTCCAAGCACTCCACTGCTACTTAATGTATTTGGTATGTGGGAGAAACTCGTAACTCTGGGACTGCCCATTGTACAGCGTCCGTCACGTCTGAAGGGTGAGCATTCCAAAGACTCACAGCTGCCCGGCTCAGAACTCGACAGGGAGATGGGATTTCTTCGTGGGAGAGTTTAAACAGAGTAGGAAGAGACCACAAAGTACAAATTTGAAGTGTTTTCTTCCTTTCTCTCCTTCCTTCCCGCTCTCTTCTGTCCCTTCCCTCTCCTTCCTTCTCTACTCCCTCCATCTCCAGTCTCCCTCTTTCCATCTCCTTTCTCATTTTATTTTTTAGTCTATTTTGTCTTTAAAGGGAGCCCTCTTCTAAGTGTGTTTTAAAAATGATTAAAAATATTCATGGAGATTTTTCGGCTTGGGCTTGGCAAGCCTTAATTTTCCAGCTGATTGGCCTTTCCGGTTTTTCTTAACAAAGGAAGACCAGGAGCTTTGCATCCCATCATTTCATAGAGAAGTCTCCATCTGGAATGAATTTGACGTCTTTAACAAATATGTGTGCTCTATTCAAAAACCGTCTAAAAATAGTGCTCAAACAAGTAAGAAAAAATATTTTGACATTTTCTTCATGTTTTGTGTCTTAAGCACGGTTTGAAACAAGCTTTCTCTAAATTTTCAGTCTTAGCAGTCGCCGTGCTCTTGTGGGCGTGTTCAGCATATTTTGTTCAAGGGTGGCTCTCTGATCCAAAATATAATACAGCACTTGTATCTGTTAGCAAGGCACCACTGTTTTCACAAGTCAGCCTTCGCGTAAACCTCAAATGCAAGTGCCCAAAGCGAAATGGGTCGTCAAGATCTACTGACACATGCCAATACTGATTTTACTTAGGGAGCTTTACATGAAACAACAAAAAACCAGCTAACCCGGGATGTACAGATGCAGCCTAAAACATAAACAACCCCTGATGGCAGGGATAATAGTAATAAACCAAAGCAATACCCTCTAGGGAAGCTGAAAAGAACCATTCCTACAATTTATTAATCACCTACATGTTTAGGCCTCTTGAAAGGTACTTCATGTACATCTCATTTAGTCTGATGAGGAAGATATTACTTACTCCATAGTGAGGTAACGGAAGCTTGAAAAGTTTAGCAAATTGCTGACGTTAAACTGTCTGATAAATACTAGCCAAGCCATTCAAACCCAGGCCTGATGCCATCTTCTTTGCCATCACATTTCCCCGTTAGGAAGGAAAAAATGGCAACGCATTAATCTTTTTTTGTCCAACCCATCGTTAAATAATTCTTAAAAATGATGCTCAAATTCTGTTTTCTCTCCCTTTTCCTAGTGTTCTAACACTATTTGATGTTTAAATGAAGAGAGATTTTTAAAACGTGAAACTGTGTTTGAAATACATGCTATCACTACAATTTCATTGTAATATGCTTAAAATTCCAAAACTGACCCTTGCATATTAATGTCTATAATATCTTTGTTGATTCTTAACAGCGACACTTATCCCTTTTGTTATTTTGTGGATCTGGCTAAGGAAAGACTCCAATTGAATGTTGGTGGATATTTACAAAGATGATTATAAATGAATGAAAACATTGCTATCACAGGTTTCATTTGCAGTAAAACAACAGATTGCTCCAGAATTAGCTGATGGGAAAGGTCGAAAATTGTCCCATTCAATCAAAACCATTTCTCCTACTAGAGAAATGGTGCTTGCATGACCCAAATGATTCATAAGATTTAGGAATATACAAGGGAACACAATGTTTCAAGTTTGCATGGGTATTCTAATGCTGTATGTAGCTGCACAGAACCAAGGCATGATAAAATGATAAAATCATCCTATAAACGTAAGACACAAATATGAAACAGTCTTACAATGCTACTTGTCTCTACTAGTGCTCAGTGTTCCCAGGTGCATAGTTAAGGGAGGTGTTTGGCAAGGTTGATCTTTCTAAATTACATTTATGGTGCAAAATGGTATCCTATAACCGTGTTTCAGGAAAGGGTGAGTGATGTGAAAAACAAAACAAACAACTCCATTGACAGTCTGATAACCTAGCTTAGAATGGTACCCTTCGGAAGGACTTAGGTCTCATTTTTGAGATGAGAAAACTGAGGCTCAACAGTATCAAGTGACATGCCTATGACCTAAAGCCAGTGAAAAACAGAAGGGCTGGGAACAAAGCCTGCATTGCCTGGTCCGTGGTCTATACTCCATGCCGGGACTGGTTCTCTAAGCTGGATTGAACGAGTGCCGCGTCAATTTTGTCTTTGCTTTGCGCTCATTTTTGTGTACTGGCTATAAAAAATCAATTCCATCATCTCAAATTATCTTAAGTGAGGCTTAGAATATATTTTTATATATGTTATTATAAAAAAACAAAGTGTTTCATACTTTAAAAATTGATTCAATTGAGGCATACACAGGGAAAAAAAAAAAAAAAAAGAGTAAGGGGCTCGCCTTCAGCCCAGCAATGTCTTTTGTAAACTATAGAATAGAATCTCTTTTAGATCGGTGGTTTTCAAAGTGTTGTCCTTGGACAAGGAGCACCAACATCTCCTGGGAGCTTTTTAGAAATATAAATGTTTGGATTACTCCTCAGACCTACTGAATCAGAAACTCTGGGGCCAGAGCCCAGCAGTCTGTTTTAAAAGCTCTCTAGGTAATTTTGAAGCATGATCATGTTAAAGAACTACGGATCTGAATTAGATTTTACTGATCAAGTTTTTCTCCCTCTTTCTCTCTGTTCCTCTCTCTTCCCTCCCTCCGCCCTCCCTTCCTTCTTTCCTTCCTTCCTTTTATCTTCCTTATTGCTTTTGTACTTGAGTTTTTGTTTTGCACAATTAATGACTTTTATTAAGAACCCACTATAGCACCTTTATCTTAGACTTCTAATATAGTTAAGAACCAATTTTGTCACCCCTTTGTGGATGAATGGACAAGCATCATTAATTTTGATATGATTGTTGGCCGGTGTTTTCCTTGCTAATTTCAAGTGATTGCCTTTCCTGTTTTATCTCTGCCACACTTTCTACTAATTGGTATCTTTTTCGGCCAATTAGTTGAACAATTAGGCTGACCCCATGAGAGGTCAGCTGGAAGACTCCCCAATCCACTCACTATTGTTGCCCTCTGTCTGTGTCACTCCTGGTTAGGCATGTGGAACTGGATGAGTTATTTGGGAAACTGTCTGCTCTGGGGTCTATGCCATAATTCCTCTAAGATGAATAGGGGAGTCTTGTTCCTTGAGCTGTAGGCCTAAAGACCCTTTTCCCCAACACTAAATTCTCTGATTGTCCTTGCCTGGCCAAAGAAAGACCAAGACAAATGAGATTTGCAAATGAAAAGCATCTTAGGGACAAAGGCTTTGGAGTGTGCCTGATAAGAAATCAGTGTTTTCTCTGCCAGGGTATGGTATGCTTTAGAGAGCCTGAGGAATGGCTGCAGGTTCTCACAAATGTGGAATTTTTGACCTGTATTTCTGATCTTTTGTTGCTCAAAAATGGTTAGAGAACCCTATGTTGCAGAGGAACTATTAATCATGGTTATTAACCAAAAGAATAGGAGGGTTTCACAGCTGTTTGTTACTTAACTCCTAACACCATTATGATGTGGACAGACTCAACAGACTTTATCACATTTTTAAGAGACTAGAATGATGTTGTCAAGAAAGTCACATCTTTGCAGTGAAGGAGCTAATGGAGTTAAAGCAGTGGCCAATAAGTACAATTCTAAGAGTTCTAGGCAGAACTGCTCTCTAAAATAGTATAGTCGTGACAAATCTCAGATGCATGGACCTTGCATTTTGGCTGAGGGCAGGTATCGACTTATTTCTTCTGTCAGACTATGGTTCTTTAAGTGATTGGCCAGCCCTAAGATCAGAGAGACTTCAGAGATATGTGGGTAGGGATTTTAACAGAGCTTGTATGTATTCCCCTAGAACTGGCTACATAATTTAAGGGACTTGGTGCAGAGAAAATTTGTTCAAAAACTGCTCAGAATTTCAAGATGGCAACAACAGATTTAAACCAAGGGCAGTGTCCTGTGAAGCGTGGAGTGCTAGGCACAGGTCTCATGCTCATGAAAACAGCTCTGTTTTCCCTGTATTGTTTTTTTCAAGATGTTTTCTCTTTCTTTGCCTTGTATGCATCACCATTGGAGTGCCATCTTAGTAACAAGTGCAATTTTCTAAAGTCTTCTTTTGACTTCATATCTTAAAGTTCTCTCCTGGCTTAAGAGTTGAGAATGGAGAAATACCTTCTCAAGTGGCCAAATAAATTAGAAATCAAATGTGACTTAAAATCATATTTATCTACCCCTTCATCACATTCTTTATCGCATTGGTTCCAAATTTGTACAAATGAGATTTGACAAAACGCCAAGTCTTTCCTTCTGTTCAAAAGGCAAATGCCCTGGAAGAGAGGAATGTCTTTTGCCTAATCTCATCATATCAGAAGCAAAGCTGGTCTTATAAACTCTCTTAAAACCAATTCTACTTTTTATAAGATGTCAAATAGCACATATTTTTCTATATGCTTTGCTTTTTTGCTTTCACAAGATAATTATGCCATTGTGTTTTAGTGGCATAATATAATTGGTAGTAAATAAAGTATGTTTTGCATTTCCTATCACCTATTCCTATTATATATATTCCTATTATATATATATATATATATATTTTATATATTAAAAATTTACATTTGGATTAAGGTAAATCCACTTTAAGTAGATGAAAAGAAATATATTTGATTACTTTTAAGTCACATTTTCAGATGTTTTATTAGTTTTCAACTCTGAGATATCATTGTCTAAGCTCAATATTATATTCACAATGAATAGGAAGAAGTAATCACTAGCAAAAATCTTTTTGGATGTCGGAGGAAAATAAATCCCTACATTTATTTATATATACATAATGCTGTTATAGATAAGCATATAGATATATAAAGTCAGTAAATAAGCAATAAAATATTTCATTGTAATATATTTAATTAAATTATTAAATGCCAACTGCATAAAATAAGAAGAAATGCAAAAGAATCAGAATGTTACATATATTCCCTCATTTGATTCTCAAGAACTCTGTGAATTAAATGTTATCACATTTTTTTCAGATGAGCAAAGAGGCTCAGGGAAAGTAAGTAAACCACCCATTGTCGCACTTTGGAGGTTTCAAACGTGGGTCTGTATTAATTCCAAAGTCCATGCTCTTTTTACACTACCTTGAGTTGTCCAGCAAAATATTCTCAATGTTTAAGAGCTTGTTTTCCTATTATCTCTTTTTCCACCCTACTTTATTTTTATTAAGTTAGCCATGCGACAAATGCCAATTTGACCAACAAGATTATTAAAACTCAAGTAGGTAAGAGGGCTTGCTGAGCTTTCCAAGCTCTTGAAGAGCAGATTAGAAACTGGACTGTTTTACCATGACCTCCAGCTCTGTGTCTTACCCCATCTCTACTTGACTTCTCTTTGTTTTACCACTCTTAACTAACCCTGTGTTTAAAGATCCTTTATAAGAGTCTCTATTTAGCATGTGTAGAAATATTATTATTTTCCTTCTCCCACCACCTAAAATAATAATTACTCTCAAACAAGGAAGGCAAACAATGGTCATTTTCATTCTGAGAATGTAGAATGAGCTCTTCATTTTAGGGACCATGCCAAGCACTGCTAATTGGATTTCATTTAATTGGATTAAAACCAAAGAGGCACATTTTCTCTTGACTGTGTAACCTCACTCCTCTTATTTAATCTTTATAAAACATCATGTGCTTGGTAAGATCCCTGGGGACAAAATTGGGGTACTTGGTGACTCTAGAGAAGTCTGAAGAAAGATAATGATTTCTGGTGTGATAGGGAGCTGGAGTTTCACTTTAATAATGTAGAATAACTCAAGAAGAGACTGCTGAATTCTGAGTTATTTCAAGGAACAGAGACTTCAAATGTGAACAGAAAATAGATACTTGGCTTCCTTACCAAACTGACTTAGTGGATTATCCAAGAGGATTTATAATTAGTTCTTTCCACTACTCACATGTACACTGAAGAACTGACCAATCATAAAACCAGCTTAGAAGCTTATTCCAAATAGATGGAAAATGGTGAATTTTTACTGGTTTGAGTATATTTTTAGCTGAGTGTCTTTCTGGGTTTGGAACATGCTAACAATTAACTTTCTGTGCCTTACTCACTGTGTTTTCTGTATTCACATTTCTGTCTCATTCCTGTTTGAATACGGTACTGAAAGTTAAGGATCACTGAAAAAAACTATCTTTTGAAGTATGTTCTTAAGGATCACAGTACAAAAAACCGCTAACTTAAGATTTACATCATAGAAATGTAATGGTCAATTAGATGTGTGATTGGGATATTGCTAAGTGGGTGAGGAATTTATTCCCATAGTTAAAAATAGATTTATAGTCATCTTGAACATCACATTCTACTCCTACTTTGACCAACTGCATAGTCCAGTAAAAGTGTATGTTAAAAATCTATAATTAATCAGACAGGTTTTCTTATACTGTATAAACAGTTCATGCATTTGAGGAGGAGCTGGAGAAGATCTTCCCAACCCCTTCTCACTGTAAAATTCTATGATTCTAAGTATCTAAGATAAAGAAAGTGCTGAAAAGCCAGCCAAGAATTTTCATTGGGCTAATTTACTGGTAGAAACATGGATTTATTGGCTTGAGTAAAAATGGAGACTGAAATTCTACAGATGAATGTTATGTATCGTATGTTTAAGATATTTAAAAAGCTGCGCTAATGGAAAAGAATTTTAGTGAAATTGGTTTCCTATACAGTTTCTATTCAGCAGCTGAAACATTTCTGAAAATAGTGAAAAGTTTGTATCTGTCCATATAACTAAGCTCAGTAATATGTTTATATCCATGTTTTTAATCTAAAGAAGTAATATATTTTAAAAAAACTAAGAAAGAAACTGCATGAGTCCAATAGAAGTTATGATATCTGGGTTGAGTGAACTATCTCTTTGGAATGGTTTGTAATGCATAAATGATACTCACTGAGATTTCATTTTCTCTTAAGATGTAGCCAATTACCCAAGGGAACCACGTATTTTCTATTTGTCTTCCATATCAACACTAGAAATGTTGCTAGATTGAAATTAACTGCTTTAGTTGACAAAGAAGAACAATGCAGCTTAAAATATTTTTTTGAGTGAATACTTTTAGGAACTTTCAGAAGGAACTTTGATACTTGGAAAAATTTTCTAATAGTTCCTCTTGGGTAGGTGGTTATTATTCTCCTCTTATTTTTGAATGTTTCTTTTATGAAATACCAAATTAAAGAATAATTCTGTCTTCAAAGTAGATGGAAGCACCCCACCCTCAGCCCCCAGAATACCACTCACATCTGGGTGAAAATGTTGGTGAATTGAAGCACCAGAGAAAGCAGATTCTCACTCATTGCCCCTCAAATATATAAATATATCTCTTTGTATGATGGTACGCTCACAAAACAAAAAGTCAATTAAAGTGATATAACTTTAACTTCCCTGCTGCCTTTGACTCTGAGGTCACAGCTTGTAAGTGGTGGGGCCAGGATTTGAACGCAAACCATCAACTCTGTTCTCTACTTTGCTATACTCCACAGTGGAATGGGCTGTGCACAAATATTGGACTCCACTGTGCTTGTTCTTTACCTCCAGGGATGCAATGCCTCAGAATAGCACTGCAAACCTAAGAAATACTATTCTTATACCATAAATGAGGATAGGGGGAGTATTCAGTTAAGGTACTTGCCTAAGGTCATACCATCAGTAGGTGGCAAAGCTGAGAATTGAACCTAGATCTTCTACCTTTTGCCTATTCTGATCCCAGACAGAGGGAATCACATTTTCCCTCCCTCCCCCTCCCTCCCCCTTCCTCCTTTCCCTATCTCCCTCCCTCCCTCCCTTCCTTCCCTCCCTCCCTCCCTTCCTTCCCTCTCACTTTCCCTCCCTTCCCTTCCTCCCTCATATTAAAGCAAGAAACTCATACCCTCATATTTATAAAGAAAAGCCTTTTTCTTTGCATTTTTATTTCTCCATTATTTCTAGAGCCTTGTTGTAGCCAGGTGCTGTGCTGAGCAGTTTTGGATACTATCATATTACAATGTGGCCTGTAGAATTTTATCACATAATAGCTATAGCTTGGCTCCTGGAAAGGATAACAGACACTATCTTCTAAAACCGTGTTTTCTCCTTAACTAAACAAGGGCAAACTGAAATTGGCCTTGGCTCTTCTTCTGCTCACCAGTTCCGAATCTTCTTTTGGGAATTGGCTGGTAAGAGAGCAAGTTCCCCATCATAGGTAACTATTTTTAGTTTTGTAAGGACTCTTGGGTCTATAAATGGTATTCCCTTATTCCCTTTGTTGAGGCTAATGTCTTAAATGTAGTCCAAAATCAATTAGCTGTTATATGAAACAAGGCGAACCGTTAGAAAGGAAATTTTTCTCTTTGGTGCATGCTTACCAGTATGAGGCATTTAAATCAAAGGGAAAGGAATTGAGATTGTTTCTGTTGCTTTTCTGGGAATAGATTAAGCAAACAATTTTCATGCACATGTTTTCCTTTCTCTCTTCACAAAAAGGATCATTGAGACTTTTCAACATTTAATCAAAAAGGAAATGAATAAAATAATCTTGTAATTCCTCTGTAAAGGACTCCTCCAGAGGAAAGAGAATACAGATGCCTCCAGTCCAGGAGATTTCTCTGCAGTCACTTCATTCCCAACAAGATGTCTGTTCACAAAGGACGAAATTCTTAATTATCAAATGTCTAATTTCAGCCTTCCTGCAACCATCATTTAGCCAACTGTGACCACAGAAATATTTGTCCTGTTAAAGACTCTGAAGTTAAATTAGTGCTGCACCATTTTCCTTCAAGGCCAACTTGTTAGTGATGGTGGAAGTGAGCTATTGACTGGCATCTTCTCACATCTAGATTCCTTTATTATTTTAAAGGATCTCTTGAGCTAAGGGGCAGCAATTTGCATTCTTTGTTCAATGAATTCTACCTGACAGTCCTGTCTATTTCTGAAGGGAACAGAAAGGCCGAGAATGAATAAATTGTCTCTTGAAAACCCATGGTTTTATCTATTGTCTCAGAAATGCTGTAGATTTAAATTTTCTTGACTGAAGAATATTTAGTAATGGGAAGCCCTACATTCTAACAGTTTTGGAGGGCAAGGAGTAAAGGCTAAATCAGGATATTTTTTTCTCCCACTTTTTCTCTCTTACTCTTTCTGGCTTTTTTCTGTGCTTTCCCTAAGGCTTTGATTTCCCCCATTGCTTTTATGGCTATTCCTCTGAAAGACAAAAAAAAAATGCCTTTTTCCATAGGAAACCCTTTCCTAGGAGACAGCTCTTTCCATCTGTGCATTTTATTTGACTTGCATGTAGTTTTCTCATTCGAATGTAAAGCACACCACGCCCTAATGCAGCTTACTATGTATCTGCCTGAAAATGCATGTTATCAGGTTTATGTGTGGGACTGATGTTTTAAAGGCCAGAGTAACAGTCCATGGCCAGAGGAGACCATTAATGAAGCAGGTTTGATTGTAGTCCTGACACAGAGGTTGACAGGATAATTAAAATGATTAATTTGGAGTAAGAGAAAGGTTTCAAACTAATTAGAAAAATGGTTTGGTCATACATACCCCCAGCCTGTTCATATGGCCAGGGGAAGCCAACTTTTTGATAATAGAGAAGGGTGTGGTGAAGACGTACCTTAGGGCGCTTTCATTCTTTTATTGAAAGGATACGACAAAGTTAAAAACTTACCAACTTGACTTTGTTTTGTTTTGGAGGTACTGGGCCTGGGAAGTTAACCCTGGACCTCTTATATGGGAAACCGGTCCTCAACCACTGAGCCACATTGGCTCCCCTGAGTTGGTTTTCTCATTTGTTTGTTTGTTGTCTGTTTTTTTTGTTGTTGTTAAGGAGCCACCGAGGACTGAACCCAGGACCTCCCATTTGGGAAGCAGTCGCTCAACTGCTTGAGCCACATCCATTTCCCCCAACTTGTTTTTATACTTGTGGATTTCAATTAGTCTTTGGATCTCTTATCCAAGCAAGGTTGCTGACTGGATTTGGGATACAGCTTTGTTTAAGAAATAGATTGGCATTATGCTCTAATAAACAGCATATTTGCACACACCATAATTGGCCCATATTGATAGAAATTCATTCTCAATCAAAATAACTACTTAACCTACTTACAACTCCCTGGCAGGGAATGCGAGTACACAAAAACACTACCGACCAGAACTTAGCACACAGTAGGAGCTCAACATTTTGTAAGTGTGTTGCTATAGCCAAAAGAACTCAAGAGGAATATGCAATCTTGCTTCCAGTCCATGCTTCTGTTTTGCTTACTGTTTGTGGTATCCTGTGAGGACTAGTGAAGTAATTGACCCAATCTCATGGGTTCAGAACACCAGAGTCACCCATTAGTTTGCACATTATTAAAGAGCATTAGCAAAAGCATGTTTTGTGGCCTTTTTGCATACAAAACTTAGTTAATATTTTCTCAGCTTCTGTAAAAACTAAGGTTTGATATTGTGAGGCTGGAGCACTTAGTGTGCATAGAAAATAGTCTATAAAAGAAGTCTTTTGGCCTGCAAACATAACATCTCAATGGCAGTTAACAAACTTTCTAACTAAAAGTGTTAGAAAAAATAAGTACTTGCCAGACTTCATGTCTTCCTTCTGTGTCTCCTCTGTTAGAGCCTGGTGGTGGTAATTTCACTTAATGCCTTGGCCTCAATGAAAAAGGACTTTCACCAAGAATTTTGGGAATTCCTTTGGTGGGCAAAAGGAAATATGAGGACTCTGGAAGCTGATGAGAGAGATGAAAAATGAGGAAGCCATAAACAGCATGCCAATTCCTGCAACTTATTTAATTTTCCTTTCACAATAATATCTGGAATGGCTTAAGAAAAAATTTTAAGTGTCAATTTAACTTTCTCACACTCTCAAGTTTAAAGCAGGTCAGTGTCCTTCAAGTGATACATGGTTATGAGTAAGTAAGGGCTCCGTTTCTAGGTCTATAATTTTTAAAGATATTTAACAATTAGGTCCCATTTATTGCATGCAGGATGCTGACTAAAATTGATAGGGATAAGGGTAGTTTAGGAGTGTATTTGTTTTAACTTAATTTATGAATGAAACAGATGGTTAATCTGATGGTTATAGTATATTTTGTATACTCTCAATAATTAAAATCATTATCTGTGGTGGCTGGGTGCCTGTGTGTTTATACTGGAAAAAAAGTCTCTTGGGAAGAATGGCATTTTGATGAATCACAGGAAATAGTCAATTATGTGGATTCCACATAGTTCCCAAGATTATGTCAAAGATTTTACCCCTGAAATTTATAAACCAAGGTCCTAAGGGAGTGTGGATGGAATTAAAATTTAAGTTTGGGTTACTTTGGGAGGAGTACAGGGTGGGGACAGAATTAAGTTTTGTTTATTTCTCCGAACTACACCCACTGTGACAGCCAGCCTTAGGAAGGCTTGTCCTTTTACGCAAAACATTTCTAACTGTGTAAAGCACTGAAACATTCAAGCTGATGCTGGCCTTACAAAAGCTGAGCTTGGTGATCATAACAACAACCTATAGAAAACATTTCAGGAGAAAACATAACTGCGCTGAATAAGGTCGGTTATTATTCGTGGTTTACATTCGTTGTTGTCCCGGTTTTTGACGACTTGCAACGTGCTGAGTTTCCGGAGCTCTTTATAAAGAAAATTGGAAATCTTATTTTTTTCTTAATATGCTGTTTTCCTCTTGTTTGAAGTCTCTTGGCTGCCTTGTCAATTAAGCTAATTAAGGCTGGAAATATCTCCCCAAAGGGGATATTGAACTAAAACATTTCAGGCAAAATCATTTCCAAGACTTTTAATCTAGTCAGGAAATATTAATAATATGCAAGGGGGTATGCATAAAAGGAATGCAATAAAATGCTACATTGTTCACGGTGCATATGGGCAGACAAAACACTGCATTTACTGTCTCCAGAAAATGAAAGTTAATTTATGCAGTTCATCAACGGGCTTCATTATAGTGCTACATATTTGTGGTAGACTTAAGGCCATGGGAACTTTTCACTCTTGACTCAAAAACTTTGAAAAAGAAAATTGAATCACTCAGTTTTAAAAGGGGGTACAATGCAAGAGCCGAAATGTGGTTTACAGGCTTAAATTCTCGCTGAGTAGCAATTGGCCAAAAAAAAAAAAAAAGAAAGAAAAATGTGAACTCTCTGAGCCCCAATTTCCTCATTAAGTGAGGTTGCAAGGATTCATGACCCACTTTAAGTAGCAGTTAGAAGTTGAGGCTTAATTCAGAAATTAGAATGTGCAGTTCCTATCCAATAATCAATCTTGAATAAAAATGTAGGTTGACGTTAAATTGTGTCCTTACCTCCAGGTCTGGTCTGCCACAGAACAGACACTGTGGAGGAGGGAGGGGAGCACGGTCCTGAGAGGGAGGAAGGAGGAGTGGTGAGGAAGGCAGGAGTTCTTACTTGACCACAGGGCTTAAGATGGCTTTGCCGGCTCATTTTTTTCTTGGGAACTTTCTTAGGCTTTTCCAAGGCCTCAACTGTGAATGTTTGAAGGCACTTCTGTGACACTGATGATCCGTTTTTCTCCAGCTGTCTGCTCCCTCCTAACCCCCATGGAGATCCACTTTGCAAATTCTCTCTTAGGAATCCCATTAGTCTTCTAGTGGTTCTCATGGACAGGAGACATGAAAGCTCCAGCCTGGCATTCTCTCTCTCTCCCTCTGTCTCTCTCTCTCTCTCCCTCTCCCATCTGCCATCCCCCCCTTAATACATCCTCTCCACCCAAGTACTCACACATCCTTGGCCTCAACAAACTCTGAGGGTACAGGTCAATGTATCTGCACCCTTTCACTTTGTGTCCAAAGATGCAGACTAGCTGCTCACTTTGTTCTCCCTATTTCCTGAATGGGAACCAGTCACAGTCACTTGTGCCCTATTAATTCAGGGAAACACTCTTAAGCGCTTGAGGGGCCCCCATGAAGCTCCTCTCTCTTGACTTGAGTTGAAGTACAGAACAACTTTCTCCAAATAGATCTTTCCCACAAGTCCTCTCTTTGTCTTTGTTCCCTTGGCCCCCACCATTTTTTAATGCTCAGTGTAGGCTTAGGGCCACCTAACCAGCTCGCTGTCATCCTATTCTGACATTTTGAAAATTCTATGGTATGGTGTGTCTTATAATTTACTTTGCTGTCTGCTATCTATTTTACCTTGGTGCCTCGGTTAAAGAATCCAATTTAACTTACTGATACACGTATGTGATTTAATATATTCTAATGGCCTTCAGAATTTCTTATTATTCCTGTTTCCTTTTGCGAATCTGTCCAAGGAATATTTATTCATATGTTTCTGGATGTTCATTTTGAACATTTTCAAAATTAAGTATATTTTAATTGCCCTTATAAAATTGTGGCTGAGAATTACGGGATGCCTGTTCCTATTAGGTAACACTTTGATTATTTGTTTTAATTTTGTAAATTGAATAATCACTTGGGTTAGTGTTGGTTCACTTTGGAGATTACCGATTTATTTACAAATGGTTCTAGGTCTGGGTTCACATGCGTGGGACAAGAAATTCCATAGGTAAAACTCTAATCAATTTACCTACCGTGTCTTAAAATTTCTTCATTCACCAAAATTGCACTGAGAATCTTATATGTTCAAAGAAGAGTAGTAGCTGGAACTGAGGCCCTCTCCTCAAGGGAGAAAGCTTATGATCTAGGACGTGGTAGTTGTTTAGTGTGAACCTTAATCTGCATCACGAATTTGGGGTTTTTTTGAATGGTAAATCATTATTTGGAAAAGCTATTAAAAAAAAATAACATTATGTAGAATATTTTGTCTTCAATGATAATAAGGCATACAAAAGGCAACCAGACTAATGAATCATATTACACTTCCCTAAGTCTTTTTGACCTAAATACTAACAAACAAAACCAAAAAAAAAAACAAAAAAACAAAATATATCTCATGGTAAGATAATTTTAATAATGTGGAAAGCTATGAAAAGAAAAGTGACTCTGCCCTATTTCCTGTTTCCTCTTCCTATCTCCTCTTAACAATTACAGCTTTTTCTTTGAGAGAATATTCTCTCTCTACATATATCTATATCTATATATCTATATCTATATATATATAAAGATATCACTATAGCAAACTCTGTGCCTTATTGCTATGAATTAAGGAGTGTAGATTCATAGAAATATTTGTTTTTTAACTGGCCATCAGCCATTTTCTTTGCTTTATTGCAGCTGGGCATTTTTGTTGTTCTTTTACTTACTTATAATTAGATATGTGTGAAGAAAGATTTTGAAATTATGCTTCATTCTGCCATCTGAAACCAGAAGGCCTGGTGGGAATGTTTTAATTATTCATCATGGAATCTCTGTATAGCAAATCAAATAGAGTTATGCATTTTCCACTTGATGCTTTTGCTAATGGGATTCTAATATCCATAACTTAAGAAACCAAAACCAGCCAATGTTTTAAAACAACTAATTAATTAGTATTTGGAAGTCCACCAGACAGATGGACTTCCATGAGACAAAATGATAAACTAGAAAAAAGAGATCAGCACTTATATTTCAAAACATGTACAGTTTGTTATTAGCAAAAGCCTCGCTGATAAACACACGAAGAGTTATTTTAGGTATGAGCCAAAAGACCTATTGAAGTAGGCTCATTCTTCAGCTATGGACTCTGCAACATGGGGTATCACGTCTCTGACACTGATGAGCATTACTCCTAATTCTTTGCCAGCAATTCTAGTCTCCAGTAAAAGTGAGAAGGAGATTCACTTGCTTTTTGCTTATTTAAGTTTCTGGATTTCATTTAATGTTTTTTTTTTTTTTTTTTAAACGAAATACTCTTTAATATTGCTCTTTAAAATTGTACAATTTATTAATTACTGACATTTTTCTACTTTTTGAAATGTTTTTATCCAAACTCTAAAATTCAGAAGCACACATATTTGAATATTTGCTTGCTCACTTGTATTCTTGCTCTCTCTCGCAAATGCGCGTGTGTGCTCTCGCAAACGCGCGCGTGTGTGTGTATGCATATGTGTGTGTTTATCTGGATAGACATTAATTTCCACATGTGGTTTATGTCTGCAAATATCCATGCTATGATAAAATTTTGTTCATTTATGGTGTGAAATATAACTCTCAAGCCAATATAACCTTGCTTCACGCTGCCACATCATCCCTCTCTATATAGGCAAGTTGCATAGCAAGTCGACTTTTCAGGGACTTCCATGGAGTTAAAACGAGAGGAGATGGATGTTACTACCAAAGAATAGTATCAAGCTCTGCAAACCCGATGAATTACTTTCAACATTAGGGGCACATGGCAGAGTGGATAATGACAAAGAGGAAATCCTCTTGCTTATTTAGGCAGTACCACTGTTGCCCCATTCCACTTTCCCATAGAGGCCACGTGTTTCCCTGCTATTTATAGCACTCTCTCTGTGACAAGCTAGGATCTAAGAACCTTACATAACGTATCTTCCTGAATTCTTCCAAAACCTTATGAGATAGATACTATTTATTAGTTCCATTTTCAGATGGGAAATTGAGGCACAGAGCATTTAAACATCATGTACGTGGCTGCACAGCTGGTAAGTGCAAACCTGGATGCAAACCACGCAGTTTGGTTCTAGAAATCATACTCTTCTCCACGATGGCCCTCTCTCTTCCTCCTGCTGGGTTGGAATTGCTCATTTAATGGCATGGGCTCCTCTGCTAGACGGCATGTTTTCTGAGCAAGGGGCTAAGCTGATCTTGCTGATCTATCTATTCCTGGTATCATTACAGTGCTTGGCATAGCATAGGATAAATAACTGAATTTCTTTGTTAATCGAATTAAAGTAGAATTTTATCCCTGCAATTCCCCTTTTCCTATGCCTTGTTAATAAACTTTAAAAAGATGGGGTTTGGTTAAGGAAGGTAATAGAGAAAAACATCCCCATGTTTCCTTAACATATGCCTCATGTGGCCTATTGCTTATTTGCCATTGGTGCATTTTAGAATTTTTTGACAAATGGTCATTTTTGATATCTTAGAGCTTCCTAATGCATTGCTCATTCTTTTAGCCAAAGATGGTGACTTATGAGAAACTATGAACAGTTAAAAAAAGGGGTGGTGGGTAGAGGATCCAATCATCTTCAGAAGGTACTTTAATTCGGAACTGTGTTTGCCTATTTATCATATCCCGCCAAAATCATATTCTTCATTCCAACAACATTTAGTCTTCCAAAATACCAATGACTCCACAGCGTGCTCCTTGTTTCTGAAATCAATGGAAAAGCATTGGATGTATGTCAATTCTTTTTTTTGAAGAAGAAATCACATTCAAAAGAATTTATTTTAAAAAACACAAATCTTAAGTGTTCAGTTCAGTGACTTTTGATAAAGCTATGCACCCATATACCCACAGCTCCAATCAAGAGAGAGAATAGATCCACCCCTCCAGAAACCTCCCCCGTTCCCCCCATCAGTCAATGCCCCTCCCCCCACCCCTCAACAACCCCTGATCTGATGTCCATCATCATAACTTAATTATGCCTGTTCAAGAACTTCATGATCACAGTTTTCTTTAGTAACTTTTGTAATGTCCACATAGTTGGCTATGTGGTAGGCACATCATCCAGAGAAAAATGCTGATAAAGCACAACCGGTGGACATTGTCTTCCCAAGAAGTGTCCAATGCAGGCATTTAAAAGTGCTTCAAGATTATCCTTGAGAAACTGACCTCATGCTAACATTTTTTTTCATCTCAGTTGCATTGTCTCTTTCTGTTGCATGACTACTGTATGCTGTGGTTTCACAACCCTCTCAAAAAGTAGCAATGGGAAAATAATTCTATTCTGTTTTGTTGTCCTAGTGGTAAATTCTGTGACACCCAACTGTCAAGGGATTAGCTCATCATGATCCCATAAGAGAATATTTTCATAAGGCAGTTTATTGGGCCAAAAAGCCCTCTGGTGAAATAATAGTATCTTTCAGTTTCAGAGAGCCCAGTTAACCTCCTTTCACTTGTCAAGACTAGCCAAAATGTGATCCTAGTGACTTTCATTCTATTGAATAAATATTCGTGATTTTCCTGACCGGTCTTGTTGAGTATGCATATGAAAATAGCATGGCTACCATAACTGTTAAATGAGTCAACTATTTTTCAAGGACTGTTAAAAAGTTGGTAATTTGCATACATTCACGTGATTGGTCTGGAGTTTATTTGGTGGATAAAATGTACTGTGAAAGATGTCTTTTTATCAGTGAGTGCGTATGTACAGGTGTTTAGATACCTAAGACCTACAGTGTAATGACAAGAGGCCTCATTTCCCCCCCTGTAAATTGGGAGTTAATAATAGCCCTTAGTGCATTGAGCTGCTGTGGAGATCAAATGAGATAATGCTCTCAAGAAATGTTGGATATTATTTGATTTGGAAATGTATAAAAAGGGCAAGTTTTACATTGGGTGCAGCCTTTCTGAGTTCTTATGCAGGAGTGATTGACTATAAGTGTCTTGTTTAAGAAGAGGTAAAATAGTGGGTGGAATCACAAATTTTACCTGTATGGTTTCTTCTAAAATGCTAAACCTTGCCCTATAGATTTACTATCACTACACAAAAGGGATAAGGTGTTTTTTAGGTATAATTTTGACTATAATTGAGTTACTCTTATGTATTTAAATCTAAATCAGACAAACTTTTTGGAATACAATTTGGAAGCATCTGTCAAAATTTAAAATTCATATATCCTAGGTCCAGCATTTCCACCTCTAAGAATTACATGCACATATGCAAAATGATGTTTGTACAACGATGTCCGTTGAAGGCTTCTTGGAAACCACCTAAATGCCCAAAAAGAGAGTGATTAAATGCGGTAGAGTTACATATATTGAAAGTGAAAAATCTCAGACATATTATTGACTGAAAAAGAAAAACTCTGTAAAACCATGCATATGGAATGGTCACAGTGTGTAAAAAAAGTAGATTTATGGCTGAATGTCCATAAGTGTTTACAATTACATAGAAACATGGCCAGTAACCTGGTGGGGCAGTGGGACTGGGGAAAGGGTGACCAAGTAGAGAAGGACAGAGTTGAGGGGCCTACTTGTTGCAGACCCCTGTTTATTTTATAATTAAGCAAAGCATTAAAGGAGTTTTACCCTAAACATAATACATATCACCCAGCGCTTCACTTCAGGAGCAAGATATGAGTATTTAGCCAAAACAGCTCAAATGTTTTAATTTGAGCCTGCTGGCCAAAATTAGCTCCATTTCCGAGGAATATATGTGAAGGTAGCTAGCAGCAAAACAGCAGATAGTATCAGCTTTGAGTCTTTCTCACATACTTTATATTTTTCCAGCTATAAAAAAGATGCTATGAAAACAGCCACGAGAGTCCTTCAGGAATAGCCCAATCTCTGCTGCCTTATTAGATGCATAGATGTGTGTCTCCCGGTGAGAGACTCATGCTGTGAAAGTCATTAGAATAATAAATTAAACTTCTCTGTATCCAGGCTTTTTAAGCTTCAGGTGCATAATCTTTTTATGTTTTGTTCCATTTTCCAATCGCTTGAAGTATTGGAATTGTCAACCTATTCTTTCCTCCAAAGTTTTACTAGCATAATGAGTTCATGGAGTCACTGGGCCTAAAATAATTTGTGGTGTTTGGATTGCAATAGCTCTACACAGTGCTGCTTTTTCTCAATTTCTAAGAACTCAATGAAAAGATAAGCCCTAATTAATTAATGAAAACAGACTTCTTAAGGGCTAACATGGAAGATCACAAAAATAATTTTTGATATTTTCTGTTAGAGTCTGACCCCACCTTCCATTAGTATCAATTTCAATACCATCTAATTGCACCTATTTATATGTATGGAAATTAACACAGTAAATTGCAATTTTTAAACAGAGAGATTTTGGAAAAGGCCTTGGGCATACTGAATGGAAATTTCCATGAATGGAACGATATTTGTGAAGAAGGCTTCAGAAAGTAATGCCATGCAAATTTAGCATTAAGCTTTTCCTTTTGAAAGTAAAGATATTAAAATGATTTAGGAAAAGCATATGTTTTATTTGTTCTTTTTAAAATTTTGAGAAACTGGCATTCAATTAAGGAAATTTAGTATTATTGACCATTTTCCAACATCCAAATATTATCAGGTTAAATTATTCCCCCGCCTCCATGTCAAAGAGATAAATGAAACAATATTTTCTTATAAATGGTGGGAGATATATTGATCTTCAAAAATAATTCTAAGCTAAAATTGTAGAAAAATAATTTTATACTTAATGCAATGAGCATGAAACCAAAAAGTATAATATTTCTTTGCACTAAATTTCTTTATATGTTCTTTTCCTCCAGATCATAACTTTAGAAGAGAAATCCTTTCTTGCTTATACTTAAACCTGTATCTGAATGATATTCCTTTTTTTTCTCTTGAGAATGCCATGTCTGTTGCCATTTGATTTCATTATAAACTTTCTCTTTCACTTCTGTTTTTATAAATACATATGGATGTTTTCTGTATTTCCTCTGTCCCTAAATGGAAAATAAAATCAACTTAATTTTAGCTGCTAATTTTCCCACTTACTTGTTCCCTATGTTTTATTTATAAACTTCATCAACCCATCCTTTCCATAGACTTTTGTCCATTCTTGAACATTGCGTCTTTGTCCTTTCTGAGTTGAGATAGTTCCCAACAGTTTACTGATAACTGCCTTGGAACCTCACATTTGACTTAAGTGACTTCATTCATTTGTTCTCATTATTTTGATTGGAATAAAAATCACAGGTTATACTCTTAAGAGAAAGGATCTGAAATAAAAGTCAAACCAACTTTTAGCTTTAAGAATATTCTACACTGCAATATTCTACTACACATTTGGGACAGGTAAAGAAATCACTCTGTAAAATGTAACTGATGCTAGGTTTATTTCCTTAAATATAAAAATCATTTAAAAATAGAATTACTTAGGTGACAATTCTGAGTGCCATGTAGATATTATCCAATTACATAGATTATATTGATGTATCTGAAAAATAAATAAAAAATTAGGATTCTAATGAAAGATGCCTCCAAATTATTACTTCTAAATGTGACATTTCTGGGTCCAAAAGTTCTCTGAAGAGCAAACTAGCTACTTCAATGAAAATAAAATTAGATTTTTAAACTAAGATTTCAGACTGTCACTTTTGACCACCTTTTGCCATTGTTTTCTTATATGTTACTTTAAAAATGAAAAGCAATTGCTACTAGAAAAGAATTTTATCCTTGATCAAGTAATCAAACCAATTTAAAAAACTGATTGGCAAACAATGTCTAACAATGGTGGAAATATTATATAGAGGAAAAATTTTTTGGAACGCATGGGAAAAGTAAACATTTTAATATATTCTCAGGTGGAAAATTGTGCAAAAATTTTATTTATGGGGTGCTTCAGGGTCCTTATAAAATTTGTTGTGGTATTGCATTTTATGAATAAATTTAGTTATGTCGTTTTGAAGAAAATTGCTATCCATTGAGCATTAATTATAATAGAAAAATAGCTTTATCTAAATCTAATCATATGTAAGCATTCAGTTATTTTACATCTATATGATGAAACATCACATTACTACTAAATCTTATATACAAGAAGAATATTTAATGTTTTGAAAAATGATTGTGAAATTTTAAGACATAAATATACAATGTGTATGTGTATCTGAAAAAGAGAGACAGAGAAACAGGGAAGAAAAGACAGAGAACATGTGTTGATGTCCAAGGAAATATGCCAACATAATAACAGTGGTAGAATCATATATAATTTATTTTTCTTTTATAGAATTCTGTAGATTCCAATTTTTCTATTATTACTATTTATTATCTTTAAAATCAGAAAATCATAAAACATATTCTTTAACTCATCAATACTTGAAAAGCCTAGAAAAACTGAAAGTATATATTAATTTTAAAAATTTGATTATATTTGCTTGATGGAAATATAATTGCTTTCTGTTTCTTTCTGATTTCCCATGTTTTCCAATTTTTCCTGTAAAGACCATTTATTACTCTTAGAATAAAAGATAAAATTGTTTTTATAGGGACAAACAGAATATTCTCAATTTAATCAAATAGTTCAATGCAACTAGAAAACTAAAAGACAGTAATGTAGTTTCTTTACAAGTAGATTATTACTAATCAGGAAGGACAATAGTGCACTTTATTTTATTATGTTTTTTCCTCTCTTCTAAGTCAATAAAGGAGAGGAAATATTGAGGATGATATGTTTAAATTCCATAAATGATGGTCAAGATTTTCATTTTGATGGAAATAAGATAATTATTGCTGCAACTTTGTATTAGACACAGAGATAGACCCCTTTGCATGTGGAACACATTCAAACTATGAGTAGGTCTTCAAACCCTGCATTTTCAGGGAATGGCAAAATGTCTGTTTGTATATACGTATGAGATACTTTTGTGGCCATCAGTTTAGTTAACTTTTAATCAAGCCAGACGAGTTTCAGCCTGAACAACTATGCCATTAGAAGTTAGAAATAAGTCTAACATTGCCTGATTTGGTGAAAAAGACCACCAAGATCTGAATACCAATGTGTGAAGTAGATATACTATAGCCCTGTGGACTAGAAAATACTATTGGAACTTAGCTCGATAATCTGGATGAATGGAACTGTCATTACTGAGATGTGGAACTTGGAGGACCATCATCACTGAGTTGTCATCACCAGAAAGTGGAATAGGTTGAACTATGTTCACTGGAGTTTGCTGTGGGAAGCAAATTTACTGCTACTTTATTCTCAAAGCCTAATGCATCCCCTGACACTTAGTAGGTACTCAATAAATATTTGTTGAGTGAATCAATAAAGGTTTCGATCTGAGCTATCACTTTTGAGAAATGTAAGTTAGAGAAGGGCAGTTAATAAAAAAGATTTATTTTTTGTTTAGGCAGAACAGAGGAAAGTACTTAAAAGAACTACTTTATATTTCTTCCATCTGTGACAATCCTACTTTTTTTTTTAGTTCAGATGAACCTTGTTGAGGGGTTCAGAGAAGAGCAATAAAGAAAATGAAGTTGTGTTAATTGAGGGAAATTTTAAAGTTTTCTCTCAGCTCATCCTGTTTATGCTTGGGAAAACATCAAGGAAGGAGGACATATAAAGTAACTAGTGACAAAGGTATTTCAGATTTCAGAGATATGCGGCAAGAATGAGAGAAAAATAAGGGAAACTGATATGGAATGGAGAAATGGACCTGGAAATGAATGTAGCTGAAATTCTTTCAGTCCAGTTAGGATGTTAACAAAATGGAGACAGTGAGAATTTTATAGGTATCCATTTGGTTCATACTCTCCAATTCCAACCCTCATTTTTAGAGATAACTTTGCTCAGTAAAGAAGCAGCTCTTTTTGAAAAGTCAATGCTAAACCTCCAAGTTTCTGCTTTAATTAATCTGTAGATACCACTTAAGCAATAGCTTTTCTTTCAGATGTCATTTTCTTGAGGTCTAAAATTATGCCATTCTAACAAATAGCCCAGAAAAATGGCTTTGTTGTTTTCCTTTCATTCATTCAGAGAAGATGGACAGAAAACCCTTAGGACAGATGGTTCTAGGAAGTCTTTTTTAATTTAAAGAACTTCAGAAGCCAAGTGTCTACTATTTTTTCTCTAGCTCCTTCCTGATTACTTTTTTCAGGAAAGGGCAAGCAGATTGACCCCTTCTTTGGTTTCAGTGGGGTCTTGTTGAGCTTGTAAATGTGTTTGAAGTATAGTTATAATTGATTTTGCATCTCATGACCTAAAATTTTCACGAACATTTTGCAGAAAGTGCTCTTCAGTTGGGCAACCATTTTCATGTTAGATAACCTGATTTGAAAGTTCTGTCTCCTAGTAGATGTGCTGCTTTTGATGACGTGTTGCAGTTGTAATTTCTATAGTTTAGTTTCCTTTGGACTCAACTATAGCATGCCCCTTAGATTTTTATTTTTTTATTGTTTTCTTTATTTTCAAAGGCACTTTAGATTGTATAAATGTTACATAAAAAATATAGGGGATGGGGGAGCAGATGTGGCTCAAGCAGTTGAGTGCCCACCTCCCATATGAGAGGTCTTGAGTTTGGTTCCTGGTACCTCCTGAAAAAACAAAAACAAACAACAAGCAAATGAAGAAAACCAACTCAGGGAAGCTGATGTGGCTCAGTGGTTGAATGCCGGCTTCCAACATATGAGGTCCCAGGTTCAATCCCCAACCCCCAGTACGTCAAAAAGGGGGGGGGATTTGGGGGGCCTGGACCAGGCTATGGAGCAGCAATTGGTTGGTAGCCTATGCCAAGAAAGAAAACCACCAGAAGGCTATGAAGATGGCTGCAAAACCGTTGACTTAAAGCCTGACTAGGGCAAGTGCTATTCACGAAAAGCAGCAGCTCTTGAGTTCTTAAACCAGTTTGAAGAAGCCAAACAAACCCATGAGGAGGGTTTAAAACATGAAGCAAGTAAACCTCAGCTCAAAGAGGTTTACAGAATACAGAGGCCCGATTGGCGGAGAGGAAATTCATGAACGCTTTCAACGTGCCTACTCTGTACCAGAAGTTGGAGAGTGATCCTTGGACAAGGATGCTGCTCAGTGATCCCACCTGCTTGGACCAGATAGAGCAACTACAAAACAAGCTGACCAACCTGGCCATGAAACTACAAGATCCCCAGATCATGACCACTCTCAGTGCCTTTGTTGGAGTTGATGTGAGCAGGGTGGTTGAGGAGGAAGAGGTTGCCACACCTCCACTGCCACCTTCTCCCAGAAACAAAAACAATACCAAACCAGGGCCAATGGAAGAAGACCTTCCAGAGAATGAGAAGCAGGCACTGAAAGAAAAAGAGTTAGAGAATGATGCCTACAAGAAGAAAGGCTTTGACACATCCTTGGAACCTTACGACAGAGCCAAGGACCGGGATGCCACCAACATGACTTACATTACCAGTCAAGCAGTGGTGTACTTTGAAAAGGGAGACTACAAAAAATGCTGGGGGATGTGTGAGAAGGCCATTGAAGTGGGAAGAGAAAACCAAGAAGACTATCGACAGATTGCCAAAGCTTATGTCTGAACTGGCAACTTCTACTTCAAAGAAGAAAAATACAAAGATGCCATCCATTTTTACAAGTCTTTGGCAGAGCACTGAACTCCAGATATACTCAAGAAATGCCAGCAGGCAGAGAAAATCTTGAAGGAGCAGGAGCAGTTGGCCTACACAAACCCCGACCTGGCTTTGGAGGAAAAGAACAAAGGCAATGAATGTTTTCAGAAAGGTGATTATCCCCAGACCATAAAGCATTATACAGAAGTCATCAAACAGAACTCACGAGATGCCAAATTATATAGTAATTAAGCTGCCTGCTACACCAAACTCCTTGAGTTTCCAGCTGGCACTCAAAGACTGCGAAGAGTGTATCCAGCTAGAGCCAACCTTAATCAAGGTCTATACAGAGAAAGCAGCTGCCCTGGAAGCAATGAAAGACTACACGAAAGCTGTGGATGTCTACCAGAAGGCACTAGAACTAGACTCCAACTGTAAGGAGGCTGCAGACGGCTACCAAAGCTGCTTAATGGCCCAGTATAACCAACACAACAGCCCTAGAAAATGAAGTAATGGGTCATAGCTGACCCTGAGGTGCAGCAGATAATGAGTGACCCAACCATGCAGCTCATCTTGGAGCAAATGCAGAAGGAACCCCCAGGCACTCGGTGAACACTTAAAGAATCCTGTAATAGTTCAAAAGATCCAGAAGCTGATGGATGTGGGTCTGATCACAATCTGGTGAATACTTATTCCTTCCCCTCTCTTTACCTTCATGCGGACTGAGAAGCTGGGGACCATGGCAAGTGGCACAGAGCAGAAGGGAGAGAAGGGGTTAAAAATGAACAACTTATGTCTATATATTTATATAGACCTATGCAGAAGATACTTGTACTTGTGTTGCTCATACAACCACTGCCCCTAGGCCCTCCCAGCACATGCATGGTCTCTTCACTGCTGCCCTTGAGTCTCGTCTCCATCCCCTTCCCCCACAATCACTATCTCGGCTGCTCCCCATAGTTTGTTATTTTTTATTTGGGACAGTGGGTATGTGTGAGGAGGGGAGGGTCCCAACTGTATTCACATTGTTAATTCCATGACCCCGTTTCCAATAAAACAAGCCAGTCAGGCATGGTTTAAAAAGAAATGTGTGTGTATATATATATATATATATATATATATATATATATATATACATACACATATGTTTTTTTAACCATAAACCCATAAACCCCCTCCCCTCCCCCTCCCACACTTTCCCCCATAAACAACATCTTTCATTAGTGTGATACATTTGTTTCACTTGATAAACACATATTGAAGCATTGCTACTAAGCATGGTCTATAGTTTACATTATGTTTTACACTTTGCACTGTGCAATTTTATAGGTTTTGAAAAAATGTATAATTGTGTGTATCGATCATTGCAATATCATGCAGACTGATTCCAATGTGTCAAAAATGTCCCTTGTTACAACTATTCTTCCCTCTCCCTCCACTCAGAACCTCTGATGACCACTGCCTTTATGGCAATGTTACAAGTTCTTCCATTAGTAGAATAATAATAAATCTACTTTAGTCCATAGTTGCTTCCCCCCTTATATTTATCTTGAGGATTTGGGGATGGTGATGCCCACTCTGCTTCTGATTGAGAGGGGGCTTAGATTCCATGGGGCAGATAGGTAGAACTGTCTTTCTTGCAGTTGCAGATAGTCTCTGTTTTTTGGGATGGGTGTTGTCCATCATCATCCTTTCATTAGTTGTCCTGGGTGAGTCTGATGAATTGGAGAGTAGTATTGGCTGCAACTCTGCTGAGATTCAGGGCTGACCTGGCAAATGAACAGCTGGAAGATTTAAGTCTCTGGGACATATATTTAATGGGTATAGTACTAATTATAGGTTCAAATAATGGGGCAGAAAAACCATGTGTAGGAAAATTATAAATGAGTCTAACTTTGATACATTGGAGGAGATGGGTTATCCTATATTCCAAGGCAAGGCCCACTGATTGGGTGCAGATTTCCTGTAGTTGTCTGCCCTGCCTGTAGTGTCTAGATGTCTCTAGAGCCCCCAGGAGCACCCCTATTTGAGGCATTGTTTACTGTGGCAGACAGTGAGATCCTCCTGAGATGTGCATAAGCATAACCTCTGGAACGACCTCCCGACATACTTTAAAATCTCTTAGCCATAAAAACTCATGTGCATTTAATATTTCCCCCTTTTGGTCTAGGTCTTTCTCCAAATGCATCCTTAGTTGGGGCTTGTTATTAATCCCTCGGTGCCAGGGAGGTTCATCCCTGAGAGTCATTTCACATGTTGGGAGGAAGGCAGTGAATTTATATGCTAAGTTTGGCTTAGAGAGAGGCCACATTTAAGCAACAAGGAGGCCCTTAGGAAGTAACTCTTAGGCAATATATATTACCAGGCCAAGTTTTGATTTCACAAGAACAAGGTTCATAACTACAGGCATCAATATCAAGGGCCTGGTGCATTGGTCCACCCTCCAGAGATTCTGATCACTCTGTGAGAGGATGTAGTAGGACTAACCAGAATGGGAATTCAGTATTCCCTCAGTTATTCTGTGGGTCTCCACCAACCGAGACAACACCCCATGACTACATGAACACACACTCCATAGAGGCATGCCCCAGTCACACCCCCTATATACTCCTCCCCCACCGACACCCCAGACCAGTGATCCTCCCCTACCACAGCTGCAACCCCTCTGCAACCCAAAACCTTCCCCAAAACAAAGCCAACAAGAAAATAACAATAATAAAATTAAATTAAACAAAAATAATTTTGTTTTTGCATTTGTGCCTTCCATCACCATAAGATCAGTTATCTTGCATGTATATTGACAATTTCTTCTATATGTTTCCCCAGTGTCTTAATTTTTTTTTCCACTTTAATTTTGGAGAAGCTTTAGGTTACAGAAAAGTCACATAGAAAATATGGGGGATTCCCATACACCCCACTCCCTCCTCCCACACACACATTTCCCCCTATTAATAACATCTTACATGAGTATGATACATTTGTTATAATCAGTGAACAAATATTGAAGCATCGCTACTAACCATGGCAGTGGTTTGCATTATGGTTTACCTTTTGCACTGTATGCTTTTGGAGGTTATGACAAAATGTATAATGGGCTGTATCTGTCATTGCAAGATCACGCAGAACAATTCCAATGACCGAAAGATGCCCTGTGTTCCACCCGTTCCTTCCTCCCCCTTCCCTCAGAACCTGTGGCAACCACTAAGTTTCATTTTTTGAAGAATAAGTGTCATAGTTACATGTATTAATATTAAGGGCTTATCATACTAGTCTGTTTTCTTTGATTTGGCGTTGCCTATGTAATCAGTATGTTCTTGCCTCTCTGTTTGAGAGCATAGCAGGACTCCCCAGAAAGGGAGTTTAATATTTTCTTGTTTATTATGTGGGTCTCCAACTCCTGAGATAACACACTATGACCAGATGAACACATTCATATTCAATAGAGGCATGCCCCAGTTGCACCCTTTCCCACTTATCTTCCCACCACTAACGTTCTGTACCAGTGACCCTCTCCTGCCATCTTTGCCAAAAAAAAGCATTCCCACCATTGTAGTTTCAACCACAGACCTACAAATCCTCAGAGTTCATCTGTTCCTTCCTCCAGTCCTCCCCTATTTCCATGGATAGTCCATCCCACCCCACCCCCATGCCCTTGGATTCTAGTATTTGTCTCCTAAGGTATATCTAGATCCTTTCTATTGGTTAACAGTGATGTAAACCTGACTCTTCCACTCATGTGACTCCTAGATTCAGAATGTGTAATAAATCATCAAGAAGAAATAAGTAAAAGCTTCTTTTAGTTCTATTATTAAATCACCAAGGATACCTGGGCCCTGCCTCTAGATGTGCTGTAATTTATACTATTAGTGTGGATTGTTTTGACTTTCTAAACATAATAAATGACACAGTGAATAGCATTTGGCTAGAGGCATACAAGAAACAATCCATAGTATATAGATTTCTTCAATGGCATTTAAAAGACCTTGATTAGAATGCAGTCTGGGCTGGAGTGAGGGGATGCTGTTTACTGAGGGCTGTTTGAAGTTATCCTACATGGCAGAGGCTAACGGGATTCACAAATAGAAACATTTTTTTACCTCCAGTGGCTGGATCCAACTGTCAGGAGGAGGTGACATTTTAAAAGAGAGGTATAAAAATATCTGAATGTCATGAGTGCTGATGCCATTTTGTGTTTTGGGTTTGTTCGCTACTTTTGTTTGCTCAGAGCTCCAGCAATGAGGCGAGTCAGCATTATCACGATAATGTGTCCTTATGTTTCCTTGTAAAAATGCTGGAAATCTTATGCCTGGAGTAGAAAGTATCTTTTCTGACATACCTGTTCACCCCCAGCGATGTTCCTGTTGACCCGCCTAAGAATCGTTTCAACATACTTAATGTTCTCGGATTGGTGGGTTTTTCTTGGATTGGAGGGTGACTAGTATAAACAAGTTTAAGGTGTTAAGTTTACATTGTCCAACTTTGAAATGGAAACAGAGATATTTGATTGGTTTTGCCAGTGGAACAGGGAAATCCCTAGTGTTGCAGAAGCATATGCGTGATAGGCCAGGCAAAGTTGCACCAGGATCAGATCTAAATACCTCTCTGTGAAATTACGTTGGAAACATGAACATGTCTGGAGTGGCCACTGCTTCCAGGGAGCTGAGAGATCACTTGCAGAGATGCCATAGCAATACATGAGAGTGATGTTATTAGCTTTTTGGGCAAGTGTGTGTGCGTGTATAAGAGAGAGTATATTTGAGCGTGCGTTCATGTAAGTGTCATGCTAAACAAGGGAAGCAGGGGGTAGCCCAAGTAGTTTTATCATGGTAGATTCGAGGCAGGCTACACATTTGATCTAGGCTTTGTAGGAAAGGTCCAGAGTGAAGATGGAGAGGATACTATAGAGGAGATAGAAAATTAAACCAGAAACTTTAATAATCCAGAGATCGGAGAACCAGGCAGCGCTTCTGTCAGTTTCATGTCCAGAAAGGTCTTTTTGAATTGTTATCCCATATCCTTATCACCATTAAAAGATTTCTCCATTCATTTATTCACTAATTCATTGAATATTTTTCTAAATAACAAGCTGGTAACAATATTCTGTTATATTCAATATAGCTATTGAAGATGATAAAATAATAAATAAAACCACAAATTGCACAGTAAGGCCAAAAATAAAAACAAACAAACATCAAAACCACATATAAACTTCCAGGAATTACCATTAATATAAAATATAAATGTACTATAGAGTTAAATTTAAAAAGTTTAGAAAGGTGGTGATTTCATTTTGAGAGAAAATAGTAAATATTTTGTTTAAAAAAGAACATTAGTAATTTTTATTCTATCTTTTTTAAAATAAGATAAGCAAGCTAATGTCTCATTTTCTCCTTCTGATGGATGAGACAATATCTAGTGAATAATCAAACAAGAATATTTCAGAAATTTAAGTTGGAAATTATTGTAAGAAAAAAAAGATTAAAATGACTGTTGGGAGCCAATAATCCCAATGCCTCTATGAACTGATAAACACTTTTTAAAAATTCCACTTGATTATTTTAATTGCATTGTTTTTCAAGTATTGGATGTCTGTTTCTCACTCTCAGTTTTACTGTTGTTCCTCTAATAATAAATGACTCTGGGAAACCAACCACATTTTTCTCCTATGATTGGAAAAGAGAAACCATTAATTGAGATGTCCACTCTGCCTAGAATTGCCATTACTAAAAAGAAAATAATTTTAACTTCAGGTTTACCCATTTATAAAATGGAAATGATAATAGAAACTACTTAATAAACTTATTGTGATGTTATTTTCAATGAGAAAAAAAATTCATGTGAAGTCCTTTGATCAGTGCCTGGACTATATTAAGTGTTCAGTTATGTTAGCTGTTTCTATCTTGTGTGTCTGCCTTAGTAATTTTAAATATAAATTTTTAAAGCTAGCAGGCAAAGTTTGACATCGGCACATTTGTCTTTATATTATAACTTTATGTGGATATTTAATTCCATGAGGGAGATTCTTGGAATTACTTTCTGGGTTAAGGTGTGGGGTTTCAATTCTAGAGCTCCTATCTGGAGGCCACATGTGTGCGGTGGTGATGTCACTGTCCGCCTGTGTGTTGATATTGAATTCCTTCTGTCAGTTTGCTTCCAGACTCTGCTGGTCTTGTTCAATCCAATGGATTCTAAGCACTGTTAAACACTGTTACTCTGGGTAGATCCAGCTTCTGAAACTAGGCAAAAGAAGAAAGGATTTTTTCTTCCCCTCAAAAAAATATTGGCTTCCCAATAATACCATCTGGGTGTTCTCCCTAACCTCCTGGCTGCACATATGTGATGAATAATTGCGATTTAGCCAAAGAAAGTGACTGAAAATGGAACAAATTGAAGCAATTAACTAAAAGATGTAAAGGGGAAACAAGAGTCAGACTTGGCCCCAAGACCTTGTGGGAAGGGAACCCGTGGTGTTGGTTGAAGAAATGGTAATGATCACTTTCCTTGTTTGCAGACTGTTATCAGTGGTTGAGGTCCTTATGATTTGCTCTGGAGACTGGGGAGGAATGCTAACATATGAAACCAAGCAAAGAAGTGGCAAGTAATTGAGCCTTGAGGGATCCCATTGGAAAGCGTCTTGTTATTTAGTGGAATGCACTTTTGATATTCATCTAACTGGTTTCTGAGTGCCTGTTTGCAGGAAATGAAATTCTAGGCTTTGCTGTTTGAAAAGGGTAGGGTTGGGGTGGGTAGCATTCTCAAAAGTAATCAAAGCCTTTTTAGAATTAAAGATGATTATGGGATGTTAGGAGCTGGAGGCACAACAATGCAGATCAAATGGTGTCTTAGTATCCTACCTAGTGAAGGTGGAAGGCTTAAAAAATTCTACTTGTGGGTGGATGGTCAGCATTAGACACAATGCACTGAAGCAAAGAAACCCAGAATTTATGCATATTTGCTGGGGAGCAGGTTTTGTTGTGGGGTAGGGGGGCCATGGAAGACTCAGGACGATAGCAGAGATCAGCAAGACTAGAATACCAGAATTGGGAAAGTGGGTCATCTACAACCTAGTTCAACAGCCCTTCTGTAAATGTGAGCTGATTTGTAATAAGAATACATCTGTTAAGTTTTGGAAGGTATCAGTGGTGTTCTACAGATAGCTTGTACTTGCTAGTGAGAGCTGAATTCTTAATTTTCCAGGCATTTCACAAACTAGTTTTGAAACATATTATTACAAATTACAGTATAAAAACTTATAATTAAGTCAATTATATAAAAAAGAGCAAAGACAATAAATAAACCATCGCTTTATAATGATTTTACTGTATTTTCCTGTTATCTGTGATCTTGAGATTATTTATGTGTATTGTATCTGTATGGTGGAAATATTCTATATGCAGATACATTATGTGCATGTGCATGTTTGTGCCACTGCACATTTCTTCCCAGCTCTGCATTCTGTGATGTGATGTTGGTGGCTCGAAATCCAACATGGTGGGAATATTTATACCAGGGAAAGAGACAAATGCAAAAAATTAGGTCTCCCTCCCCAACCCACAGCAAGAGCAAGTTATTAAACACTCATGAGCAGACCAGTAAATATATTTCCTTCACTGATCTTTAAAGATAATGATATTTGGCTTAGTTATAGTTGAGTCACGTATTTTCCCCTGGGGTGTATCCAGCCTGCTCAAATTTGATCAATTGCCTTTTTCCTTCATATGTTTCTTTCTCACCTTATTACTCACACACCCTCTTCCAGTCACCACTTCGTTTACCCCTACTCCCACCCAGATATAAAGCAGAACCTGGGTGGAAATCCTGAAGGTTTTACAGGAGCAGTTAAAGTGACACAATGTGTTAAAGGTAATGCTATTTGCTAAATTCAGCCTCTGTATCAGTCCTGGCTTCTTTCTCAGTTACTCCATTTCTTATTGGTTAATGAAGGGACTCCTGTCTAAGAAGCACAGCCTCTGCCAAAGCCAGAGGACATCAGGTCACCACAGGTGGCCATACATGCTTGAACATTAGAATCACTTGGGTAGCTTTGAAAAATATTGGTGCCTGAGTTCCACTCCGGGAGGTTCTGATTTAATTGGTCTGGAGTGAGGCCTGGGCACTGGGATGTTCCCCAGTGATGCTGATATGGAGTCAACGTTGACAACTACTACTGTAGGCAAAACTGGAATTTGTTTTTGCCTTCCACCTCCCTATCAATGTCCTTTTCCCCTGATGGCCCCTCTGCCCATATAACCTACCTGTCCCTGCTGCCTTAGTGATTCTCCTCTCAAACTCCATCTTGGCTGCCACCTTCTGGGTTGCATAATAATCCTCAGAGTGCTCATCCCATAAGGAGAAAAGGCCTCTTTCTCCATATTTCCAGTAAAGACCCCAGGGAGAAATTTAATTGGCCTGCGTGGGATCACGTGTGTTCACCTCTCAACCAATCACTGTAGCCAGGGATACATCCCAGTGCCCAGTCATGCTCCTATACCCTTGTCAGCCCCACCAAGACAGGTGCTGGGCAAACTAATGTATGTCCCCGCCACTGTGTAAGATGCTCATTATTGCAATCATATGTGTTAAGAGAGCCATTCTAATCATCAGCATAAAAAGTGGTGGTAGTGCCAAAAACGGTACCCAAATGATTGAAAGTCTCATCTTTCAGCAAGCATCTTAGGGGATTCAAAGTGACTCTATCGCGTGCATTCCAATCATCAGGTGTATCCTGATCCATTTCAAACATTACAACTTCAGCATACAGTAGTCCTGATTCTTCTTATTGGGCATCGCTTGCTGGGGCAGGCCAAATAGTATAGTGGGAAAACTGCTGAGATCTCCTCTCTAACCTAGCTTTGCAGCCTTGGGTAAGTCCCTTAACATTCGTCTATTAGCTGCCTTGTCTGTGAAATAGAGGTAAAAATTCCCTGCTCGGTTTTTCTCACATGGGTATTGTAAGGATTAAATGAGATAATGTTGATGAGATAATTTTGAAGTATATATTACCTACGGCTATGAAGTAGTATCCATACTTCACTGCCAGCCCAGTGGTGTTAGCTGCTTCAATTAAAGACAGTAAGCATGCAAATGGATATGTTCAGATGATCACATTTAACACAAGCACATTTCCTCCTGATATATATTTTTTTGGTTGGCGATCTGGTTTGATTACAATTTCTGTCTTTGTCAAGACAGAATTTTATTGAAACTCTTAAAATGAATTTTTTCTTACCATTTTTACCATTAAGTATGGCTCAACTTTAAAACAAAAAGAGGAAATGTATAAAACCAAAATTCATTCGTATGGAAGCTACATAATTTTGTTTTCTAAATCAGCTCAATTGTAATTTGCGATAAATTGCCTTATGTTATTTTACAACTTATTTGAAACAGGTTTGCTGATTTAGCTTTCTGTCATCCAGAGTATTGCCACTATCTTGTCTGCCCAGAAACTTTTCTTCAAGGTCACAGTCATTAGTCTCCTTTGAATCCACCATGATAAAATTCTTTGTGCCATTCTCTTTGTGTTTTCTTCTAGGTTTCCTGAGAATCATACATATATACACACATACACACATCTACTCACAGTATAATATGTCACATATCACCTTACATAGAGATTATTTATGCATGGTTTTCTCTTCAATTCTAAAAAGCATGTATCAAGAGCTCATGTCTCATTCTATTCTCTTGAACATGAGAGTACTGATACTTAACTCACTACCCATGCTGAATGAGTGAGTGAATCAGAGAATGAATTTTTTGAAGGAGATAAGAAATTAGAGTAAAAGGGAAAAAAGGTCAAAAAAGATCATAAAACTATATTTAGATTAATAGAGAAATGTACTGTACTTCATTTATTCAATGAATAATTATGGAATATTTACTATCTGCCAGGTTTCAAGGTGGATATGAGATATAACAGTGAAGGTCAGAGGTATTGTCTTGATCCCCATTGAAAATACAAAACAACATGTAAATAGACAAATAATGACACAAATTCAAATTGTGATTAAACTGTAAAGAAAATAAGCAAGGGAGAGGAATAGACAATAACAGAGAAGATAATTTAGATAGTGTGGTGAAAGGAGGACACTGAAGAGATAGCCTTTCTTTTGAGACCTGAAGTCATAAGAGTTAGTTCTGCCAAGACCCAAGGAAGGGCATTTCTGACCAAGAGAAAGAGTGAGAGTGTGACGATTAAAAGAAGACAAAGGGGAAGAAAAGTGATGAGCAAGGAGCCCAAAATGGAAACTGGATGCCATATTACTCAGGGCCTTTCCACCAGGTTAAGGAGTGAAAGAACTTATATCATTGATGTGGAGGCAGTGGCCACTGGGGGTTCTGAGGGCAGGGAGAGGGAAAAATAGGTTAATATGGGGCATTTTCGGGACTTGGGAATTGTCCTGAATGACATTGCAACGACAGATACAGGCCATTATATATCTTGCCGTAACCTATAGAATTTGGCAGGAGAGAGTATAAACTACAATGTCAACTATAATCCATGCTTAGTGGCAATGCTCCAAAATGTGTTCATCAAATGTAAAAAATATACCACACTAATGAAGGATGTTGTTAATGTGGGAAAATGTGGGAGGGGGAGGGAGCGGGGCATATGGGAATCCCTGATATTTTTTATGTAATCTATGTATCTTTAAAAAAAAAAGTATATTAAAAAAAATAAATACCGATTTTTATCAAAGGAATGACACTCACAAGTATGCATATGTAAACATAACTAATTGATTTTCAACATTTTGTATTTCTACCTTCTTGAACAATTACCTCATTATAAATATGGATTATTCTGGCAAGTGGCGAGGAATGCTGATATACTGTCTGTTACATGCTGTTCTACGCATTTTGAGGTATACAAGTTGTAAAGCCTGCTGTACAGGTGAAAGTGGCAAAATAAAAATAAAATCTAACCCATAGTGTTTATTCTGTGCTACATATTATTCTATGTAGTTGCTTTGCACATGCTAACTCATTTTAATCCTCACAACGACCATATGATGTAAGTAAATTTTTGTCACCATTTCACAGATGAGGAAACTGAGGCTCAGAGGGATTAAGTTGCCCAAGGTCACATTAAGAAATAAGTAATGGAGCCAGGAGGCAGGTGGGGCAGCCTGAGTCCAGATCTTGTAGTCTTAGAGCAGCATTACTCAAGTGTTGTCCATAGACTGAGCCAGGCTGTGAATTGTCTCCCACTGATCTACAATGAGGTAAGTATAGAGATTGAAAGTAAATGTGTCATCAGTGGTCTTGTCTCATTGAACAAAGTACAGACCAATTTGGGTATGGTTAGGATTGTGGAATTGCATGTGACATGAGCTGAATATGAGTCATGAACTGTAGAACCACATATCAACCCATGATGGATTAGAAGAAAAATGGCCCTAGACCTCAGATAGTTCAAGAAGCATGACTGTAAACCCTATGCTCTGCTTTGGTAGTTGAAATTAGGTATTAAATCTACTCTCCTGTGTCTCTTGATCATCCACATGATACATCATGTGCGAACGGTGTCATTTGCAATTTGCCTTGTGGAAGCTCGTTTTCTTTTTGCCTCTTGGGCATTTGATGAAGCAAGTGGGAGAAAAAGGAAGAAGTCCTATGACTGCCTACTCTCCTCTGCCACTGCCAAGTAGTAGTTGGGGTTTCATACCATGATTGTCAGACTTTTTTGGAACCAGCTGCAATACTTCCAGGAATTGAAAGCCTGTGAGAAGCGAGGTTGTCTAAGTGCTAAGTACTTATCAAAATATTCTCTGGTCAAGTGGTCCAGAAAATTTGAACGTTGTTAATTGGACCAATGTTATGTGCTACCATTTTCTCTCCTAAAGCAATGACCTTGTCTCTAGCCATTTCAGCCTGTGGAAACAGGATTGCGTAGAAGGTTTGGATAGATTCCCACACTATCACCATGGAGTGGTGACAGAGGATACCGATGGGGATTTCACAGTGCCATCTTTGGGTGTGAAGAATGGCATAATTATCCTCAAGTGAGGAAAATAATATAAAAAGAATTGAAGAGGTAGAGTTCTTAACATTATGCAGAAAAATCAGTGCCAGCAGCACGTAATCCAGAATAATCTTTATAATCCAGAAATCTTTCATTCTTAATCCATTATAATGACCCTTAAACCACATTCCCCCTCTTACTCTACCTAGAGGTTGATTTTGTTCCTTTTAGCTAATGTCTCTCCCTGTGGTATGTGGCACCTGGCTGGAAGTAATCGGGTCATTTGTCCTTTTTGTGGTTGTTGATGACAACTCAAGGGTTTGTTGCTCTATGTTGGCTGTGGAACCAGATTCCTCACACTTTTCTGAAATAAGTAAATAGCTCCTGCATTCTAGTGGAGGGACAGTTCTACACCCGTCTGTCTTTTTTCTTTTTCGTTTAGTGGAGAATTCGGGAAGGTTATGAAAAAAAAATCATAGTGCTGAGTAAATATTACCACCAGACTGGCATTCCCTTACCTCTTTGAATAACTGAATCATAGGCCTGATGAAGATATTCTGCAGGATTATGATTCTCACAAAGACCGGAAGCCACTATGAGCAAGTCTGTGACAGAGGGAAAATGTAGAATTTTTGAAAAACATTTAGTTCCCACGTTATCATAGAAAAAAAAAAAAAAACAATGAACATTTCATTTCAAATGAATTACCAACGAATTCAATAGAATTCATTTGCTTGGATACCTTGCTTCATGGCTAGTAGATGGGAACAGAAAAGCAGTTCCTTTTTAGCACACAATGGCACGAGTACCTAAAAAGCATAGGTGTTTTATTTATTTCATCCTTGATACTTAGTATTACATGCATCTTCGAGCTCGCAATGTCTTGTCATGTTGCTTTATTACCTAAATTACCTCATAAGAAATTTGCCTATCTAGGTGCAGGAGAGGAAGAGAGATTTGAAAGCTAATTATCTGAACATTTATAAAGTTCTTCTGCTAACTCTTAGGAGTACCAAGAATTACACAGCATTTATTGGGTGACTACTGGTTCATTGAGGTACTGGAGGCAACATGTTGTTTTGACTCAATTACAATGTGATCTACTAAGATAACTTTCCATTAAACATAGACTCTAATTATGTGGCAATGCAGGATTTTTTTTTTTCCCCATTTATTTCCCTATTCTTTTCCTGCCTCCATTTAAATAAACTAATATAAAAATCTTCTTTTCATTTTAAATATAGACTATCAATATATAGAATTCTGGATTTTGTTCTTATTGTTTCTCTCCTTCCTTTTAGTAACCCTGCTTAAGCAAACCAACACAATCTTGGGATGATTAATGAAAGGAAAAAAAAAAGCATACACACACACTTAGCCACACGCATTGTTTAGTGATCCTGTGATGAGAAAACAAAACAAAATAAAAATACCAGGAAATCTGGCCTCTTCCTCGAGTTGTAAGGCCTCCCTGTCAACGAGAGTGGCTGGTGAGCATTGCCCTACCTGTCTTCACAGCTGTCAGGACCCTGAGCTGCCTCCTGGGCTACAAAACCATAGACGATGGATTCTGTTAAAATAACAAGGCCTTTTCCTTTTAGGATGCTGCATTTTGATTCCATAAATAAGTAAAAGTTTTTCTCTCGATCATAAACATCGAAATTTAAGTGGAAATATGAGAATAACTTGAGGAGCGGATGTGGCTCAAGCAGCTGAGCGCCCGCTTCCCACGTGGAGGTCCCGGGTTCGGTTCCCAATGTCTCTTACAGACAAAACAAACCAACACAAGCAAGCAAAGGAAAAAAGGCAACTCAGGGGAGCCCATGTAGCTCAGTGGTTGAGCGCCGGCTTCCCACATACGAGGTCCCAGTTTCGATCTCCGGCCCCGTTACCTCAGGAAAAAAAGGGAATAACTCAGGGTTCCTCTCACAACTTGTGGTTCTATGTGGGGACAGTTATAATCCCTACCCGATTTTGCTCTATTTTGTTACTGATATCAAATGCACGTCTTTCGGTTATCAGTGTTTCCTGTTGCTACTTACCCCCTTTAAAGACTGTGGAAAGATATTTGTGTAATGCTAATCTTTCTTCCATGACATTTGTAAATTGATTTTGCCAAGATGGCTCCTCTAGTCTACAAGCATGCTTTAAAAATCAGTGCAGATGGCTGGTTGGTATTCTGTGGTTCAAACTCAAACTCTTGTGTAGAGGGGGTGTACCTGAGTGTCAAGGAATAGGAAGGTATTGTTAGCATAAAAATCGAATTTCACGTTGGGCTTTGAGCTCTTTTAGTCCAGTTGTCATATTCAACTTCCATCCCTCCCACTTAACCCCAGTACCTGACAGTATACTGTAGTAGTTAGGAATATGTGCACACTGGAATCTGACTTTCCAGCTTCAGATCCTGGCTCTGCCACTTACTAACCATTATGATCCTGGAATCCTAAGTTCTCATATGTTTTCAGTGATTCAGTATCTTCCACTGCAAAATGGAAACAATATCAGTACTTATCTCTTAGAATTATTTTCAAGATTGAATAGATGTGTAATGTACTTATCCCATAATGAGCACTAATACCTGTTAACTATCTATTAAGTAGTATCATACCCACCAATCTTTGAAATGATTGTTACCCTGAGGTGGTTGGTAGCTATGGAATTAGAATGGGAGAGAACCTAAGTGTGAAGATGAAATTCCAACTTTGCTTGTAAAGTTAAAATGCACATACGGAAAAAGAAAAGCTCGAGAGACTCCATCCATATTAAATAACATCTGGCAGGATTTGAAGGATGGTGATGTGCAATAGAAGCCCTCAGCTACTGCTCTCTGGTCTGAAACATTTTATTGCACAACCTTTATCATAAAACTGGTAGAAGAGTTTTGCTACCAATGACCATAGTTTGATGCCTTAACAAAATTAAGTTTGATCCAAGTGTAATTCTGTCTCAGTGTCTGGAGTTTAAATGAGAAAGTCTGAAAGGAGGCTTGGACATTTCAGAAGTTTCGAGCTGTGAAGCCAATAGGCAGTTTCCTGCCTCCCCAGGCCACTGGGCATACAGCGTCTCTGCTCCCCTAGGGCCTCTGGCATTCCTCAGTGTTGTGAGCGGGGAAGAGAGAAATGCTTTTTAGTTGGCTCGGATTACCATGTTCTGGTTAAATGAAAATGTATTAGCGTACGTTCTTTGTCACCACAATTCCAGCTGTCCCAGTCAGTGCACTTGAAGCAGAGATATACAATCTTATAACTCCTGACGTTAAAATATGTGTGGCAGAACCATCACCTCGGCCCCCTGACACCCTGCTTCCTGCCTCTTGTGCCTCAGGAAGGTAAAGAAGTAAAGTCTAAATAATAGACACTTTTCTGTGAGGATTTAGACCAAGATTTCAGGGGGTCCAGGAGCTTGAATTGAAAATTAGAAAAGTAACAGTATTCTTGTGGGGACGTGTTGGTGCGGGGGTGATACTTTTATTAAATAATACCCAGTATAGTGTGGACTTAGTAAGGGGTCTTTGGTTTTCACCTCACTGGCCAAGGGGTCCGTGGAACAAAAAAGGTTAAGAAGCCCTGATTTAGACCAACATTAGCCGGTGGTAAATAGTATTTACCATTCGGAATGACACTCATCAAAAGACACTCTCCTTAGGGAGAAAGACAAACCAGATTGTTTTGGAGTGCTGGCCCTGGTACCTGTTAAATGGCCTCCTTTAGGGCTAATCCCATTATCACAAAACACCCAAGGTTTTTAAAGTAACACTCAGATCCTAATCCCCCCCAGTTTTGTTTGTTTCCTTTTCTGACCTCATATTCCATCTCATCCCCTATGTTGAGAACTCACAGAAACTCAGACGCAAAGTCTCCTTTATCTTGAAAACTTTTCTGGACTACTTCTTTCACTTTCTCTCTCTTTGAAATTGGATATCCCAGAAGACACTGCTTTCCCTAAAGCCTCCTCTGACTTGGGGACCACACTCCATTGTGCCAGAGGACCTTTCTCATTCCTTTTTTCCCAATCATTCTCACTGCCTTTGCTGTTAAAATCACCCATCTTTGAATCTTACGTGTCCTCAAACCACCTCACCCACTACCTTTCCATACTTGAGAAACTCCACCACCTTCATTTCTACTTCACTCACTGTATCCTATGCTAATCCTGCCATTTTCTTGGTGATTTTAGTACCCTGACTTCTCAGTTTCTTGACCTCTTCTCCTCCAATAATTTAAATCTCTATTTCACTGCAGTCACCCATGCAATTCCGGAATCGTGGATTTTTGTCATTACCGATGACTAGACAGCCTTCATTAACCCAACTTCAGGCAACTAGCTGTTTGACCACCTCTTCCTGTTCAGTACACTACTTTGGGTATCCTGTTTTCCAGTTCCATACTCTGGATATCCTGATTCTAGCAAGGTTTTAATCTCATTAGGGCATAAGAAGCATTGTTTTATCATCTTTTCCTTTGTCCCCTATTCTAGTATCTTGCATGTCCCTCGTATTCTGTTTAGGTTTCATGGAAATCATTATCACTCTTTTATTTACACTTAAACTTACACTTACACATAAACTTCTTTTTGCCTTCTCTCCCTCCTTTGATCTGCTCTGGTAAACCTTAATCCTAGTTATATCTAACACTCAATCCCCTTCATTTGTGTCATACACCCAAACATGGCTGGAGAGAAACATTCAATCCTGCTGACTGATCTCACTTTAAAATCATGACCTCTAACCTCAAGGGGCCCTTTATGCTGCCAGGCAAGCAATTATTTTCCCCTGTTCTATTCATTCTTCCACACTCATAGATGACAAATGTTTACATTTTCTTTCCTCCTCAATATTTATCCCAGCTCATGACCTTGCTTGCTATTTCACTGAGAATGTAGAAGCAATCTGAAAAGGACTTCAAAATGCTCCCACCACATCTTCCAAACTGCCCAAACTACCAACATATGCCCTTATCCCCTTTGTTACTTCCTGCTATGGTTGGAGGAATCATTGGAGTCCTCTCACAAGTCTGATGAACCCTTCTACTAGTCCACTGGATTCTAGATGCTCTCTCCTTTCCAACACTGTGACTCCAACAACTACCCCCTTTCTTGCACTATCATTTCCCCCCTTTCAACAGGGTAGTTCCTTTCAGTATACAAACATGCTGTGCTGTTTCCTCATCTTAAGAAAATAAAAACTCCCAACTCCATGTACTCTTCAGCGGCAGCCAAATTTCTCTGCTCCCTTTTAAAGCAAGACTCCCTAAAAGAGAAGTCTCTAGTTAGTTTCCACTTCCTCTCTTTCATTCTCTCTTTAGAACCCACTTCAATCAGGTTTTCATCCCCACCACTTCATAAAACACTTCTTGTCAACATCACCAAAAGTCTTCAAGTTCCCCAAGTAGATGGACCATTCTCGTTTCTTACTTTACTTCAACTCTTGGCAACATTTGGCACATGTGATTGTCTTTTCTTTCTTGAAACTGGGATTGTGAGACACTGTTCTCCTTTGCATCTCCTGCTAGTTCTCTAGCTGCTGCTTCTCAAGCTTCCTGCCTGGTTGACCTTTACTTCAATTGAGGATTCCAGTGTACAGTCTTTTCAAGTCCTTCCAAGATGAATTCTGGATGTCTTCTCCATCTGCACTCATTCCCTCAATGAGCTCATTGATATCCATGTCTTTAACTACCATCTATATCCTTATGATCCCCAAATTTATATCATCAAGTTTGACTTCTCACCTAAACTCCAGACTATATAAGCAACTCTACACTAGCATTTCCACTTTGGATATTGAGTAAATATTCCAAAGTTGACACGTTCAAAACTCCACCTGACCATTTCTTACTAACAGTTTAGACCTTTTCTATAACTATTGCCCTGTCCAAACCAACTTAATTCCTTTCCTAGATTATTGCAATACCATTTTAATGACCCTGCCTCTCTATTGTTCTGTTCTCCACCTTGTCCCAGAGTGAAGCTTTTAAAACATTTATCAGTTTACTCTCCTCTGCTGCCTCAATCCTTCCGAAAGATTTTTTTTTAAACTAATTCAAAGTAAAAGCAGAGGTTTTAAATAGATATCTCCAGGGCCTGGTTACTTTTCTGTTTTGCCTCCTTTATCTCTCCTTCTAATTTACAGCATCCATGCCATGTTAGCCTCATACCTATTCCTTGAGCTAACAAGACCCCAATCACCCCATCAGAGAGAACCTACCCAACAAAACTATATATGACATTTATAATAAATCCTTATATACTACCCCTAGCATTCCATATATCTTAACCTTGCTTTATTTTCCTGTATATCCTAAAATCACTTGACATGTATATATGCATGTTTATGAAAAGATGGAAGGATGGATAGATAGATCGATTCATAGATAGATTTTGTAGTTGTTTATTGTTTATTGTTGTAAGCTTCAAGAAGTCACAACCTTTTGTGTGTTTTGTTCTCTGATTGATTTCTAGTACCTAAAAGAATGGGTTGCACTTAGCAGGTGAACAATGACTGAATAAATGAATATGAGTTTAGATTTAATTGAGTATGTCTTTTTTCATCACTGCAATATTTACCCCAAATTTGCTGTCCAGGAAAGCCCAGTTAAAGAAGCACTATAATTATAGAATTTGGCATCATATAAACACCATTCTGCGCTCTTTATCTATTGGGTGGCAGAATTTTTCTCCTGCAACAGGACAACATGATTTCCCTACAGAAAGAGCTTGTGGGCTGATGTTTCCCTTCCTTTAATTCAGACACATCATTAGGCAGCTTCCTGCAGTGTAGGTCTGAACATTTGAGAGGATTCAGGTAGAGGGGGATAGCACTTGACTAAAAATTAAGTCTTCTCGATATTTTTTTAAACTTAAAAGTGTCATTTAATAGAATCCTTTTGGAGAATTATCTAACCCCAGGAAAAAGAGCAAAGTAATAACAGCAGGATCCATTTGAGTCTCTCTCTAGACAAGAAAAAATTTAAAAATTGCAAAAACCATTCAGGTCTCACTGTTTTTTCTTCCTTTCTGATTTTCCAGGTATGTTCCTTAGCAATGGTTCTGATTTCCCTTCTTTGTCATTAGCTTTTTGTTTGTTTGTTTCCTGTTCTAAAATGTCTTAACACTTGGGATTGCCATAACAGTGATTACAGTCTCTAAGTCAAGTTTACAAATTTGGTAAGGGAAAAAGAATGGTGGGAGAAAGCCATGCTTTAGGTTACTTAGCTGCCCTTGGTTCTGTGTTTACTACATGTGTATTTGTGTTTATGCAACCAAATACGTGTTTTGTCATAGAACCTGAAATGTTGGGGAACTTACACAACCCACTGAATGACCTCAAGCATAATGTCTTTGTGGACTGGGCATCGTTAATATGTTCTGACTCCATAGTTGGAGTATTAGGCATTGCAGGGCCCACTTACTATATTGATTCAACATATCAAGATACTTACCATCCTGTCTAGTAAATGTATGAATTTTACATTGAGTTGGATGATATCTTAGTGTCCTAGGGCTTCCATAACTATGTACCACAAACCGGATGGCACAAAACAACAGAAATTCATCGACTCCCAGCTCTGTAGGATAGAAATCAATGTCAATAGGAAAAGGATCCATTTTAAATCTGTAAGGAGGATTCTTCCTTGCCACTTTTAGCTTCTGGTGCTTGCCAGAAGCATTCTCTGCAATCTCTGCTTCTTCCATTTTCCATGGCCTTCTCCCTGGTTTCTGTCTATGCCTACTTCCAAATTTCCTTCTTCTTATAAAGACACAAATCATATGTGATCAGGACCCACCTAATTCCAGTTTGGCAACATATTAACTAATCACATCTTCAAAGAACCTATACAAATGAGGTCTGCTTCTGGGACTGGGGATTAGGGCTTGTATATATCTTTTTGGGAGACACAATTCAACCCATAACAAACAGTGGGAGATATGCTGAGAAAAAGTGTTTTCCTTGGTTCTGCAGTTCTCTATGGTGACAGACATAGGGAAGTATGGTCCCATATAAAACAGAATCAATCATCCCCAACCTCCTTGGGAAGTTACAATCTCTTCTCTTGCTCACTAAATCAGGACTGCAGTTGAGTTATGTTTCTCCCATCTGGGTCTGCTGTTTTGGGGCAGCACTATGAAGGGGGCTGAGATTTGTTAATAGTGGCTCCAAAATTGCTTCCTGAGGGATGGTGGGGGTTAGAGATTACTGGTTAGTGGAAAGAGGACTGCTATGGAAAGCGGCCAGGACACTATTTTTTCTTAAATTGTATTTTTGTTTGTGAAAGTTTGGTAGGGATTGATGGGCCAGCTGGGGAGGGGGAGTTGATGGAGATTTTGGAGATTTTAAAGGACACATCCTAAAACACTCCTTTTTACCACCCCTGCTGAAAAGTGAGTTTCGAGTTACTTTCTTGCATGGCTTAATAACAGATGCCATGCTGAATGCGTAATAAAGGTATGGAGATTTTTAAAATTCTTTTGCAATATTGAAGATTACAGGAATTCCCCCTCCCCAATCTCTCCTGTCCTTGTGAATAGCTTGTGGATTTCCAAATACAGGGTGAAATGTTCTGAATAAATAGATTTGGTAAATATGGTTTTGACACAATATTTCAAAAAGTCTGATCTATTACCACTTATTCAAAGAGATATTGTGTTAATATTTTGATCCCCCAAAAATACATTGTTAAATAAGCTTGGGAGATAAAGCTTACCCAACTATTTCATTAAATCTAAGATGCTATTAATTGTAATATGTGCCATTTTTTTTAATGTACTGCTAAGAAAAATATGATGCAATTAAACTCTGATTCAATTATAAGTGCTACCACCATATTAGAGATTATTTATAGGACAAAAGTGTGTCTTTGAATCTATGAGCCCAACCTTTTGGAGAGCCACATAGTACATTAGAATAGTACAGGTTCTCAGAGATACTGAGTTTAAACAACTCAGTTGAACTTTCTTTAAACTACAGTGTCATATATTTAATATCTGCCTCTCTATCAAACTACCCAACCTCATATTTGTTGAAAATAATTTAGGAAAAACTGGATGAATATTACCCAATATAAGCATGGCAAAGACAGGCAATCTATTAAAGGATTTGAAGAAATAGCAAGAAAGAGAGGGGAAAAAAATGGACAACCTTGATAAGAAATGAATGTGACAAGTCAGGCCTGGCAGCTATTAAGAATCCAACAACAACAACAACAACAAAAAAAAAATCAAAGAAAATATTCTGGACAAGTTACTGACATTGGGCAAGAAAATGTCTATGACTTTGCAAAGAGGAATTCAGCTAGGTAAACGGTAGAAAGGAGATTGCCTGTGATTGTGATTGGTGAGAGTTTGAGGAGAGATACAACTACAAAAGCGATTATGGTTATTGATATAATCTTGGGTATGATCATAGAACTTTTCTTGAAATGCTATTCAAATCTGACATCAGGTGATGAGCCAAATTACATTGGTGAAAGTTATATAGGAAGAGTTGTGAATGGGAGAAATACGGTTTAGAACCTTGGAAGAAGATGTCTATTTCAATATTACATAGCTGCTTCTTTATCTGTAAAGTGGGATGAATGAAATTGAGTAAGTGGGGGCCCTTGGAGCTCACATGTTCAGTGATTTGTGAATCTAAACATATCAGATTATGTCAAGGTAGATGGGAGAATGGAATTGTAAAAGAGATACTTCCATGAAATTCTCTCTTAAATGAAACTTGTTTTGAAGAAAACCCTTTTGAGATAAAGGAATTTTAAAAAGGAGAAATTTATATATACATGTATATGTGTATATATACATTTATTTTGTAAAGCTAAATATCCATAAAACATAAAATAATGACATGCAATTTGTTGGTACTTAGTGAGAATTGTAACTATGAGAGTTATGTTTAATATGATACTTGGATTATGACCAGAATAGAGTTAAATTAAGAAAATACATTGGAAAAGAAAGAAAAAGATTTGTGGACTATAAAACAACCGAAAGGATATTGTGATATCTGAAATTATCTTATTTTTCCATTTTTGCCTGTTTTCCATCTCACTTGGAAAGAATCACTCATGAGAGTAGACTTTTCCAATTTCATTACTGTATACCAGTTCTTATATTTATGCCCTCTGTGGTGGTTTTGAGCTGTATGTACCCCAGAAAAACATGTTCTTAAACTTATTCCATTCCTGGGGGTGTGATCCCAGTATAAGTAGGACGTTTTGATGAGGCTACTTCAGCTAAGGTGTGACTCACCTCAATCAGGATGACTCCTAATCCTCTTACTGGGATCCTTTATAAGCAGAAAGAAATATAGACACATAGGAAAAAGCCACAAGGAAGCAAGAAACTGAAATTTTTCACAACCTGGAAGAGAATGGAGATGCCTGGAGAGACTTCATGTTCATTGCCATGTGACAAAGGAGCCAAGGACCAGGGATGCCAGCAGCCAGGCCCAGAATGCCAGTCTTCAGGAAGAAAGCATCACCCAGATGATGAATTGATTTGCACTTTTTCTCAGCCTCAAAACCATAAGCTAAAAAACTTCCCGTTGTTTAAACAAACCCATTCCATGGCATTCACTTGAGCACCCAAGGAAAACTAAAACACCCACAATATACGAATCACTCAATAAATGTTTTCAAAATGAATGGATTAATTAAATCTTTTAATTTAACCCACGGCATTTACTCTTTACCATAATTTAATAATGGGTCTTTCTAAAAACGTTTAAACCTTTGCCTTGTAGATAATATTCTTTGGTAAAATTTATTGAAATTCCATACAAAAAAAATAGTTTAAATAAGAAACCATGACACCACAGTGGGAGAAATATTACATATTTATATTAATTTCCTTAATGTGACCAATAATCATTACTCTTCTGTGATAGCAAGAGTAACGGAATAGAATCTGCTTTGACTTTTACTCAGCTGGAAAGAGGTCATACCAGGCATCACTTTTCTGCAACCATCCGTTGCAACATTGCAAATGACACAGTGTCTGCAGAGGTTCAGAAAAAGGACGCTTATATTTTCCCTATTATCATTTTTGTTCCAAAGCTAAGGGTCAGATTCAAACTGCTAACTTTTTCTTTTTCTTCTTTTTTACATTTTTGTGAAAGATCTTATTTCCACAGATTCCTTTAGCAATGAGTAAACTTTTGCTGGTTTCTTGTGAAAACTATACCAAAAAGGTAAATCCACAGCTTTGTAAATCAATACTGAGGTGGGGGGTGAAACGATGTCTTGGCATGCCGAGGATATGAGCCAAGCTTTTTTTCTCACCATGAGTCTGAACTGAAACTTCCAAACTATGTTTATATGAAATATATACAAGGGAAAATATTAACCTCTCCATCACTTTGTATCCTAATACCAGCTCAGAAAAAGTGAGCCTTTCAAAATGCTTCATTTGAGAGTTTTCTTTCCTTTTCACATAATCTTAAAGTTTACTCAAATTTAGCACTTTTCAGTGACAAGCCTCAGAGCAATCTGGTTGCCTTTTTTTTGTAACATCTGTGCATTTTTGTTTAACTCCTAGAAGAAAAGAATATTTCCATAGCTTATAATATAAAATACTGTGTGCACATATGTGCAGAAATATCTCGTCTCTATTTATAGTCATTTATTCAACATTACAGAGACCCACTCTGACCCAAAAACTGTTTTATCCTGGGAATTAAAAGATGCATAAGACCTCATAGCTATCCTCAAAGAACTCATAATCCAGTATATAAAAGATAAGGATAAAGATTGGATCTTTTGAAATTATTATGGGTAAACAGAGGAGAAAGTGGAAGAATTTAAAAATTCAAACAGAATTGTTTAAGATGTAAAAAGCCCAAATTTTATACACACACATGTGATGAATTAAATTAAAATAATTTTATTTTGGAATGGAAAAACATCAGGAAAAAGAAAGAATAATGAGGCTATTGGATGATGAGTTAGCAGATACCCAGTTAATATTATGTTTATCAAAACCAGGCTTGCATATAGAGCTAAAACATCAACCTTGCTGATCTACTTTTTCAGATTCTTAAGGTTAAAAAATATTGTAAGGTTTAAAAAATTTAATTATACAATGGAGAAATTGGACAACCCTTTGACTAGGTGATCAAAATCAACATCAGCAATGAAATGCAGGTGCACATCTTGTACCCGTAGATGTGATATCTCGAGAAGGGCACAATATCACTTGGGTAGTGTTCCAGCAAGGAACCCATAAGCTGAATTAATTGCAATGGAACTATGAGCCCATTTGGGATGAGCCCCAAAATAAAAAGCCATCCTTATAAAAACAACTGCAGTCTTCATAAATGTCACATCACAAAAGGCACACACACACACACAAAGCCAGAGAACTGTTAGAGGTTTAAAAGGAGACAAAAGAGACACAACAGACTGGATCCTCTACTGCGGGTTGGTGGTGCAGTTAAGTTCATTCTTAGGTTAAATTACAAAATTGGAGTGCTGATGCTAGATTAAAGTGTTGTATCAATGTTAAATATACTGATGTAGATAACTGTATTGTAGTCATATCATAATTCCTAGGAAATTCACATTGAAGTTTTTAGGGGTAAAGGGCCATAATTTAGTGACTTATTCTCAGATGGCTCAGCAAAAAAATGCTTTTAGATAGATAGATGGATGGATGCAGAGTTAGATTTAGATCTTGAGAGAGCAGCAAATGTTAAAGCAAATGGGGCAAAAAAAATTAATAGGTAAATCTGGGAAAATGGCATATGGGTATTCTTGAATATTCCTTATACTATTCCTACAACTTTTCTGCATTTGAAATTATTTTCAAATGAAAGAGTTTTAAAAAGTAAGGCACTAGATTATCATTAAGTATGGTGGTCCAAGTCTTCTGTTTATCAGAACTCATCTGCAAGAGTTTATTTTCTTTTCTAAATACCTAACTTAAGATCAGGCGGTGATTCAATCTCTTGGGAAGGTAAGATGTTTTGTGCATAAAAATCGCAATATGGAGGTGTTTGATATGTTAATATTTTACTGTGTTTTCATTTTTATTATTTATTATTAATGAAATGCACTTGTCTTTGAAGCCTGCTGAGTGTTTAATAATGAAATTGTGCATCATTCATTTTCAGATGTCTGTGCCCCATATGTCTTAGACACACAAATTCAATATGCACTTCAAATCATTTCATATAGGGAGAAATACAGACAGAGTTAACAAACTCACACCCTTTAAATGCATGTTTATGTGCACAATTGTTAGATTGCCTTGGCAGGCTGTGAATTTGTGTGTTGTATGCCAAGTGTTCCTTCACTAAACTTTTGTCTACATGGTCTTAGATATCTACTTACATGCTCATGGTATACTAGTGACATGTTTTCCATGGACCATAGTAGTTTTCATTCATTTTCAAAGACTGGTTGCATTCTTCTGTAAGAATCCCAGGATTCTTTTTGTAAATTAGTGTGCATTAATTCTCTAATTGGGGTGATGCTACCTCCAAAGATTGGCCCTGTTCTTAAATGATACGGTGTTGAATGGGTCTCCCCAACTTCTGCCATTTACACTCAGCATGTTCAGTGCAATACTAGCCCTTGGCTAGATTGGAATGAAGGAATGAGATTAGTTTTACTTCTCCAGAGGAACTGCAGATCACCTAAGACAGCCATCCGCCAAACTCTCCCCCCAATCCCTCTCTTTTTCTCTTCTCAAACCTTCATTCCCTTTTCACTCCCGATTTTCTGGCTCTTCTTCACCAAGCTTCCTCTTCATTTTAGCCACAAGCGAGCTGCAAGCAATTGGTCCCATAATCACAGGGTCTTGTTCTGGGACCAGTGACAGAATAAATAAAAGCAATGCTTCCATGATGACCAAGTGTTCAAACTGTGGTGAGGAAGGGAGGATGTGGGAGAGACTGCTTTGAAATCTCATCATGGCCTTTAGGGAATTATGCACATAGCTGTTCTCAGTGCAGCTAATGAGTAGAAAGTCTCTAGATCGGAATGGGCTAGAATTTAAATCCCTTCTCCACCACCTATCAGCTCGTGAACATCATGAGCCAACTTCTTTGAAGTGCAGACTCCTCATCCATCAAACGGAAGTAATGCTGACACTGATAAAAAGGATCCTGGTGGGAATGAGAAGAGAATACACAAATAAATAAAACAATTCCACACTGGCCAGCATTCTGTCTTACATCCTATTTATATTGTTATTTTTGTTAGTATTTCCTTAATTTCACTTTTTGAAGAGTTCATCTCTTCTACTTCAAGGCAGTCTTTCCAGACCTTTTTTGTGTAGTCAGCAGGATAGATACAAAGAGCTTGTGAACCAGTGAAGCAAATACCTCTCCTTTCATTTCTGTAGTCCTTGAGAAGTAGTTTAGTAGCCAATGTCTCCTAAACTACATCTTCTGGAACCATGTGCCAACTATTGCAGTGAGTGAGCTATCCTTTTAGTGGATAATAACCAGAACACGGATGAGGAAAAGCTAGAATTATTTCTGTGATTTGAAATTCTTCTGAATTAGAGATCAAAGGCTGTTTCTCAGATCTTCCCTGTTGACAGAATCCCAGTCAGAACTCATGGCCATTGCCTGTCATGACAGTTGTGACTTGGACTTCTAGAAATGCTGCCAAGAGGAATATGCAGTGAAATAGCGTTCTTAGTGATGAAATGACCCCTTGCCTCCAAGAATTTCATGTGCTGCTGCAAGTGTCAAGTGACCCAGGAAACGTTTACATGGCGCGAATAAAACCAAGGACTGTGAATCTCAACCAGCTTATCCTTTACGGTATGTCAGCACAGAAGGGCACTTACAAAGGGGAGAGTGTGATTTAGACTCTTGAAATGCAGCTTTGAGGAGTTTGGGTGTTTCTCTTATAATTTTCTGCTGTACAGCTGGGAAATGCTCGCTGAGAGTGTGAATCACTTTGTAGATCTCAGAAAGGCGTTTCCGTTTCCTGAGCTCCCAGCTTGCCAGTGCTGGGCAGTGTCTCTGGCTGAATGCCAGTGTTGGAAAATGACTCCTTCCTGTATCAGGCCTCCTCTCTCCTTCAGCTCTGCCTCATCTCCTTTGTCCCCAACAATTTTAACTTTCTTCCATAAATTGCAGCACATAATAACTTGGAACAGTGAAACAAACAGAACCCAAGCCCTAAACAGCTATGCTCCTCTATTCGGATAGATAGATAGATAGATAGATAGATAGATAGATAGATAGATAGATAGATAGATA